>JAVTVX010000001.1:617500-1217500 GCA_033439265.1 Dillenia suffruticosa
ACATACTTAAATAATTCCTTATACTCCTTGTGAATAGTCAAAAGAATGAGAATTATCTTCTCAAGCATTCTTTCCATTTCAAGTGCAATGGCTTCTTTCTCTTCTAAGACTAGTATGGCTCATGAGATTCTAAATAATATTATAAGAAATGCAACATTATCTCTAGGACATACTTAGCATGTTTTTCTTGTCTGGTTCTGTGAGATTCTAATTAATATTATAAGAAATGCAACATTATTTCTAGGACATATTTAGCATATTTTTCTTGTCTGGTTCTACTTATAAATAATTCCTTGTACTCCTTGTGAGTAGTCGATGGAATGAGAATTATCTTCTCAAGCATTCTTTCTATTTCAAGTGCAATGACTCCTTTCTCTTCTAAGACTAGTAAAACTCATGAGATTCTAAATAATATTATAAGAAATGCAACATTATCTCTAGGACATATTTAGCATATTTTTCTTGTCTGGTTATGTTTATAAATAATTTCTTGTACTCTTTGTGAATAGTCAATCGAATAAGAATTATCTTCTCAAGCATTCTTTCCATTTCAAGTGCAATGACTCCTTTCTCTTCTAAGACTAGTACAACTCACGAGATTCTAAATAATATTATAAGAAATGCAACATTATCTTTAGGACATACTTAGCATATTTTTCTTGTCTGTTCTGCTAATAAATAATTCATTGTACTCCTGGTGAATAGTCAATGGAATAAGAATTATTTTCTTTCCATAAACCTCTTTAATGCTCAAATATTTTTTAAATAAAAATAATTAAATTTTTTTAAGAGAAAGAAAACAGGCGGGGACATTTCGGTTAAACTAAATTAATATTCCGAAAGCATCATACTATTACCGAGGAAATGTCATTCTCTTCAAAGTTGGGCGCTGTTTTTCACTTCCCTTTTTCTGAATTTAATCCCAAACACCAAACTGCACCCAATTCCCTATAAATAGGCCTCAACCGCTTCAACTTCTTCACCACAACATCAACAATCAACTCTCCCATCTCCCCATCTCCCCCTCTCTCTCTTTCTCTCTCTTTACTCAGCAATATTCGAGTGCTTAAGCAACAAAATGGTGAAGCACATTAACAACATTGTCCGTTCACTTATTCTCTTCACCTTCATGTACCAATCTTCATCAGCTTCAGTTACTTATAATGTGGTGAGTCTAGGAGCCAAAGCAGATGGCCAAACTGACTCCACCAAGTTCTTCCTCAGCGCTTGGACCTCTGCTTGTGGCTCGGCTTCTCCTGCCACCATATATGTGCCCCAGGGCAGGTTCTTAGTTAAGAGTACGCGCTTCAATGGCGGGCACTGCAAGAACAATGCCATCACAGTGCGCATCGATGGCACTTTGGTCGCCCCTTCTGACTACAATGCTATTGGAAAAGACGGCAACTGGCTCATCTTCGAGGCCGTTAACGGAGTTTCAGTCTTTGGTGGGACGCTCGATGGCCAGGGGACTAGTCTGTGGACCTGCAAGAGATCTGGCAAGAGCTGTCCTTCAGGTGCAACGGTATGTCCTTAAAATGACTAAAATGACTCTGAACTTGGATATTGATATTATAATGGAACGGTATGTCACGAGCGTTGGGAAGTGCAGTTTCTTTTTGTTATTCTTTTTTTGGGAAATTTTGTTTTTTTTTTCATATTTCTTACGTTATTTTTGGGCTCCATTTTCTCCGCACCTTGTGATACACAACATATAGATAGCAGACTAGAAGAAACCCTTCCTAGTTTTTATGGCAAAATTTTGTTTTTGTTTCTTTTCCTTCAGCAAAATTTAAACATGGGAAACTGTAGCCTCAAATGTTTGTGGACTAGTGACCGTGGTTAGCCTGATAGGTCCATCTCTCTCTCTCTCTCTCTCTCTCTCTCTCTCTCTCTCTCTCTCTCTCTCTCACACATTTGACAACCTTTTCCCTTCCATAACGAGGGAACGCCCAACAAAGCCAAATTTCAATGTCACCATTCCAGGTCCCGTTTCGGAAACCATTTGAGGGAGATTTAGTAAGAGAAATCATGTTGAATAAATCCAAACGGGGCCCAAGGCTATACTGCCAAAAGTGACTTGATTCACTCTCTCCGGCTTTGTTGCTATGCACAAAATTACAACTTTTTGATGTTGGAACTTGAGCTTAATAAGGTTTTATTATGTGTATTGTTGTGCAGTCACTGGAATTTTCCAACTCCAAGAATGTGGTGATCAGTGGATTAACATCCCTAAACAGCCAGAAGTTCCACATAGTGATCGACAGTTGCCAGAATGTTAAAGTGCAAGGCGTGAAGGTCTCAGCTTCCGGCAACAGCCCTAACACCGATGGCATTCACGTTGAGCAATCCTCTGGCGTCACAATCATGAGCTCCACAATCAAAACCGGTGACGATTGCATCTCAATTGGTCCAGGCACCACCAATTTGTGGATCGAGAACATCGCTTGTGGACCTGGCCACGGTATCAGGTAAGCAAAAAAATATTTCTATAGCCAGAAAATTGGATTTAATATGGACCTACTCCTAACCGGTGGAATTTATTTTCTGGAATGCAGCATTGGAAGTTTGGGCAAGGATTTGAAAGAACCAGGTGTGCAAAATGTGACAGTTAAGACCGTTACATTTACCGGCACACAAAATGGAGTTAGGATTAAGTCATGGGGTAGGCCAAGCAGTGGCTTTGTTAAGGGTGCCCTTTTCCAACATTGTGTTATGGTTGATGTCCGAAACCCTATTGTCATTGACCAAAATTACTGCCCTGGGGAAAAGCATTGTCCTGGCCAGGTAATATTTCCATTGAACAAGTTTTCCTACATTGGACTCCTTCAAATTGCTCTAACATTTCTGACTTGACCTTTGTTAATTTTTTCAGGATTCTGGGGTTAAAATCAGTGATGTGACCTACCAAGACATCCACGGAACATCGGCTACAAAGGTTGCAGTTAAATTTGATTGCAGTTCAAAGAATCCTTGCAGTGGGATAGTCCTGGAAGATGTGGAGCTCACTTATCAGAACAAAGCGGCCAAATCGAGCTGTGCCAATGCAGACGGATCGGCTTCTGGTTCCGTTATACCATCAAGCTGTTTGTAAGAGAAAGAAGGGAGGGGATCCAATACAGGAAAAAAAATAAATAATGTTCACTACTTCCATAGTAGTAATAGTAGTAGAACGAGGATGAATCATTTTTTATGCACATGGAATGCAATACTGCATTGTTGGGCTTTACTTGGGCCTGAAATGCATTAGTTCATTGGGCCTGTTAGTATTCTGTCTTGTGAATCAGCAGGTTTCCCCGCGTTTGGGACAGATGTTTTAAGAAAAATTACTGAAAATACCAATATATAGTGGTTTTGTGAAAGTATGACGCACAAGAATGTTTCTTTCTTCATACCTGTTCCCTCTTATTGATAGAAACAACACTTATCTCTAGTCTATACTACTTCCCTTCGTTAAAGATCTTTATCATTCCACCAACAATGAAAATTCCACCAAGCCTCGGACAATGTACCTATTTGAATGTCCAATTGTCGAATGGAAACCAATTATCTGGATCCATTCCCCAAGTACTTAGTTTGCTCCCACGAATGCCAACAATCAATTGTCGAAGCCAGTGCCTGTTTTTGCTCGTGTTTTTTCTCCGGAGGGTTATGAAAATAGTCAGGGACTTTGCCCTGGTCCTTTAGACTGGTGTAAGGAGGCTTGTCCCGGGATGTTTGATGCTTTCTTGTTAAGTGGATTCATTGTAGGTTGGTCCATGATCACACCCTTAGTTATGGTTTTTGTGTTTTTCTTTTGGTCCTAAATTTCATGTAAGGAAGTCGATGACCAAACGGCACAGGAATGATCAAAAGATCTCACGGCCAAACATAGAAAAAGACTTGAGTTCATGAGCACGTCTTGTTTCCACTATCTGTCCGAGTCCCTAAAGTAATGTGCCCCACTTTCTAAAAGATATTTTAAAACTTAATCATAGATACAAAGCTTATTCCAAAAGCTGAAAATGTACGTTCACTTGCATATATTTAGGCTGTGTTGGTTTTAGCAGATTTCTAGAACTGAGAAGGTCCTAACCAGAGTGAGTTTAGCAGATCTCACGATAGCAAGTCATAATTTCAGTGATCGCAATATGATTGGATTCAGAAAGGCGGGAATAGCTCACAAGACAACACTCCCAGACGGAGTTTTCATTGTTGTTAAGAGATTTAACACTCTAAATCACTTGGACAAACAATTTAAATCAGAAGTATTGACTCCAGGAAAATTGAAGCATGAAACATTGTGTCATTGCTTGGATTTTTCTTGGAAATGGAAAAGTAGAATTGGTGGACAAGCACATGGCAAATGGAAACCATTACGATTGGTGGCATGTGCATTCCGTCCACGTTAGTACTCTTACTAGAGTAATTAAACATTTAATTAGATACTCTACCATCTTCAAATCTACCGTTCAATATCTCTTACAAAATAGATGTTTGTATTCAATATAATTATTTCATAATCATAAATATATAAAAATATAATCTGGTTATAGCATATACAATAAAAAAAGAAAAAGAAATACTCTCCTCCTATTTATATTTTTGTCATGTGATATTTGATTAAAGAGTATGAGAATCAGGAATAAGATTGATATTCATATAAGTTGTTTGGGTGGAATAGGAATCAGGGTTTGGGAACAAAATCCATGAAATAAGGCTTTCGTGAAACCCAAATTGTAGCACAGAGAAAGAAAAAAAAAAAAAGAAGAAGAAAAATCAAACACACACACTCTCTCTCCCCTCTCCCCCACTTTCCCAATCTAATTTACCCGAAACCCATCTCGTTCGTCTCCCTCTCTCTCTCACTTTCGGCCCCCTCACTCTCCCTTCAATTTTCATCTTCTTCCAAATATCATCAATGATTCAAGTCTTCCTTAAGCACAAGAACATGTCGGAAGTTGGAATCAAGGCCTAGTATAACCGGATTTTATCTTTTCTTGGCTAAGGCCGGTTCGTGCATTCCTTGAAATGTAAGACCAAAAAAAAAAAAGAAATGAGAGAGAGATAAAAAGTGAACACAATACACTACTTTCTCTCTCCCCTCTGCCCTCACTTCGCTAAATTCTCTCCTTTGTCTTTTACCCTCTATTTCTCCCTCCCTTGGCTCCTCTGTTCTCCCTTCGTCTCTCTCCCTCTCTCTATTATTATTGTGAATTATGAACATGGATCACTCTTGAACTTCTAGAAGAAGGGTAAGTAAATCTCTCTCTCTCTCTTTGTTTTCTGGAGTAGATTCCCAATTTGCAATCCCTTGTTCATCGATGGAAAGCGGCACAGCTTCATCCTTATACGTTGCTCTATCTCTCTCTGTTCTCAAACCTTCGTCTCAGCTATTTTATTTTATACCCCGACTGGCTTTTCCTCCAAGGTAGCCTTGAGAGCATTCACGAAATATGCTTCAATCTCCTACTCCAGGTACATTCTTCACCAAGTTTGAAATGGATCTTGGGCTTTATTTGAATTCAGAGCAATGTGGTCTGAAATTAGGGTTTGCTTATGTAATACCAATTTTGAAAAGTCAAAGTCAAAAAAAAAAAAAAAAAAAAAGAAAATTTTATTAAGTGGGAAAACACTGTCCCAATTTCACTCATTCTCTCCCTCTCCCGGTTTACTCTCTCTCTCACGAATTCTCTCTCCCTCTCACTGTCACTCTCCCTCTTTGTTTCTCTTGCTCCCAATCTCTCTATCATCTCTCTCCCTCTCTCGATTTTGTATCTCTCTCTCTCTAGCACTCTCGGTCTTCGTCGCTCTCTCACCATCCATCGAACTCTCTCTCTCGCACTCTCTGTCTCTCTCTCTCTGCTTTCTCCCTCACACGAACGCACCACAGTGCGCAGCCTTTCGCGAGTGCACGCATCAGCAGTGAGTGCGCCAGCCCGCGAGCGCGCTAGGCTGCGAGCGCACCATCCCGTGAGCCCTCGAGCCCAACAGCCCGCGATGGCCCGTGAGCCCGCGATCTGCTCTCTCTGCCGAGAGCCTTCCTGCAATGTTCGCCGCTCTTTGCCGCGACCGCACTGCTAGAAACCCTAGGCCGCGACCCTTCCACTGCACAGGTAAGGGCCGATTGTTGATTAATAGTTTAGGGATTTTGATTCTCTTGGAAATTAGGGTTAATTGCTAAAGTGTGTTTCGGTTTAGAAACATTACAGGAGTTCGGATTGTGTTGTAAGCGCACGGACGCTAGGGCTGCAAGCTACGGAAACCATAGGTGAGGGAAATTTAAATCCTTTCGATAAATCGAGTGAATTTAGTGTAAGAGGTCTTGTATATATTTTGGATGTATGTTAGATACGATTAAAATGCATTTTTGACATTTGATATGTAATTTCTAGGGTTTCGTCTAAATTCTACATGAATTTAGATTGATCAATACGAAAGAAACGTGTTTGATGAAATTAGAAACTTGTTGAGTCGATTAGGATAGATTTCCTTGGAATTTGAATTGAAATTGTGGATTATTGGTCTAGGTTGACCTTTTTGGAGCTTAAAAGGAGATTTCTTGAGTATCGATAGGGTATAGGGAGTGGATACCCTCCCTAAAAGGTGAGTGGATGGTTCGTTGTGTTATAAATGAGCAAATGAGTTTAAAATTGTTTTATAAATGATTTTGTAAGATTTTTCATGTTTTATATCAATTGTTTTGTGATCGTGGGATGTCCGGACTGGATTGTGAAGCATGAATGCATCCATTGTATTTATAAATGCATATGTGCCATATGTGATTTGATGTTGCTCTATGAATTGCTATGACACGAAATTGATGATTGGTTGCTAGAAATTATGGCACATGACTTGAGAAATGACATATTTGATAAATGCATGGTGCTATTAGTTAATGGCTATAGTCATTCCCTCCACGGAGCGACCCGACGGGGTGGCGTGGTTGGGGTTTTATTGCGAGAGAGGTATACACGGCCTCTGCTCTGCCACGTCGGACTATCCGGATTGCACCCCGGGGAGGTTCGAGCCAACGCCAAGGAAGGGGGTAGTGTTTGAAATATTGAAATGGAAAACCTCTTGGCGGGCTTTCGTCTTGGTTCGGCCAAACGCAAGACGGAAGTAATTTCGATGGGACCCTTGTGACTTTTTGAAAGAATACTTGATGTGGATGCATACTTTGCGAATTATCTGATTTATTGAAAAATGTTTCGACATATATGAAATGTTATTTGAGATATACTTTGACACTCCCACATTCATCCCTCATTTATCACACAATTATACCATTGCACTCCACTCACTGAGTATTTCCCAATACTCACCCATCCCTTTAACATTTTACAGAGGAAATTTAGATCTGCTGCAGAAATTGGAGCTGGGGAGGATTTATTCCGCTGACTTGTGTAGGTACATAGAAATGCAAGTTCATTTTGGTTGATTTTAAAGTCCATGGAATGAAAGACTTGTATAACTCTTTTGGTATGGATTAAATTAATACTTGTTTCATATATAAGAGCAAGTATTAATGGAATCCTTATATGGTTTGTACGAAACTTGTTTATTTTCTTTTAAACTCTCATATGGGACATTTGGATTGAAATCCTGAATTTCGATACTTTCTTTGGATTTGTGAAGTTCTGTACATCTCATACCGCTTGGATTTTACTGACGCTAGCTCGTTTTTCCATGCGAGTGTTAGTAAAATCTTGCGATTATGATTTGAGACTTCTTTGTTTTAAATGTTTTAATTATGCTGAGAATTCTGGAATGGCTGGAATTGCCAATTTTTGCATGTATGCATGTACAGGAACCCCCGCCCCATTCGCGTGTCGATGCATGCTCGTGTGTACAGGGATGGACCGGATGGGTACTTTATATGTGTATTGTCATATGATTTTTCCCATTTCTGATGGAGTGTGTATTGGATGAGTTTTGAACTGATTTGTAGCCTTGCGGAGTCCCGGTATAAGGGGAGGTTCTGCCCGTGTACCGAGACAACGCGGCGGCTGTTGCGTGGTCGATCCGAGGATCGGGGCGTGACAGCTTATTTGTGGTTCAAATCCCAAATTGCCTAGTTGGCTTTGTGCAAGTAATTTTATAAACAAATGCGCCTCTAAGAACATCCAAATCCCACAAGTGAGGTCCCTAGTGGCAACAGGAAGGTTTTAGCTTAAACGCACTATTTGTTTGCTTGATCAGCATGCATGGTCTCAGGAGCACACACTTAGACAGAATGGTTGAGGTTCCGTCATTATAAAAAAAAATAAAAAATAATAAAAAGTATGCCATTAGAAGTCTCAGAAATAGCTTTTGCATGATTTGAATTGGACAATTCATACATAGTAATGACCCATTATCACACCCCGAACTGAAATCGTGAACAACCGTCCATTATCCTGAATACCGGCTATATTTTTACAGAAAATCGAGTAGAATCTCTCCATATTTCAGAGATTTCCCAAGTACAATTTATCCTATATAAATCACAACCATCTTGTAATATAATTTAAATGGTCATTCCGGTCTCTCCAAAATCAACCAATCTCACAACCAATATCCAGATAATGCAAGGTTATAAAAATTTCCAGCAACCTAGCCATAGACCTCTACTGCCATGCCCCCGTCAAAGGCATGGACAGCCGCCAATCGCCCCTCCTGTGATTTAGAGGTGGCACTGAACGATTTTAGAGTACATTTCTAGACATAACACATTTCCAAATACATACGCAACGAATAAAAAATGTCTCAATGCAATATTATGTAATGACATGAGAGTTTCACAATTTAAATGTCCATATTTATACAGTTATCCCAGAATTACACAATGGTCGTCTATAGACCTCAGAATGTATATACATTGTCACGCCCCAAACCGGGGTCGTAAACAGCCTTCCGTTACCCTGGATGCCGGCTATATTTTTACAGAAAATCGGACGAAATCTCCCTATATTTCGGAGGTCTCCCAAATACAATTTGATCTGTATATCCACATTCATCCTGTAAATAAACAAATGGTCATCCCGGCCTCTCCAAAATCAATCACTGCCACAGCCAACATCCAGAACAACGCAAGAGTATAAAATTTTTTCAACAGACCTATCCACAGACTTCTACTGTCATACCCAACTAGAGCATGAGCAGTCGCCACACTGAGCGGACCTAAATTCTACTCATATATAAAATAAATTCCCAAATTATTTTTAAATATTCACAAATGTCTCAATGCAATGAAATAAATCAATACGAGAGTTTCACAAATAAATGACCATAATTTATACAGTCATCCCAAAAAAAATTAGATAAATACATTGGTCAAATTAAAATCTCCAATACGTAATGATATCACCAATCATCATAGCGGAAGAGATGAAAATATCGATACCCAAGCCCAGTGATATCATGTTCGCGTCACAATTATACAAATCCAACAATATCTCATCGGTCCAACACTAATCCTGTGGGAAAGAAAGCGAGGGGTGAATATCTATGGGAGGATACTCAGTAACTGAGGGGATTAACATTATACTATCAATATCGATAGTAAACTTGGAGTGTCAAAACATGAAACACAATATCAAGTGCGGAAAAAAAATAACGTGCTATTTCAACAAGTCAGATATCATCAGACACACATTTGAAAATAACATATGCATCCAATGTGGAAATCAATTTATAAAGAGCCGGCCAATCAAACAACCCCGGCAATGGTCTACCTCGACCAAGGGCGGCGCATTGGGGGTTTTTCCAAATGCAAATATTAAATAATGGCTCTCTGCCCCAATGTTGGCCACAGCCTACTCCAACTATCTTATAAATAATAATAATGTACATATAATTAGTCGGCTGTATATGATACCCCCGCCTAGTGCTAGACGGAGCCGTACTCAACGTTCTCTCCGATGGGTCAACCTGGGACACCCATACACATGACGATCTGCCGGATACCTCCGACCAAAGCGTATCCGAACACAAGGGGTGCCTCTACCAGATGTCTTTCGTAGCTACGGAAGCTATAGGAAGTATATCACAATATCATATGACCGGGCACGTAGCCCCATGCATCCCATCACCATGTCGGCCAGGCATATAGCCCCATGCATCATATCATAACGTCGGCCGGGCATACAGTCCAAATATATAAATAAATCCATTTAAAACCATGTGCCAATGCAGTAGAAGCATTAAAGCATATCAATATATCGAAAATGTGGCACAATATTCAGTTATCAAAACTCATGAATGCATATCAATAAAGTCAGAAATTAAGACACTCCAAAAGTCATAAAACATTTTTTAAAATATTCGAAAATTCTAACAATCATACATTTGCAAAAACATGTCATTTAAAAAGTATTTTTGAAACATGATTTTCAATCAATAGCGAATGTCAAATTCCCACTCACCGTTTTAGCGAGGGTGGTCACTCCCTATTTTTAAAACAATTCCAATCTGATTCCTTGAGTCTCCAAAAAGATCAACCTAATCAGATCATCAAAATTTAATATCAATTTCTCAAGTATCTTTAGGGTTTATCAATTTTCATAATACTGATATCGTATTTAGATTGCCTATATGCAAAATAACTTATAATGAAAACGATTTCAACCATCCCTAAGCTCTGATCACCATTTTTCTCGCGGCCTAGCTCGGGCTCGCGGGCTCGGTCTTGCTCGCGGAATGGGTCTTGTTCGCTCGTAGACTGAGGTGCGCTGTGGCTCGATTGCGTGCAAGGGCACTGGGTTGCGCTCGCGGAGGCTCACGGGAGGAAGGAGCAGCTGTTGCGTGCGGCGGCAATGGCGGAAGGGTGTGATCGATCTCGGCTCGCGGCGGAGGAAGGCGAGGCGGAGAGAGAGAGAGAGCGATCGCGGGAGATCGCGAGAAGGAGAGAAAGAAACAGTGAGATAAAGAGAGAAAGAGACAATGGATGAGAGATAAAGATAGAAGGGAAAGAAGTAAAGGGAGAGGGTGGCGGCGACGGCGACGTCGACGGCGGTAGCGGTGGCGGAAGAAGGCACGGAGCAGTGGCGGAAGGAAGAGAGGCGCCGCGGGAAGGTGAAAAGTCGGGAGAGAGAGAGAAAAAGGGGTTAGGGTTTTAACCTTAATCCCAAATTGGGGACGCAGCGTTTTGCCCCAAAACGCTGCGTCTCCAATCCGTTTTTTTTTTTTGTTACATTTTCTAACCCCCTAAAAAAAGTTTAGTTCTCGAAACTAAAAGAAAACAATACACTAAACAAGTGGGGGTACTGTCTTTTAATAGTCTCTTCGGGCTCTCAGGTCTCTTCCTCGACCTGGTCACTCCTTCACAAAATTCTGACCAATGAAACTTCTTTGCTCCGCAACTTTCTGACTTGTCGATCTAGAATAGCTACGTACTGAGCTGGAAAACTAAGGTCCTCTATAACTAACCGTCCATTGTTAGTCGTTGTTTGAACTCTTTAAAGCTCACTTCCCAACGATCGTCCCGTAAGAACTTGACGCCCTTTGTATCAGTCTGGAAAGTAGAGTAGGGATCCGGGAGAATCCTTCTAGGAACCGCCGATAACACTCCGCAAAACCAAGGAAACTCCACAACTCAGTCACTGTCTGTGGTTACTGGTGTGTTGGTCAGCCTAACGGCATGACTACGAACTCGTAATGTCCATATCGAGTGCGTAATGCGGTTTTGGGCACATCCTCAGCCCTAATCCGCAACTGATGATCTCCAGATCGAAAATTGATCTTTGAGAAAAAATCCGCGCACCCTGGAGCTGATCGAATAAATCATCAATACGAGGCAGAGGGTACCAATTCTTGATGGAAACCTTGTTTAGCTGCCTATAGTTCACACACAATCGTAGAGTCCCGTCCTTCTTTCACGAATAACACCGGAGCACCCCAAGACGAAATGCTCGGATGGATAAAACCCTTATCCAGCAACTCCTGTGACTGGACCTCGAGCTCTCTAAGTTCAGTTGGCGCCATTTCGTATGGTGGAATAGATATGGGAGTAGTCCGTGAAGCTAAGTCAATCTCGAAATTAAACTCCCGAACTGGTGGTAATCCAGGTAACTACTCGGGAAATATATCTGGAAACTCCTGCACCATTGGAACCTCTTCAAACCTTGGCCCCTCCACAATGGTGTCAATAACATGAGCCAGGTATGCCGTGCACCCTCGGTGTATCAATCTCCTGACTTTTATCACTGAAACAACACAGCGAGGTAACACTCGTCCCTCGCCTGGGAATCTCAACAACGGCCCCTTGAGTCTCTGAAACTCCAATTCTTTGGTGAAGCAATCTACTGAGGCCATATGCATGCTTAGCCGATCCATCCTTAGGATGACATCGAAATCCATCATTTCAAGTGGAATCAAGTCTGCCTCAAGTATCACATCTCTGACCATGACCTTACTCCCTCTGTAGACGGAATCTCTAAGCATCTGCTCACCGAGAGGAGTGATGACCAATATCTCCTCATCAAGTGACGACAAAGGCTTACGCAACCTGTGGGCAAAAGACACTCGCACATACGAATGGTTCGATCCGGTGTCAAATAGGACACGAGTGTCGACTCCCCATATTTTCATGACTCCTTATATGAGAAAATAAAAAGATCAGTTGAAAATATGGAGGAAAATATATGCTCACATAGATATATATATATATATATATATACCAAAATGTATGTACAAACCAACATAGCTAAGCGTCTACGACTTTAACTAGTGATGGTTCTCAAAAGAAAGTACATGGACATCTCTAAACATGGGGATCAGTGGGAGGAACACCAAAAATCCCGTCAGAACTCGCCTCAGTGTCCTCCTACTTCATTGCATATACACGGACCTGTGTCCTCTGCTGCTGTCGTGATGGTCCTGGCACTTTATTGCTCCCGGCTACCGTCCGTGGAGCGGTGTGACTCGAGTGCGCAGGCGCTCCCTGCTGTCCTCCCTGGGGAACACTCGAGTGTTCAGTAGTTATGTGACCTCCAAATCCCAACTCCGGACAGGTGCTCCTGATGTGCCCTGGCTTCCCACACCGGAAGCATGTAACAGGCACCGTACACTCTCCCAAAAGGTGGTGTCCACCACATCGATGGCAAAAAGGGTGCCACTGATTTGAAGTCTGAGTAGTGGCGCTAGAGGCCGGTGTTCTGAATCCTTGAGATCGTGATCTCTATTCAGGATGTGCTTGTCTGGGCTGAGAAGAGCCTTCCTGATATCCTGAACTCCTGCCCTTCTTCGAGCCCTAGCTCGAAAAAGCCCCTGATCTCTTCTTTTGCTCCCTGTTCTCCCGTTGTCTGCCCTCAGCACGGACGATCTCCTCCGCCCTAATTGCTAAGTCCACAATCTCAACAAAGGAGAAACTAGGGGTCACTGTCATGTACCTCCTGATATTCAAGTTGAGGCCATCCTCAAACTTGAACCATAACTGCTTCGGTGTAGCCAAGTCTGGAACAAAAGCGGCTAGTCGCCTCAACTCAGTCTCAAACTCTGTCACTGTCCTGGCTCTCTGTCGTAAGTGCAGAAACTCTGCCCTCTTGCCCGTAGGAAGTCCTCCCATCGCAGCGGCTTAGTAGTATCGTCACAAATCGCCTCCCACCAAGTGAGGGCGTCACCATCTAAGAGTCTCTCTGCTATCCAAAGCCGATAGTCCTCGCTCAACCCCAGATCAGTCAAAATTTTGCGGGTGCAGTTGATCCAGTGCTTCGCTGCTATGGAATCACCCCGAACCAGGATCGTGAACAGCCGCCCGTTATCCTGAATACCGGCTGTATTTTTAAAGAAAATCGGACAGAATCTCTCCATATTTTGGAGGTTTCCCAAATACAATTTATCCTGTATAAATCACAACCATCGTGTAATATAATTTAAATGGTCATTCCATCCACTCCAAAATCAATCAATCTCACAGCCAACATCCAGATAACGCAAGACAATAAAAATTTCCAGCAACCTAACCATATACCTCTATTGTCATGCCCCCGTCAAAGGCATGGACAGCCGCCAGTCGCCCCTCCTGTGATTTAGAGGTGGCACCGAGCGATCCTAGAGTATGTTTCTAAGACATAACACATTTCCAAATACATACACAACGAATAAGAAATGGCTCAATGCAATGTTATGCAATGATATGAGAGTTCTATAATTTAAATGTCCATATTTATACAGTCATCCCAAAATTACACAATAGTCATCTATAAACCTCAGAATGCATATACATTCGTATGTGAGAAGCGCCTTTTTGCCCACGGGTTGGGTAAGCCTTGTCGCGAGGTTGCGCGGCATACCTAACTCATGTTATCGACACCACTCTTGAGGACCCGAGGCTTGAGAAGGTCCCAGTGGTGCAGGTTTTCCAAAATATATTCCCGAGGAGCTACCCGGACTAACCCCAATTCGGGAGTATGATTTCGAGATTGACCTAGCTCCAGGGTTTACTCCCATATTTATTCTGCCATACTGAATGGCGCCAGTGAAGTTTAGAGAGCTCTAGGTCTAGTAGCGGGAATTACTGGACAACGGTTTTATCCGTTTGAGCACTTCCCCTTAGGGTGCTCCGGTGATTATTCGTGAAGTAGAAAGACGGGATTCTAAGATTGTGTGTGAACTGTAGGCAGCTAAACAAGGTTTTTATCAAGAATCTGAACACTTTGTCGTATATTGATGATTTATTTGAGCAGTTCCAGGTGCGCGTGTTTTTCTCAAAGATTGATCTTCGATTTGGATATCATTAGTTGCGGATCAAGGCTGAGGATGTGCCTAAGACCACATTCCGCAATCAATATGGATATTACGAGTTCGTGGTCATGTCATTTGGGCTGACCAACACACCAACAGCCACAGACAGTGACCGAGGTGCGAAGTTTCCTTGGCCTTGCGGGGTGTTATCGGCGATTCATAGAATGATTTTTCCGGATCGTCGATATACTTACCAGATTGATACGAAGGGCGTCAAGTTCTTGTGGGACGATCGCTGTGAGACGAGCTTTCAAGAGCTCAAACGTCTGACGAGGGACGGCCAGACAGAGAGGATCTTAGTGTTTCAACTCAGCACGTAGCTATTCTAGATGGATAGGTCAGAAATCTGCGGAGCAAAGAACTTTCATTGGTCAGAGTTTTGGGGAGGAGTGATCAGGTCGAGGAAGAGACCTGAGAGCCCGAAGAGACTAGTAAGAGACTTAAGAGACAATACCCCCACTCGTTCAGCGTATTATTTTATTTTAGTTTCGAGGACGAAACTTGTTTTTAGGGGGTTAGAAAATGTAACACCAAGCCACAAAAAAAAAAAAAAAAAAAAAAAAAAAAAAGAGGGAGAGCCAAAACGCAGCGTTTTGGCCCTCCCCCAATTGAATTAGGGCTAAAGCCCTAATTCTTCTATCTCTCTCTCTCTCTCTCTCTCTCTCTCTCTCCCTCTCTCCGCCGACCCTTCGTCTCCCTCCCCCACCGCGGCGCTGCTCTTCCCCCGCGAGCTCCGCCGGCATCTCCTTCTCCTTCATCTTCTTCTTCTTCTTCTTTTTCTGATTCTTCTTCTTCCTTCCCGCGGCTCTCTCTCCTTTCTGCAGTCGCGATCGTTCGCGATCTCACCTCCTTCGCAAGCTCCGCCGAGCGCCGCCACCGCGCGATCTTGCTTCCGTCCGCGAACAGCCGCCACCAGCAGCAACCCCTCCTGCCACCATCGCGCGAGCTTGAGTGCTCCACAGCGCGACTGCAAAACCTCCGCGAGCGCAACCCGCCCTTGCACACGACCGAGCCAGCGAGCGCGCGAGCAGGCGCGAGAGCAGGCGCGCGAGCAGGGCGCGCGAGCAAGGCGCGCGAGCGCGCAGGGGCGCGCAGCAGCGCGCACGAGCCAGCGCAGCGCACAGCGCACCAGCGCACGGGCGAGCACCAGCCCGCGAGCCACTGTCGGCCCGCAGGCCCATTAGCCGCAGGCCCATCAGCAGCAAGCCCACGGGCCCACCAGGCCCGACAGCCCGTCCAAGCCCGCAGGTCCAGTACGGCCCGCGGCCCAGTTCAGCCCATCGGCCCGCCAGCCCGCAGGCCCATCAGCCAGAGGCCCGTCGGCCCGCTGGCCCGCAGACCAGCGAGCCCGCTAGCTATAGCCCACGAGCCCAGTCCGGCCCGTGGCCCACGAGCCCGCGACGGCCCGTGACGGCCCACGAGCCCGTGACAGCCCACGAATCTCCACGCAGGTAAATGACTTAGGGTTTTGCTTCGGATCTATGTGTTTAGATCTAACAGATAAACCTTGTTTTGATAGGAAACCCTACAGACTTTGGAGTGACCGAAGCGACTTTCGGACGAGACTCGGCGCTTCGAGAAAACCCTAGGTGAGGAGATTTTGGCTTTAATTGATAAATTGGATGAATCTAGGATTGAATCTAAGATGAAAGGTTTTGTATATGTTTAGAGTGTAAGTGGAATGCAAATAGAATACAAATTATGAAATGATTATATATGAATTGAAGGTTAAGTATAGAATGTTACAGAAATTTGATGATCTGATTTAGGTTGATCTTTTGGAGACTCGAGCGGTCAGATCCGATTTGGCTTGTCAGTAGGGAGTGACTTCCCTCCCGTAGAACTATGAGTGGGACTTTGACATTCGCTATTGATTGAAAATCATGTTTCAAAAATATCTTTTAAATGACATGTTTCTGTAAAATGTATGATTGTTATGACTTTCCAATATTTGATGAAATGTTTTGTGATCTTTGGAGTGTCTCAACTGCTGACCTTATTGGTATGCATCCATGAGTTTTGATAAACGTATATTGTGCCACATTTTCGACATATTGATATGTTTTAATGCTTTCACTGCATTGGCACATGGTTTTAAATGGATTTACTTACACATTTGGGCTGTATGCCCGGCCGACTTTATGATATTATGTTTTGGGCTGTATGCCCGGCCGACTTTATGATATTATGTTTTGGGCTGTATGCCCGGCCGACGTTATGATATTATGCATGGGGCTATATGCCCGGCCGACTGGTGATGGGATGCATGGGGCTGCGTGCCCGGCCGATTTGATATTGTGATCCGTAGCTACGAAGGACATCTGGTAGAGGTACCCCTTGTGTCCGGATACGCTTCGGCCGGAGGTATCCGCCAGATTGTCATGTGTATGGGTGTCCCAGGTTGACCCTCATCGGAGAGGACGTTGAGTACGGCTCCGTCTAGCACCAGGCGGGGGCACCATACACGGCCGACTAGTTATATGTATATTATTATTATTTTCAGGCTAGTTGGGGTAGTCTGTGGCCAACATTGGGGTAGAGAGCCATTCTTTAATACTTGCATTTGGAAAAACCCCCCATGCGCCGTCCTTGGTCGAGGTAGACCATTGCCGGGAATATTTCATTGGCCGGCTCTTCATGACATTGATGTGAATATTGGATGCATATCTTGCTTTTTGATGTGTGCGTGTGATATATGATTTTGGAAATAACATGATCAGTTTGCACACTGTGGATATTTTCTTATCTTATGCTTTGACACTCCAAGTTCACCTTCGATATTGATAGTAAGATGTCAATCCCCTCACTTACTGAGTATCCTCCCATAGATACTCACCCCTCACTTTCTTTCCCACAGGATTAGTGTTGGATCGAGGAGATACCACTGGGCTTGGGTATGGATATTTTCCATCTCTTCCGCTACGATGATTGGTGATATTGTTATGTATTGGAGATTTTAGTTTGACCATTCCATTTATTTAAATTTTGGGATGACTGTATAAATTATAGACTTTTATTCGTGAAACTCTCATGTTGATTATTTCATTGCATTGAGGCATTTGTAAATATTTAAAAACAACTTGAGAATTTATTTTATATATGCGTAGAATTTAAATCCGCTCGGTGTGGCGGCTGCTCATGCTCTAGTTGGGCATGACAGTAGAGGTCTGTTGCTAGGACTGCTAGAAACTTATAGCCTTGCGTTGTTCTGGATATTGGCTGCGGTATTTGTTGATTTTGGAGAGGCCGGGATGGCCATTTACTTATTTTTTTAGGATGAATATGATATACAGGTGAAATTGTACTCGGGAAACCTCCGATTTATGGGGAGGTTCTGCCCGATTTTCTGTAAAAATACAGCCGGCATCCAGGGACAACGGGCGGCTGTTCACGATCCCGGTTCGGGGCGTGACATGCAACATATAACATAAAATGGCACATTATACATTTCAATTACATTGATGCATAATTTCAATATTTCAACACAGTTTTTGGACACTCTATCAGTTCACAAAAATCAATTTCAAAACCAGTCAAAATATTTCAAATACGCTACAAATCATGCTCATTTATCAAATATTTTAAAATAGAATTTACACATTAAACAAAAATATTGAAATAAATCTCACTCACCGTATACGGGAGGGTGATCACTCCTTATTTTTAAAACCAATTCAAATCTGACCACTCGAGTCTCCAATGAGATTTTCCTAACTAATCATCACAATTCGATATCAAATAAGTGCCTAGTAAGGGATTTTCAATTTTCTTTCAAACTAATACTACCTAATTTGACAAAATTTATTCAAGAGTTAAAGAGATTTCCTTTCTCTCACCTAGGGTTTCTTGGATCTCAGATCTAGCTTTCGTTCGCCCGTTAGTTTGGTCTAAAAGCTAAATATTTTCAAATTTGAAACCATTGTGAGCAATTTCAGTCCAATTACTAAGGAAATTCGAAACCTTAGTGCGAAAATCGAACTTTGAGTCATTTACCTTCGTAGAGGCTCACGGACTGTCACGAGCCGTTACGGACTCGTGGGCTGCGAGCTTGGTGGGTTGATGGGCTGGCCCGCTGGTGGACTCGCGGGTCAGCAGGCCGTAGTGGGCTTGCAACTGTGCGCTCGCGGCTGGGGCGGGCGGACTAGTGCGCTCACGGGTTAGGGCTCGCACTCGCGAGCTGGATTGCGCGCTCGCGCAGTGGGTCGCAAGCTCGCACGGATGGTCGCGCTAGGGGCGCGCTTGCACAGGGTAGCTCGTGCTGAGGCGTGCTGGGGCTCGTGCAAGGGCTCGCTGGGGCGCGCTGGCGCTCGTGCAGGAGCATGCAAAGGCGCGCAGGGGCTCGTGCAGAGGCGCGCAGGGGCTCTTGCAAAGCCGTGCAGGGGCGTGCTAGCGCTCACGCTCGGGAGAGCGCGCAGTGCTCTTCGCTATCGCGCACTCTCGCGCTATCGCGTGCTCTCGTGCTCTCGTGCTCTCGCACGCTGGTGCGCTCGCGGTGGTGGCGCGTGACGGAAGCGCACGGCGGAGGAAACTGAGAGGGAGATCGCGAGAGAGAGTGAACAGCGGAGAGAGAGAGAGAAACTGAGAGGGAATGGTAGAGAGAGAGGTGGCGAGGCCGTTGGGTAGTGGCAGGTCGTGGCGGAGAGGTGCGAAACAGCCGTGGAGGAGGGCAGCGGCCGCGGGAGGTGAAGGGTCGGGGAGAGAGAAAGAGAAAGAGAGAGAGAGAGAGAGATTAGGGCTTAGAGTGCCGCGTTTCAGGCCGAAACGCGGCGTTTCCTCTTCTCTCTCTCTTTTTTTTGTGTGTGGTAAAAGCCATCTGGAATTGAGAATGTTGGTTATGCATGATATTTTTGAAGTATTCCTTAATTCTATACTTAGATTGAATATGAGGAGGAGTGGTTAGAGTAGAATGCAAAGCTTCGCATTTGAGTTGAAATTTATGAATTTGTATAATGAATATGCTGTGATCTTTATATCATAACTTCCTCTACACAAAAGCAAATCATGTGTGCCTTTTTGCATATGAAACTAGACTCACATATCTTGAAATGAGGTATGATTCATTGAAATCTGATAAGAACTGAATTTGTTATAATTTTTCAAAGAATTTTCGTGGTGCTATTCTGCCTCTGTTCTGATTACTCGTTTCCCTTCAATTTTGAGATGCCTTGTAGACTGAATTCGGCTAAACTCTGGATATGAAAATTGTAGATCTATGTTTTATCTTTAATTTGAATAAGAATCATGTGATTTTGATATATATAGTGAACGTTATAGCTATTTTCCATAACTGCACAAATTGAAAAATTTATTGAAAAACTAGAATTGTGAAAATATTAAGAAAAAATGATTTCTCTAGTGTTGGTATGTGATTTAATAATTTAATTATGACCAAGAAATTAGGTTAAGGTCTTGGAAGAGTTGAAGGATGGATAGTTCTCATTAGTTGGGAAATTTATGAGTGATTACCCTCTTAAGAAGTGAGTGGATGGTTTGTTATGTTATAAATAAGTAAATTTGTTTTAAATATTTTCTAAATGATTTTGAATGATTTTTATATGTTTTATATAAATATTTTGTGATTGTGAAATGTTTGAAATGAAAATTTGAATTACGATTGCATCATTGTATTTATAAATAAATGTGTGTCATATATTATTGAATATTTGGTTTATGAATGTTATGGTAGATTTGGTAATCGTTTGTTAAAATTATGGCACATGAAATGTGATTTGAATAATTGTGAAAGGATGATACATAAAGTAAATGACTATAGTCATTTCCTCCACGAAGCGACCCGATGGGGTGATGTGATTGGGGTTGGATAAGCGGGGGAGGTAGACATGGCTCTCTCTGCCAAAGTCATACTATATCTGGACGCACTTATTTTGAATTGGTGTAGAATGATCCATGTAAGGAAATTTTTGTACATTTTATTTTAATTGGATTTGTTAAATACTTGCTTAGCCTTCTTTAGGCAAGTATTTGAGAGATCCATACTCTTATAAAAATAAACTTGTATTTTCTTAATTTAAAATTTTCTTTTATAATTTTTATTGTTTAAATTGGGACATATGGATACTTCATGGTGAATTTTGAACTATTTTGAGATTGTAAATTTATGAGAATTCTAGAATGGTTAGGTTGGCCCATTTGCATACGTGCATGAATAGGGATGGATCGGATTGACTCTTAAATTATGTGAAAAAGTATGCTTTGATACTAGATGACCTAGAATGGTCATTAAGCTGATATTTGAATTGTTTTTAAGTAAGTTGAATATCTTGCGCTATTCCGGTATATGGGGAGATGCTGCATGTATACCGAAATAACGCGGCGATTATCGCGTACTCAACGGGAGAGTCGGAGCATGACACAAATAAAAACTTGGGTTTTGGCCAAAACCCAAGTCACAAACCTTAGAAAATAACCTTGACACTTGTTTGCCCTCAGCCAACACCTCTCTCATTTTTCACCATTTCTCCGCCTCGAACTTTCTTCTCCGGTCTTCCATGGCAGCTAATGCACAATTCGATTGAATCTGTGGCCGAAAAAGAAAAAAAAGATGGAGGATGTATTCACCATCAATGAAGATCGAGGACGTCGTCCCCATTGCAGTAGATCTGCTATTGGCATCGAAGGAAGTCAAGTCAAGGATATTGATCGAGGCAGAAATTCTAACCGTTGAAGATATACAAAATTGACGTTTAAATAATTTTCATTCTGAAAGATATACAAATAAAATATCAACAATGATAGTCATATACATTTCAGAATTTGAACCAAACAGTTAATATGGAATTTCGATTTCGATTCCGATTCTTAGGGTTTTCGATTTTGATTTCGATTCTAATTTCGAAGTGTAAACCAAACATCTCCTCAATCTATATTGTGTTAGAGCAAGTTCTCTAGTTACTATTCAAAAACATAGGAGAATCATAAGAAATTTATAAATAAATAAAAATTTGAAATCGAACCAAATTCCAACATAAGATTAACATTTGTTCTTTTGAACACCAACAATTATCTCTCATGATCGAGGGCTACAGCATTTTTTTTAGTACTTAGTTTTTTCTTCTAGTACTCGCTAACACTTAAATAATTAAAAATAATCCAATGAAGAGAAAAGTGTGTCTTATTTCTAATACTTTGCATTATTTTTTTAAAATAAACAAAATGAATCAAATATATATGTAATAGTTCATATAAATATATTTTGATCAATTTATTTTAATTGATTTGATTCTCATTTTATAATTTTGTTAAAACATTGTTTTCATAAACTATATATATTAGGTCTATTCAAATGTTGCCTAACGTAATTACTCAAAAAAGTAATAAAAAAAAATGAACAACTACAATTCTAAAAAATTAATTGACTAAATTTTATCACATTGTAATTGAATATTTAGTAGAGACAAAAAGAAATAAAGATAAAGTAGAAAATAGTATAATTAATACTTCATTGAATTTCTATAGAAAGATTTAAAATGGGATAAAAGAAAATTGGAGTATATTAAAAAAAATTGAAAATGATATTTTAAAGAATTAACTTTTGTAAATGTGTTTAAAGCATTAACTTTGAAATTTTTTGTTTTAGTGTATCATCAATTTCGAGTTTTACCTTCATCCATAAAATCCGTCATTGATGATCATGATCGAAACCTTCACAATGACTCATAAAGTTTCAAAACCATTTCGTTTCACCTCTAAATTGTAGTAGAAGTTTGGAAACACTTGAGGAAGCTTTAAACTTTACTGGGTTTGAAGGCTATTGATATGACTTTGTTAACTATTTAAAAAAAGATCAGTGTATGATGGATGGTTATCGAGTTAGCTTATATTTTATTAATTCTATACTGAAGATACTCATCTAAAATATGTATAGAGATGCATGGTTTGTGGGAAGAAGTCAAAATCAAAATTGGAAGTCTGGATTTATTGTTGCTTGCTTACATGACATATGCTTTTAATTTAATATATGTTACTGCAAAGAGAAATAGCAAATAGCATAGCTAGCTCCCTTGGTTCCATTTCAAAGGCTAAATTACTTTTATATCATAAAATTTAAATTTTTAAATACAAATTTGTCAATTGTGTACACTCAGATCAGAGTTTAGCCTACTCAACTTCAAATTTTGTCCATTTTTCTTTTGGCTAACTTGACGTTTGGTTGCTCTTTCATCAAGGGATGTACCAAAATGATATTAAAAAAAAAAAATTTTAAATAATCTAAACGGAAAAAATTTTTTCTAAATAATTCGAATTTGTCGCGGGTTGGAATCGCGATCGTATTTATCGCGGATTCAACCAGCGATAAAGTCACGCATAAAGGTTATGTGGCATTCCGCGTTTTGGAAACACGGAAAGCCTGACTTTCCGCGTCTTGGAAACGCGGAAAGCCTACTTTTCACGTCTTGGAAACACGAAAAACCTGGTTTTCCATGGCAATAGCAATAGCAAAATGCCAGGCAGAGAGGTGTCCCACAAGTGATGCCGTTTCAGGCATCTGACATTGACGCCTGGGTCACAAGAAATAATACACTAATTTCAAACAACAAAAGATGTCTTAAATCATGTCGCATCTTGAATTGTTAACTTCTTCCCTGCACTCTTATATATTAAATAAATCAGAGTTTATTATCCTTTTTACACCTAATACCATTTTTTAAAAAAATAAATAAATTCAATGTTCAAAATAGTGTAGTTTGGTGGGGGAGGCGGCGGAGATGGGTGGACTCTTTTAAATAAATAAATTCATTCATTTCGAGATGGGAGCGGACCACTGTACGAGAACTTGTGGGTCCAATGATGTTCTCGGCTTTTCCTTTTCTTTTCTTTTCTTTTCTTTTTCCCCCTCTCTTGGGTGATCGACGTACTTACGGTCTGGGTAATTAGGTGCTCGAGTCCTTGGTCAGACTGTGACAAAATAGAGAGAGAGAGAGAGAGATGGCCACACAAGTGAGGAACAAACAGGTGATATTGAAGAATTATTACACGAGTGGTTTTACTAATGAATCAGGGATGGAGGTGAAGGAGAGCACCACAAGCCTAAAGGTTGCAGAAGGTTCGGGAGCTGTTCTAACGAAGAATCTCCACTTGTCTGGTGATCCTTACATGCGTTTTCGAATGCACCCACTTGGCGAGCTTCCCTTCTTCCCTCCTTATCCTCTCTCTTCTGTACATCTCTCTCGCTCTCTCTCTCTCTCCCTCTCTCTCTTAAAAAAGGAGGAAGGGTTCTATTTAATTAAATTTTTAATATAATCAGCATTCATGTACCTTTTTAATTCCCTTATATTCGGTGATCCCGAAGTTATAGCTATAAATCTATTTTTTCGATTCATTTATCAGTTTTTTGTTACCAAATGTCTGCATGATAATTTATATAAATATGTCTTTGATAAAATCATAAAATCAGAATTAAATCAATTAAAAAAAATTGATCAAAATATACTTACATGAACAAATATGCATTTGATCTATTTTTCATTATTATGATTAAGGCACACTTCTCTTAATTGGATAATGTTTAATTATATCAAGTATTTGATGGAAATACGGAAAAAAAAAAACTAAATAAATATCCCACGGTTTCCAATTTCGGAGACATAGGGTCATTTTTCTTTATTTATCTTAATGAAAGTGCCAATATTTAAAACTATATATATTTAATTCTCTCAATCAATCTTCATATTTAATTCTCTTAATCAATCAGTTGTTCAACTTTTACTATTTCTCACTTTTCTATGTAAGGCCATATTATCATATCATGTACTGAATGAATTTGTGTCTTATTAGATTTGCTATTTAGTATCCTTGAAAATTAAGGTCTTTATTTTTCATATATACTGTAATGTACAATACCAAATATTAATCTTTGAGTGAAGTTGGTGATCTAAAAGGACATTCTCCAAGTTTGTTTTCTTTGTTGAGCTTCTGAGTTTGTTTCCGGTAAATAACAGGTGATAACTGGGTATGGAGTGAGCAGGGTAGTGGATTCTGATAACCCAGAGTTCAAAAAGGGTGATTTGGTCTGGGGTCTGACACGGTGGGAAGAGTATAGCATCCTTAAGGACCCGGAGCTTCAGACCTTTTTCAAAATCGAACATACAGATGTACCTCTTTCATATTATATTGGAATTCTTGGTGAGCTCTCTTTATTTTTCTTATTCAACATATCTGGGGGAAAAGAAGAAAACCTTATCTTATTAAATAAAGGAAAATGTGAAAACCCCTCATTTCGGTCCGTCTCTTAAGCAAATAAATAACTGGGCTTGGTTGATCTATTAGGTATGTCTGGTTTGACTGCTTATGCTGGATTTTATGAGGTCTGTTCTCCGAAGAAAGGTGAATATGTATTTGTCTCCGGGGCATCAGGTTCGGTTGGTGAGATCGTTGGCCAGTTTGCAAAGTTGATGGGTTGCTATGTTGTTGGAAGTGCAGGAAGTAAAGAAAAGGTCAGCTGCTCATCATTGGCTTTCTATGTTTCAGCACATGCATTCATTAGTCAAGTTTGTTTGTCTGTTAGAATTGTGGGAGGATCTTGTTCTGTCACATCCTAGAAATGCTGTCTATTACAAGGTAGCCTTTTTTGCATGCCCATCAATCCTAGTTCCACTTTTCTGTATATGGAAGTTTTTCCTGTCCTTGATGTTCAATGCGGGTCCCACCGACTAAGCTTCTAGTGCTCTTGACCACTTATCCTGTGTCACGCCCCAAATCGGGATCGTGAACAACCGCCCGTTACCCCTGAATGCCGACTGTATTTTTACAGAAAATTGAGCAGAACCTCCCCATAAATCGGAGGTTTCCCATGTACAATTATACCTGTATAATCCAAATCATCCTGTACAATACACAAATGGCCATCCCGGACTCTCCAAAATCAACAAACACCACAGCCAACATTCAGAACAACGCAAGGCTATAAACAAACCTAGCCACAGACCTCTACTATCATGCCCAACTAGAGCATGAGCAGCCGCTATACCGAGCGGACCTACGTTTATACGATATATATCACATTTCCCAAGTAACATTCAAGTACGTACAATCGCCTCAATGCAAATGAAATATGAGAGTTAAACTATACAGTCATCCCAAAATAAGTACATGGCCAACTACGGATCTCTATGTCAAGACCTCGCAGGGTCGAAACTAAATTAAAAGTAAATCTTACCGTCGGAAATACCAACTCCGCTCTAGAGCCTGTAACGTCGCTCTATCACAATAAACCTGTCTGAGGAGAGAAAATAGAGGGGTGAGTATCATGGGAAGATACTCAGTGAGTGAGGGAGGTAATATCAAGCATAAATAGTATAGGTGAACAATTGGAGTGTCAAATAATATCATTCGAAACAACAATTTACACTTCGCAGCAAAACATGATATATTTATCATTTTGAAATCATTTAATCAAACACACGATAGCAAGCATGTATGCATCCATTTAAAATCAAGTAATGTCAGAGCGAGCCAAAAATAGTCCTGGCAAAGGTCAACCGTGACCAAGAACAGGCGCGTCGGGGGTTTTATTATGCATAGACTTTGAAACGCTCTCTACCCCAACGTTGGCCATGAGCTCGCTGGGGCCAACTCATCAACGTATATAGGACCCCGCCCGGTGCTAGACGGTGGCGTCACACACGTCCTCCCCCTACGTGGGTTCAACCGGCCGCGCCTATAGCCTTTAGAATAAATGACGTTTGCGGATACCTCCTGCAGAAGCGTATCCGGGCAACCCGTGCCTCTACAAACGCCCTTCGTAGCTACGGAATCATCATAGTATCACAAGAGCATAACGTCCCATAATATCACAAGGGCACAACGTCCCAGGGCACAACGTCCCACAAGTATCATCACATCATCGCACAACTAGTAGGCATCCAACCCACATAGTTCATCAAAAACATTTTTAAATTTGCGTGCCAATACGTCTCATCAAATTCATTTCAAAACAGCATATCAATACATTGGTATAAAATAAAATTTATACATTTTCAAATAATGGCACAATTATTGATTCATCTCAAACCATGGATGCATAGTCATTGTAAATATAATTCAAGACACTCCAAAAATCACAAAACAGATTTTTAAATTTAATATCACACGTCAACGAATGCATACCAAAGCATGTTTTATCGAAAATGTGACAGAAAATACGTTTTACTATTTTATGCAAGAGATTAGAGTCTCACTCACTTATCTAGGGAGGGTGGTCACTCCCTATTTTTCAACGACTCTCCAAAAGACAAACCTAATCAAATCGTCAAATTTATAGCGATTAAAACCCTAATAAGGGATTCTATCAATAAAATTTATTCATCTCTCACCTAGGGTTCCTCGGGTGTCAGACCTAGCTGTCGTTCGCCCGTCGGGTTGGTTTAAAACCTGTAATATTTCCCAAACTTCAGATGTATTAGAAACCACTAAATTTCTAACAGCAAACCCTAGAACTTCAATCAATACAGTCGTTACCTGCCGTACAGAAGATGCAGGTGAGCTCTCGAAGGGGAAAGCCGGTCGCGGGCTCGCGGGCCGTCACGGGCTCGCGGGCCGGTGGGCTGGCTGCTAGCGGGCTGGCCCGCTGGTGGCTCACGGGCTCTCAGCCCGGCTTGCTGGCCGCAACGGGCTTCGCGGGATGCAGTGGGCCGCGGCTGGACTGGGCCTTGGGCCGCTGGTGGGCTGGCCCGCTCACGGGCTAGGGCTCGCTCTAGGTCACGAGCCGGGTCGCGCGCTGGCTCGCGCTGGGTCGCGAGCTGGGTCGCGCGCTGGCTCGCGCGCTAGCTCGCGCTGGGTCGCGAGCTGGGTCGCGCGCTGGCTCGTGCTGGGTCGCGCGCTGGCTCGTGCGCTAGCTCGCGCTGGGTCGCGATCTGGGTCGCGCGCTGGCTCGCGATGAGTCGCGAGCTGGGTCGAGCAGGGGTAGCGCGCTGGCTCGCGGGACGCTGGCTCGCGGGAGATCGCGAGCTGTGGCGCGCTGGCTCGCGCGCTGGCTCGCGCGCTGGCTCGCGGGAGATCGCGAGCTGTGGCGTGTTGGCCTCGCGCGCTAGGAGGCAGCGCTCGCGTGGAGGAAGGAGCTGCTCGCGGGAGGGCTGCAGCTGCCGCGATTGCGGGAGGAAGGTGGAGCAGTGGGCGGCGTGCGGTGGCGGGAGAGAGGCCGCGGCGGAGAAGAGAAAGGGAGAAAGAGGGAAAGAGGGAGGGAGAGAGAGAGAGAGAGATGTTACATCCTGTCTTAACCATGGAGAGTTTTTGATAGTTTTGCTGGTCCTTTTTTGTGTACAATGAACTTGTATAAAAAGCAACATGCTTGCAAAAGATGTACCTCGACACTACTTGAAGCAGTCTGAAGGAATGGTATATACTGATCTGACGCAGGATAAGCGTAGTAGGAAAAGTCTTGATATCGTTGCAGAAGACGGAAAAGTGTGATTCAAACTAAGCAAAGCTCAAAAAAAAAAAAAAAAAAAGGAAGCCCCCAAAAGGCTAAAAGTTGTATTGAGAATTCATGCAGATAGTAATCTGCCTTCCGATGTCTTTAACTCTTGTTTATATTTAGAATAAGCCTCTAAGGTACGTAAAGACATTTAAGAGTCTAGGAATTATGAGAATTTTGAAAATAAGTAAAGAGAAAGTTTAATTAACTAAATTTTGCTGAAAACTATGAGAATAGTCAAAAGAACATTTAATCAGTTTGGAAACGTTGATCTTACACAATAAGTATAGAACTGTTTCAAACATTTAATCAAGACTTTTCCTACTAATTAACTAAACGTTGATCTTAATCAATTTTGCTGAATACTTTGATTCAAACTGTTGTGGCACCGACAAAGATAAAAAAAAAAAAAAAAAAAAAAAAAAAAAAAAAAAAAAAAAAAAAAAAAAAAAAAAGAAAATCGGGAAAGTGAAAAAGTCACTTTCCCAATTCTTCCACTCATTCTCTCCCTCTCCCGATTTACTCTCTCTCTCTCACGAATTCTCTCTCCCATCACTCTCTCTCATCTCTCACCCCCAATCTCTCCCTCTCTGTTTCTTTCATTCTCTCCCTCTCCCGACTCTCTCTTTCTCTCTCTCTTTATCTCTCTCTCATCCTCACTCTCTGTTTCACTCTCCGTTTCTCTCCTCTCCCGCACACGCGCGAATGGGTTCTCTTCACCCTTTCCCGAGCGCGCGACAGTAGCGCTGTCCTTTCCTTGCTCGCACACTCGCGCTTTGCTCTCCCCCTCTGCCGAAAGCTCTTCTGCAGCCCTCGCAGGAGCCCAAGCCGGCAGTAGCAAGAGACATTCGGAACCCTAGGCCGCGACCTGCATTTCATCCCCTACGCAGGTAAGAACGATTCTCTTATCAATAGTTTAGGGGTTTTGATTCTCTTGGAAATTAGGGCTAATTGCTAAAGTGTGCTTCGGTTTGGAAACATTACAGTGGTCTGGACCGAGTTGTAGACGCACGGACGCTAGAGCTGCAAGCTGCGAAACCCTAGGTAAGAGAAATTCTAGTTCCTTCAGAAATTTGAATGAGTTTAGTCCGAATTTAGAATGAGAGATTTGTATATATTCTGAAAATGTCTGAAATTTGAAAAGAGTGCATTTTCCCGAATTTTGATATGTGATTTCTGGGGTTACGTCTAAATTCTACATGAATTTAGGTTGATTAAATACGAAAGAAACGTGTTAGATGAAATTAGAACTTATTTGGCTGATTAGAATAGATTTCTTTGGAGGTTGAATTGAAATTGTGAATTATTGGCCTAGGTTGACTTTTTGGAGACTTGAAGAGTCATTTTGGAAAACTTATGGAATTAGGGAGTGAATACCCTCCCTAGAAGGTGAGTGGATGGTCCGTTGTGTTATAAATGAGCAAATGAGTTTAAGATTGTTTTATAAAGGATTTTGTAAGATTTTTCATGTTTTATATCAATTGTTTTGTGATCGTGGGATGTCCGGACTGGATTGTGAAGCATGAATGCATCCATTGTATTTATAAATGCATATGTGCCATATGTGATTTGATGTTGCACTATAAATTGCTATGACATGAAATTGATGATTGTTTGCTAGAAATTATGGCACATGACTTGAGAAATGACATATTTGATAAATGCATGGTGCTAGTAGTTAATGGCTATAGTCATTCCCTCCACGGAGCGACCCGACGGGGTGGCGTGGTTGGGTTTTATTGCGAGAGAGGTATACGCGGCCTCTTCTCTGCCACGTCGGACTATCTGGATTGCACCCCGGGGAGGTCCGAGCCAACGCCAAGGAAGAGGGTAGTGTTTGAAATACCGAAATGGAAAACCTCTTGGCGGGCTTTCGTCTTGGTTCGGCCAAACGCAAGATGGAAGTAATTTCGATGGGACCCTTGTGATTTTCTGAAAGAATACTTGATGTGGATGCATACTTTGTGAATTATCTGATTTATAAAAAAAAAATGTTTCGATATATATGAAATGTTATTTGAGATATACTTTGACACTCCCACATTCACCCCTCATTTATCACACAATTATACCATTGCACTCCGCTCACTGAGTATTTCCCAATACTCACCCCTCCCTTTAACATTTTTCAGAGGAAGTTTAGATTTGTTGCAGAAATTGGAGCTGGGAAAGATTTATTCCGCTGACTTGTGTAGGTACATAGAAATGCAAGTTCATTTTGGTTGATTTTGAATTCCATGGAATGAAAGACTTGTATAATTTTTGGTATGGATTAAATTAATACTTGTTTCATATATAAGAGCAAGTATTGATGGAATCCTTACATGGTTTGTACGGAACTTGTTCATTTCCTTTTAAACTCTCATATGGGATATTTGGATTGAAATTCTGAATTTCGATACTTTCTTTTGGATTTGTGAAGTTCTGTACATCTCATACCACTTGGATTTTACTGACGCTAGCTCGTTTCTTCATGCGAGTGTTAGTAAAATCCTGCGATTATGATTTGGGACTTCTTTGTTTTAAATGTTTTAATTATGCTGAGAATTCTGGAATGGCTGGGATTGCCAATTTTCGTATGTATGCATGTACAGGAACCCCCGCCCCATTCGCGTGTCGATGCATGCTTGTGTGTACAGGGATGGACCGGATGGGTCCTTTATATGTGTATTGTCATATGATTTTTCTCATTTCTGATGGAGGGTGTATTGGATGAGTTTTGAACTGATTTGTAGCCTTGCGGAGTCCCGGTATAAGGGGAGGTTCTGCCCGTGTACCGAGACAACGCGGCGGCTGTTGCGTGGTCGATCCGAGGATCGGGGCGTGACAGCTTTATTGGTATCAGAGCCAGGTTCACGATTTTTAAAAGTTTGATGGTTTTCGATATAATTTCAAATGTTTCCAAATGTCCCGAGAGTTTTGTAAAAACTTTGAAATGTTTGGTTTTCGAAAAAGGTTTTCGGAGAATGTACAAAGTCTTCCATGGATTTCTTAGGAAATTAGAAACATTCTTTTTAGGGGGTTAAATATTAGCCTTCGCTTAACCGTTTGACTTAATTGTAAATTCTTGTTGTGTAGATCACTATGCCTCCACGAAAGAGAATGAGGAATGTGAACGAGATTCCTCCGCCGGAGCATGAGGATGAGTCGTCCTCGCATGCTCTTCCTCCTTCCGTACCTACACAGCCGGCTCCTCCTACTGGGATTTCGGCTCCTCCTATTGCTGCTCTTCAGCAAGTAATAGAGTGGTGGAACACCTTCGGAGCGCAGTACCAAGCTCCACATGCTACTTCAGCTCCTCCACCGACCACTCCTTCGGTGCCGGTTGCTACTCCTAGTACCCCACTAGCGCCTCCTCCTCCGGTTGTCACAACAACCGATCGCCCTACTGTGGAGTTATCTAAATTGATAAAGGAGGCAAGACAATTAGGATGTGAGACATTCGCGGGTACTTCTGATGCTTCAGTGGCCAAGGAATGGATTGGCCGAATTCAAGAGACCGTCTCCGACATGAGATTAAGCGATGAAATGAAATTATGGGTGGCGGTGAAACTGTTAGATAAAGGTGCAAGAACATGGTGGGAGAATGTGAAGGGAAGGGCTCCTGTTCCTCCTAATTGGACAGAATTTCTTAGGGCCTTCGAGGAGAAATATGACACCCGATTCTATCGAGATCAAAAAAGAGAGGATTTTTTCAAATTAGCTCAAGGAAACAAGACAGTATCTGAGTACGAGACAGAACTGAGAGAACTTGCTAATTATGTTCCGGAGTTTGTGAACTCCGAGGAGTCTCTAAGTTCAAAGTTCGAGTCGGGACTGAATTTGAATATCAGAGAGAAAATGCCCATCACCAAGGGGCATACTTTCCAAGACATTCTAGACTTGGCCTTGAGGGCCGAGAAAATGGTGATGGAGAGAAACAAAGTCAGAGAGCATCATGGGAAAGGAAAGGGGCCTAGTGGCTCCGGTTCAAGTCAAGATTTTAAAAGAAGTCGAGGCATGGGCTTTTATAGCGGTAGATCCTTTTCGGGATCGGTTGGCTTTCCTCCTAGGCAATCTACTTTTAGGCCTAGTGCTCCCAGCGGAACTGTTGGTATGGGAGTAGGGTTCATGGGTGGCAGAGGAGAAACTTGCCCAAATTGCAAGGGTCGTCATCCGGGTCCATGTGTGGAACCCAAAAGATGCTACCATTGTGGGAAGGAGGGTCACATTCGGCACTCTTGTCCGGAGTTAAATGTAGAAGGGCAAGGAAGCCGACAAGTTAGAGGTCCCTCGAGTGGTTTTAGAAGAGATTCGACGATTGCTCCTACACCTTCCACTAGCAATGCACCGAGGACGGGCACGGGAAGTAATACTGTAGCTGCCCCCACACAACGCCCTCAACCTAGAACTCAGACCCGAATCTATGCTATGACAAATGAAGAGGCCCAAGTGAATCCTGATGTAGTCACAGGTAAATCTCTATTAAATTTTAAGTTTTGAAATTGAAAATGTGACATAAATGGTTTATGATTATAATTTGATAGTTGTGATCATGGCTTAAAGAATGTGGATGATATGACTTTGTTTATGGTTTATAATTATAGGTACAATGAAAATTTTTGATGTTGATGCACATGTGCTTATAGATACCGGGTCTAATCATTCCTTTGTGAGTTCGGGATTTGCTAGACATTCTGATAAGCCTTTAGTTCCACTGGTTGAGAAATTATTGGTTATCACACCTTTGGGAGAACATTTAATCAAGGGAACAGTGTATAAGTCTTGTGAGGTAAAAATCGGGAAAGTAACTCTCGAGGTGGATTTGATTCCGTTGGAAATGAAAGATTTTGATGTCATTCTAGGTATGGATTGGCTGTATCTTCACCGAGCTTCCGTGAATTGCTTCACTAAGGAAGTGGAATTCCGAAGGCCAGGACATCCCTTGCTTGTATTCGCCGGAGAACGGCGAGTGTTACCGAGTTGTATAATTTCAGCTCTTGAAGCACGGAGACTAGTGCATAAGGGATGTGAAGCTTATTTGGCACACATTGTTGATACCACTGTGAGAAGTCCTAGTCGGGACGATATTTCTGTGGTGAATGAGTTTCCGGAGGTTTTTCCGGAAGAGTTGCCTGGGTTGCCACCAAACCGGGAGTTCGATTTCACAATAGACCTAATTCCTGGTACCGCACCAATTTCTATTCCCCCGTATCGAATGGCACCCGCAGAGTTGAAAGAGCTGAAGGTTCAGCTCCAAGAGTTGTTGGAGAAAGGGTTTATCCGACCGAGCACTTCACCTTGGGGTGCTCCGGTCTTGTTTGTAAAGAAAAAGGATGGAACCCTCCGATTATGTATTGACTACCGACAGCTCAACAAGGCAACGATAAAGAATAAGTATCCTCTTCCGAGAATTGATGATCTGTTTGATCAACTTCAAGGTGCAAGTGTCTTTTCAAAGATCGACTTGAGATCTGGTTATCATCAGTTGAAGATCAAGGATGGTGATGTTCACAAGACCGCATTTAGAACGCGGTATGGACACTACGAATTCCTAGTAATGCCCTTTGGATTGACGAATGCTCCTGCGGCCTTCATGGATCTCATGAATCGAGTGTTCCATCCTTATCTTGATAAATTTGTTATAGTCTTCATCGACGATATTTTGGTGTATTCCAAAAGTGATGAAGAGCATTCCAAACATCTCCGAATCATTTTGCAAACTCTTAGGGAAAAGGAGTTGTATGCCAAGTTCTCAAAATGCGAGTTTTGGCTAAGAGAGATTGGATTTTTGGGACATGTGGTTTCTAGCGACGGTATTTTTGTGGATCCAAAGAAGGTGGAAGTTATTCTGAAGTGGGAGCAGCCTAAAAATGTCACCGAAGTGCGAAGTTTTCTTGGATTAGCAGGGTATTATCGGAGATTCGTTGAAGGATTCTCGAAAATAGCAGCTCCGATGACAAGTTTGACTCGAAAGGGAGTCAAGTTCGAATGGGGTGAAAAGTGTGAGGATAGTTTTCAAGAGCTTAAGCAAAGGTTGACCTCCGCTCCTATCCTTGCTCTCCCTACTAGTGGCGGTGGTGATTATGTGGTGTACAGTGATGCCAGCAAGCAAGGATTAGGGTGCGTGCTGATGCAAGGTGATAAGGTGATTGCTTACGCTTCTCGCCAACTAAAGAAACACGAAGTGAACTATCCTACTCATGATTTGGAGCTAGCTGCCATTGTGTTTGCTTTAAAGATTTGGCGGCATTATCTATATGGGGTTACTTGCAAGGTCTTTACCGATCACAAGAGTCTCAAATACTTACTCACTCAGAAGGAGCTCAATTTGAGGCAAAGAAGGTGGTTAGAGCTGATCAAGGATTATGACTTAGTAATTGACTACCACCCCGGGAAGGCGAATGTCGTAGCTGATGCTTTAAGTCGCAAGTCCTCGTCTATGGCATCCCAAGGGAGTTCTTACCTCTCTTGTTTAGTTGGACTCCGAGCACTTGGAGTTGAGTTGGCTAAGGATGATCAAGGTGCTTTATTAGCCAAGTTTGTGGTTAGACCTACATTGTTGGATCGCATTCGGGAGCTTCAGGCTATAGATGATGAGTTGAAGGACATTGTTGAGAAAATCCAAAAAGGGGAAGGCGGTGAATTCCGGATTCAGGACGATGGAATTATATTGTATGGGAAACGAATGTGCATTCCGAAAAATGAAGATCTCCGGAAGGCTATACTCGAAGAGGCGCATTCCTCGGCCTATGCTATGCATCCGGGGAGTACCAAAATGTATCGAACCATCAAAGAATCATATTGGTGGTCTGGGATGAAGAGAGAGATAGCCGAATTTGTGGCGAGGTGTCTTGTATGCCAGCAGATCAAGGCTGAACATCAGAAACCGGCAGGGACACTTCAACCACTACCAATTCCCGAATGGAAATGGGAGCATATCACTATGGATTTCGTAGTGGGATTGCCACGTACTCCGAGCCGTCACGATGCCATATGGGTGATTGTAGACCGTCTCACCAAATCGGCTCACTTCTTGCCGATTCAGAATACTTATTCCTTAGAAAGATTGGCAAAGTTGTACATTGATGAGATCGTAAGGCTTCACGGAGTACCGGTGTCTATTGTATCGGACCGTGATCCTCGGTTCACTTCTAGATTCTGGTCAAAGTTACAAGAGTCCTTAGGGACTAAGTTGAAATTCAGCACTGCTTTTCATCCCCAAACCGATGGACAATCGGAGCGCACCATCCAAACATTGGAGGACATGCTTAGGGCATGTGTTATGGAATTTCAAGGTAGTTGGGATAGACACCTTCCGTTGGTTGAATTTGCCTACAACAACAGTTATCAAGCAAGCATAGGGATGCCTCCATATGAAGCCCTTTATGGAAGGAAGTGTCGTACTCCTTTGTGTTGGGATGAAGTTGGAGAGAGAAAGATTGAAAGCATAGAAATGATCGATGCCACTAAAGAAAAAGTGAAGCTGATTCGGGAAAGAATGAAGGCGGCTCAAGATCGACAAAAGAGCTATGCTGACAAGAGAAGAAGACCTTTGGAATTTGAAGAAGGAGATATGGTATTTTTGAAGATATCTCCTTGGAAGGGCGTAATCCGTTTTCAGAAACGGGGAAAGCTAAATCCTCGTTATATTGGTCCCTTCAAAATTCTTGAAAGGGTTGGACAAGTGGCATACCGGCTAGAATTGCCGCCGGAGTTGCAAAGAATCCATGACGTTTTTCACGTTTCCATGTTGAAGAAGTATTTACCGGATCCCTCACATGCTTTGAAAGCACCTCCAGTGGAATTGAATGAGAATTTGAGTTTCAAGGTACAACCGGTGAAGATCATTGATAAGCAAATCAAGCAATTGAGGAATAAGCAGATTCCTATGGTTAAGGTGCTATGGAAAAATAATCAAGTTGAAGAACAGATTTGGGAAACTGAAGAATTAATGCGGAAGCAACAACCGCAGCTCTTTGATGTATAATTGTATCTTGGAATTTCGGGGACGAAATTTGTTTTTAGGGGGTTAAGTGTTGTGGCACCGACAAAGATAAAAAAAAAAAAAAAAAAAAAAAAAAAAAAAAAAAAAAAAAAAAAAAAAAAAAAAAAGAAAATCGGGAAAGTGAAAAAGTCACTTTCCCAATTCTTCCACTCATTCTCTCCCTCTCCCGATTTACTCTCTCTCTCTCACGAATTCTCTCTCCCATCACTCTCTCTCATCTCTCACCCCCAATCTCTCCCTCTCTGTTTCTTTCATTCTCTCCCTCTCCCGACTCTCTCTTTCTCTCTCTCTTTATCTCTCTCTCATCCTCACTCTCTGTTTCACTCTCCGTTTCTCTCCTCTCCCGCACACGCGCGAATGGGTTCTCTTCACCCTTTCCCGAGCGCGCGACAGTAGCGCTGTCCTTTCCTTGCTCGCACACTCGCGCTTTGCTCTCCCCCTCTGCCGAAAGCTCTTCTGCAGCCCTCGCAGGAGCCCAAGCCGGCAGTAGCAAGAGACATTCGGAACCCTAGGCCGCGACCTGCATTTCATCCCCTACGCAGGTAAGAACGATTCTCTTATCAATAGTTTAGGGGTTTTGATTCTCTTGGAAATTAGGGCTAATTGCTAAAGTGTGCTTCGGTTTGGAAACATTACAGTGGTCTGGACCGAGTTGTAGACGCACGGACGCTAGAGCTGCAAGCTGCGAAACCCTAGGTAAGAGAAATTCTAGTTCCTTCAGAAATTTGAATGAGTTTAGTCCGAATTTAGAATGAGAGATTTGTATATATTCTGAAAATGTCTGAAATTTGAAAAGAGTGCATTTTCCCGAATTTTGATATGTGATTTCTGGGGTTACGTCTAAATTCTACATGAATTTAGGTTGATTAAATACGAAAGAAACGTGTTAGATGAAATTAGAACTTATTTGGCTGATTAGAATAGATTTCTTTGGAGGTTGAATTGAAATTGTGAATTATTGGCCTAGGTTGACTTTTTGGAGACTTGAAGAGTCATTTTGGAAAACTTATGGAATTAGGGAGTGAATACCCTCCCTAGAAGGTGAGTGGATGGTCCGTTGTGTTATAAATGAGCAAATGAGTTTAAGATTGTTTTATAAAGGATTTTGTAAGATTTTTCATGTTTTATATCAATTGTTTTGTGATCGTGGGATGTCCGGACTGGATTGTGAAGCATGAATGCATCCATTGTATTTATAAATGCATATGTGCCATATGTGATTTGATGTTGCACTATAAATTGCTATGACATGAAATTGATGATTGTTTGCTAGAAATTATGGCACATGACTTGAGAAATGACATATTTGATAAATGCATGGTGCTAGTAGTTAATGGCTATAGTCATTCCCTCCACGGAGCGACCCGACGGGGTGGCGTGGTTGGGTTTTATTGCGAGAGAGGTATACGCGGCCTCTTCTCTGCCACGTCGGACTATCTGGATTGCACCCCGGGGAGGTCCGAGCCAACGCCAAGGAAGAGGGTAGTGTTTGAAATACCGAAATGGAAAACCTCTTGGCGGGCTTTCGTCTTGGTTCGGCCAAACGCAAGATGGAAGTAATTTCGATGGGACCCTTGTGATTTTCTGAAAGAATACTTGATGTGGATGCATACTTTGTGAATTATCTGATTTATAAAAAAAAAATGTTTCGATATATATGAAATGTTATTTGAGATATACTTTGACACTCCCACATTCACCCCTCATTTATCACACAATTATACCATTGCACTCCGCTCACTGAGTATTTCCCAATACTCACCCCTCCCTTTAACATTTTTCAGAGGAAGTTTAGATTTGTTGCAGAAATTGGAGCTGGGAAAGATTTATTCCGCTGACTTGTGTAGGTACATAGAAATGCAAGTTCATTTTGGTTGATTTTGAATTCCATGGAATGAAAGACTTGTATAATTTTTGGTATGGATTAAATTAATACTTGTTTCATATATAAGAGCAAGTATTGATGGAATCCTTACATGGTTTGTACGGAACTTGTTCATTTCCTTTTAAACTCTCATATGGGATATTTGGATTGAAATTCTGAATTTCGATACTTTCTTTTGGATTTGTGAAGTTCTGTACATCTCATACCACTTGGATTTTACTGACGCTAGCTCGTTTCTTCATGCGAGTGTTAGTAAAATCCTGCGATTATGATTTGGGACTTCTTTGTTTTAAATGTTTTAATTATGCTGAGAATTCTGGAATGGCTGGGATTGCCAATTTTCGTATGTATGCATGTACAGGAACCCCCGCCCCATTCGCGTGTCGATGCATGCTTGTGTGTACAGGGATGGACCGGATGGGTCCTTTATATGTGTATTGTCATATGATTTTTCTCATTTCTGATGGAGGGTGTATTGGATGAGTTTTGAACTGATTTGTAGCCTTGCGGAGTCCCGGTATAAGGGGAGGTTCTGCCCGTGTACCGAGACAACGCGGCGGCTGTTGCGTGGTCGATCCGAGGATCGGGGCGTGACACAAACATTTAATCAAGACTTTTCCTACTACACTTGTCATGCGTCAGTTGATCTTGCCTCTCATAAGTATAGAACTGCCATCCTAGAGTTCTTAAAGGATACATCTCAATATGCCTCTCACTAGGGAGTGCTTCAACATTGCTTACACCCTTACTGTTTCATAGGTTAGAACAGGCCTTGGCATTGCCATAAGGGCTTGTACTCAAACTTTAATCAGGGAAATTAAACTCTAATCTAGGCAAACCATGATTCTTTTGTGCAGCATGTCTCAGAGAGATAGACCTCTGTATTAGATTTTGAAGACTATGAAATGTGATTCTGTATATAGAGATCATTTCAAGATAACTCTCTTGATTCCACCACCCGTCCCAAGACCTTTTAGGTGCAAGCACTACTGTGCTTTCTTTCACATCTTTCGAGAGATAAGAGTGGGAAGAGGCTAATTTCCTTTGAACAAAAAGTCACTATGTTTTCTTTGCGTGTATACAAAGGTTAAGCTGCTGAAAAATAAGCTTGGGTTTGATGAGGCCTTCAATTATAAGGAAGAGCATGATCTGGATGCTGCTTTGAAAAGGTACTTGCCTTTTATGTTTTACGTTGTTGAAATGTGCTGCCCTTCCCTATGGTTTTAATGACATGTTCCTTCAGATCCTTTTTCTTTTTTCTTCTGTTCTTCGTGAAATCTGTGATTAGTGCTTCCAGTACTATTCTTTTCACCGGACTTTTTCTTGGGTTCATGGTATTTCTGTTTTTTTATTTCTCCTCTGTCAAATGTTTGGCAGGTACTTTCCAGAAGGCATTGACATATACTTTGATAATGTTGGGGGCAAGATGCTTGATGCAGTGCTTCTCAACATGAGGGTCAATGGTCGTATATCACTGTGTGGGATGATCTCACAGTACAATCTAGAACAGCATGAGGGTGTGCGCAACCTGTTCTCTCTCATTGTTAAGAGAATCCGGATGGAGGGATTTGTGGTTTTTGATTACTTACCACAGTACTCCAAATTTTTAGATGTTGTGCTGCCGCAAATTAGAGAAGATAAAATAAAATATGTCGAAGACAGAGTCGAAGGCCTTGAGAATGGTCCAGCAGCCCTTGTGGGAATTTACAGTGGCCGGAACATTGGGAAACAAGTGGTGGTTGTTTCTCATGAATAATTGCGGCTTATTTTGGTTTGTGCATGATATAATGTTTGTTGTTGTGCTCCAATGTTTAGAGCTAGAATGTGATCTTGCATGTGAAGGGGACTATAGTGTATTGCTGTTGTCTTGCTTGATACAGAGAAGTGACTCATTTTTATGTAGAAAGTTGGTGTGTGACTGGTTGATTTGGAGGTATGACCTCTATTTGGTTTCATCCCAATAAGTTGGGTGTGTGTCCTGAGTGATTCCCGATATTTTCAATCCTTCCCTGTTTTCTCACTTGTTGATTATTGATTATTATAAGAATACTGGTTTCATTACCCCACTCCTGACAAGTGCCAACTGCTTTTTACATTATTGGTGTTGGATCTCATCTCTCAAGTGGGAAGGATTTCATTTCCTTTTTTTTATTATTTTCATTTTGATTAATTCGATTTAAATATTTATAAAAATTTTATTTAAAAGATAATTTTTTTAATATAATTTTATTTATTTTTAAGATTCGTGATTAAAAATTTTAATATCTTTTCTCTCGTTGGACGCAAGGCTTACGAGACATGTACCAAAATAACCCCAAAAAAAAAATTTTTTTTTAAAACAACCCCACCCGAAAAATATTTCCCCAAATAACCCAAATTTGTCGGGAGTTGGAGACGCGACACACTGTGTCGCGTCTTCAACCCGCAATAACCCAGAGAGAGAGAGAGAGAGAGAGAGAGGAGAGAGAGAGAGAGAGAGGAGTCCGCGAGGGGAGGAGAGCGGCGGGGGGTCCGCCGGGGGGAGGGGGGCTGGCGGCGGGCGGCGGAGGGGGGAAGGAGAGAGAGGGGAGGGGGGCTGGCGGCGGGCGGCGGAGGGGGAAGGAGAGAGAGAGGGAGGGCCGCCGGGGGGGCGGAGGGCCGCGGGGGGGGCGGAGGGGGGAGGAGAGCCGATGTGTCTCTCTCCGCTGCCCTCCGCCCCCCGCGGCCCTCCCTCTCTCTCTCCCTCCCCCCTCCTCCCCCGCTGTGTCTCTCTCCTCCCCCTCCGCCCCCCGCGGCCCTCCCTCTCTCTCTCTCCCTCCCCCCTCCGCCCCCGCTGTGTCTCTCTCCTCCCCCCTCCGCCCCCCGCGGCCCTTCCTCTCTCTCTCCCTCCCCCCTTCGCACCCCGCCGGGCCCCTCCCCTCTCTCTCTCCTTCCCCCCTCCGCCGCCAGCCACCAGCCCCCCTCCCCTCTCTCTCTCCTTCCCCCCCTCCGCCCCCCCCCCCCCGGTGGCCCTCCTCCCCCTGGCGGACCCTCCGCCACTCTCCTCCCCTCGCGGACTCCTCTCTCTCTCTCTCTCTCTCTCCTCTCTCTCTCTCTCTCTGGGATGTCGCGGGTTGAAGACGCGACACAGTATGTCACGTCTCAAACTCCCGATAAATTTGGGTTATTTGGGGAAATATTTTTCGGGTAGGGTTGTTTTAAAAAAATTTTTTTTTTTTTTGTTATTTTGGTACATGTCTCCAAAGCTTACATGTGACAAGTAATTGATAGCACCCTAACGGCGTTTTCCTCATTCTGTACTTTCCCTTTTAAGAAGGTCGGCACCCTTTTTAAAGTCAAGATACCAAAAACAATTATTTAGAATTACGACAAGTGATTGATTGATCGATTATTAATTATAATAATTGATTAGTATTTTAAAGAAATAGTGTCCATGATGAATGATCATGATTGTGAACATATTGCTTTGACCACGAAAAATATTATATTTTGTATTTGATCTATTTTTTATCCCCATATGCATAAAATTTGTGGAATCGGCAATTTTCCCTAATTGAGTTGTATTACTTAAGGATCACAGCATGCAGAGACTGAATTCAGCGGTCGAGCGGAGGAAGAGGAGTAACTTTGGACTACCAAGATTTTCGGTAGAAAAATGTCAAGTCCAAATATACATCGAGACATTCAAATTCAAAATTTTTTCATACGGAGACAATATCAGTTAGTATATTTTAATCTCCATCTAACAATCAATGTTAGATGCAAACTGTTTTCATTTTTAATGTCATTTATTCTCTCTTCCATTTCTTCTCCAGCACTCTTTCTTATTTATTATCTTTGATATACTCTTTTTATTTTTTATATTCTCTCTAATTTATTATTTTCAATGTGCTCTTTTTACCTTTTTTATTTTTCTAGTCTCATTTTTTCTCCCTCCTCTCAATCCCTTAACTATCACACCTCGATTATCGAGTCGAGTACGTAATAACTATCGCATTATCTCGACATACAAACAGTATCTCCCCATATACCGAAACAACGCAAGACATTTCACATGTTCTATCTGTTTTAAAAACAAGTCAACAGCATTCAAATGACCTTCTTAGGTCATCAATTATCAAAGGCATGCAATGACACACAAACAAAGGATCCACCGATCCATCCCTATACATGCACGCATGCAATTTGGTCAACCCGGCCTTCTAGACAATTTCCAATACCCTCTCATCCATATACAACAAAAAATTTTAATTAAAAGTTCAAATATCCCATTTAAAACAATAAGTTTTGCAAAAAGAGAATTTAAACAAAAATAATCAAATTTCACGATAAACAAACGTGAATTCTATCAATACTTACCCATCGTCATAGGACAAGTATCGATTAAATTCAAACCAAAAGATTAATATAAAGTTTTCCCTTCCATGAATTACACATCGACCCAAAATAAACCCTATATTATTAAATATCTATACAAATCAGTAAAAATAATTCTTCCGCAGATTCCAAGTGAAATCTCCCTACTAAATATCTTCTGAAAAATTTAAAGAGATGGATGAGTATTGGGAATATTCAGCGAGTAGAGTGCAATGGTGTTGTGATAATAAATGAGGGGTGAATATGGGGAAATCAAAATATATTTCATAAACAACTCTTTGAATATAAAATAGTCTCAATAAATCAGAATAATTCAAACAAACGTAAATCCATTTAATTCATATTTCTCGAATAGGGTTCTTCTATGCAAACACTCTCGTATCAGATTTGGCTGAACCCGAACGAATGTCCACCAAGGGATTTTCATTCCATACATCTCAAAATACCAAAACGTCATTCATTGGCGTTGAATCGTGCCTCACTGGGGTGCATCCAGATATAACTTGACATACAGCAAAGGGAGTCACGTCTGTCTCCCCCGCTAATCTAATCCAACCCTCAACCACGTCACCCCGTCGGGTCGCTCCGTGAGGGGAATAACTATAGCCATTGATCACATGCACCATTTTATTCGCAAATATATAATTCATAATTCATGTGTCAAAATTTCAACAAAACAATTTCTAAATCGTATCATAATATTCATAATTTAAATATTTCACAATATATTGCACAAATTCATTTATAAACTCAATGGATGCATTCGTAATTCAAATTCTCATTTCGAACATCCCACCATCACAAAACAATTCATATAAATTACGTAAAAATCATTCAAAATCATTTATAAAGAATTTTAAATCATATATTCATTTATAATCACAATGAACCATCCACTCACCTCTAGAGAGGGTATTCACTCCCTATTTCCACAATTACTCCATAATGACTCGTTTCGAGTCTCCAAAATGTTAGTCTAGACCAATTATCACAATTTATCATCAAATAAAGTACTATTAAAGGGTTTTCAAATTTTCTCCTAATTTAATATAACCTTAATTTACACATTTACATTTCTATATTTCCATTTCATCAATCTGGGATTATTTGCCTCACCAATGGCTTTAATTCCCAATATTCCTCAATTTTCTCTAATTTCTAACAATTTTCCCAATTTTCTTATGAATTTACATAATTATAATATTTTTCATACATGTTTTAAATTAAAATCTAAGAAAAACTGTTCTAATCAACTCAACAAAACCCTATTATCTTCTAACATGCTTCTTTCGTATCAGGTAGCCTAGTTCATATAAAATTCTAGACTTAACCTTAATAATCACATATAGAATTTTAGAAAATGCATTCTATTCGAATCCAACATACATTTTACACATATACATGACTTCTCACCCTAAATTAACCCTAAATTCATTCAATTTTCAAAGGGATTAGAATTTCCCTCACTTAGGGTTTTCGCAGTTCATAGCCCTAACTTCCGTGTACGTTGCAGCGACAAAGAATACACCGCGAGCGAACAGGGGAAGGAGAGAAGTAGAGGGTTGTCATGCGCGCACGAGAAAGAGAGAGAGACGAACAACCGCTAAGGTTGGTGGTGGTGGTCGGAGGAAAACGCAACAGTGGGAGGTAGAGAGAGACAGGAGAGAGTGAGTGGGGTTGAGAAATTAAGAGAGGGAGAGATTGAGGGTGAGAGATGAGAGACGAGTAAGAGATTGGAAGGGGAAAAAAAATGGGTCTCGGGTAGGGAATTGGGAAAGTGGGGAGGGGAGAGAGTAATAACAAATAAATAAAAATTTTGACTTTTTTATTTTTTCTTTTGGTCTTACATCAACCTTTTTTTTTCTCATTCCATGGCTCACTACAAAAAAATAGATTTTTAGCCACAAATTTAGCGACGAAAATTTTAAAAAAATTCGTCGCTAAAAATATTAGCGACGGATTTAGCGAAAAAAAATTTTTCGTCGCTAATAACGCGTCGCAAAAATTTAGCGTCGAAAATTAGAATTCCGTCGCAAAATTTAGCGACGAAAATCTGAAATTCGTCGCTAAATTTAGCGACAAATAATTTTTTGTCACTAAAATTCGTTACAAAATTTAGCGACGAAAAATTATCCGTCGCTAAATTAGCAACGAATAAAAAAATCCGTCGCTAAATTTAGTTACGAAAATCTAAAATTCGTCGCTAATTTAGCGACAAATAATTTTTTTCGCTAAAATCCGTCGCTAATTTTTTCGCTAAAAACTAATTTAACGACAGAAAAATTATCAGTCGCTAATTTAGCGAAAAAAATATCCGTCGCTAGATGAATAAAAAAATGTCGCTGAGTGAGCGACGGATTTGGAATTCGTCGTTGATTCCAAATTCGTCGAAGGAACGCGCCCTCTATACCTGAGCTGCACTGCAAGCCACAAGCCACGTGCCTGGACGCCCTGCCCACCCGAGCCAGCACTAGCCGCAAGTCACATGGACGGGCCTGCCCACCCGAGCCAGCACCAGCCTGCCTGCAAGCGCGCCCTCCCGCCCCCGAGCCAGAGCCAGCACCCCGTCCGAGCCAGAGCCTGCAAGGGCGCCCTCCCGCCCCCGAGTGAGCCAGAGCCAGCACCCCGTCCGAGCCAGCACCAGCCTGCAAGCGCGCCCTCCCGCCCCCGAGCCAAAGCCAGAGCCAGCACCCCGTCCTCACTTAATTGCTGGAAAATGTCTCCGCTTTGCCTCCAAAGTGATTCGAACTCCTGCACACGCACGCACATCAACCTGTAAAGCATTTAACCACCAAGCCAATATTAGTATGTGATATAATTTTTTTTTTTTTTTACTTATTATCTTTCATTCACATTTTTATAATAATAATAAAATAATATATGATAACAATTAAAAATAATAAATATATTTTTATAATAATAATAAAATAATATATAATAACAATTTAAAATAATAAATATAATATTTTTTTAATTAAACCACCAACCTAAAATAATATTAATTAAAAATAATAAATATGATAATTTTTAATAAAATAAAAAATAATAAAATACTAATTTAAAATAAAATAATAAATTAATTAAAAAATATATTAATATTATAATTGTTTTCTTCTTTTTTCTTTTATTTTATTATTTTATTATTCTTTTTCATTTTTATTTTATTTTTTTAATCAGTTTAAAAATGGACATCTTAATAATATAAAATTATAATTATTAATAAATTATAATATATTAATAATTTAAAAAACCTATATATTTAATCACAAAATATTTTTATTCGAATATATATAATTATTATATATAAGAAATTTCAAAGAAAAAAAAAACCCAAGTAAGAGGAAGAAAAAAAAATGAAAATAGAAAAAAAATGAGGAGGAAGAAAGAAAAAAAAACAAAAGAAAAAAAACTTACACACAAGTCTTAGGGTGGTCCAGTGGTTGACACGTTGTCTAATCAAATTCGGGTCCAAGGTTTGAATCTCTTCCTCTTCAACAACAACAACAGAATTTTTTACAGCTTTTTTTAGCATTATTTGGGCACCTCTGCGCGGGAGGCGCGCGCCTGGCGCCCGTGCGTGCATGCGCGGGCGTCCGCGCAGGCTCGCGTCCAGGTCTGAATAAAATAATAGAAATAAAATAAAAAATAAAAGGTACCTATAGGGTTAATAAAAAATATTAAATAAAACAAAAAAAGAAAAAAATAATAATAAATTAATTAAAAAATATTGTAATATTATTCTTAGAAAAATAAAATATAAAAAAATAAAATAAAATGCAGTTCTTATGGTTTTAAATAATATAATTTAAATAAAATAAAATATATGATGTTTTTTTAAGATTTAAATAATATTATTCTTTAAAAAAATGAAATATAATATAATAAAATAAATTGTTAAATTAAAATATTATAAAATAGTAATATAATTTGTTAATATAAATTAAAATAATGAAATAAAACGAATTCAGCGACGGACTTGGAATCCGTCGCTGATTCAGCGACGGACTTGAAAATCCGTCGCTAAATTACCGATAAAATTTATCATCATTAAATTAATTTTTTAATTTAAATATTATATTTTATTTAATTATATATAAAAAATTTAGCGACGGATTTAAAATCCGTCGCTAAGTTAGGGACGGATATGAAAATTTGTCGCTAAATTAGCGACTGATATAAATTCGTCGCTAAATTAGCAACGGATTCTTTATTCGTCGCTAAGTTACCGACGGATTTCTCGATCCGTTGCTAACTTAGTAACGGATTTCTAAATCCGTCCCAAAATCCATCGCTAATTTAATCTTTTTTTATATAAATTTGTATTTTATATTTTGTTTTCTTCTTTTTTCTTTTATTTTATTATTTTATTATTCTTTTTCATTTTTATTTTATTTTTTTGAATCATAGAATAGTTTAAAAATTGATAGTCGGCTAACCTTACTATCCGTGCCATTCGATAATAAATGAAAATGAACAACTGAACTTTTAAATACCATTGAATTATATGAGAGAAACGAATGGATATAGAAGATGAAAAATATAAATAGAAGATGAAAAATATAAATGGTAAACTCCACAATCTTGACTTATTTAAAATTGTCTGTTACATATTGTCACGCCCCGAACCGGGATCGTGAGCAGCCGCCCGTTACCCTGGATGCCGGCTGTATTTTTACAGAAAATCGGGCAGAACCTCCCCATATATCGGAGGTCTCCCATATTAAAATAAACCTGTTACCTGTCCAAAAGGGGCCATCCCAGCCTCAAAATGCATATATTATCCTCAACAACAAACCAGATCATCCTACTGCACAATCCAAGGCAACGCAAGGCTAACAAACAATTCTTCACAGTCCTAACCACAGACCTCTACTGCCATGCCCCCATCAAAGGCATGGACAGCCGCTAGTCGCCCCTCCTGTGATTTAGAGGAGGCACCGAGCGATCCTAGAGGACACTTCTAAGACATGACACATTCCCAAATACAGACGCAATGAAAAGAAATGCCTCAATGCAATGTCATGCAGTGACATGAGAGTTCTACAATTTAAATGTCCATATTTATACAGTCATCCCAGAATTATAAAAATGGTCATCTATAGACCTCAAAATACATATACATCACCGATACAAATTTGCAGCGGAAATACACAATGACTCCTCAAGTCCAGGCCTGATCTCCCAAAGATACTGAGCGTCTTAAAAACGACGCTTCTTGTCAAATACTATCTCTGAAACAAAAGGGAAATGAGGGGTGAGTACTCGGGAAAGAATACTCAGTGAGTGAGTGGGTCAATGCAATCGTCAAATATAGAGTGTGAAACTGGAGTGTCAAAACATAAGTATATAAATCATATTTCAAATCATCATGCTCTTCATTTCAACAATATATCATTTCACGCATTTTCAAGTCAAATATGCATCCAAAGCACTGTCATTAAAATCATAGAGCTGCCAGCCGAAAATGTCCTGGCAGAGGTCTACCGCGACCTATGACAGGCGCACCGGGGGTGTTATATGCAATTTTATTTAAAGTGCTCTCTACCCCGGCGTTGGCGACGAACCTCGTCCAGGTGCTAGACTTGAAGAGGATATCCAATCCAAATCCAAATCCTCCCCCTTTCGGGTTCAACCTGGCTAGTACCGTGTAGATAATCAAATCACGACAACTCGTGGGATACCCCAGGCCTAGGCATATCCGGACGCCACCAAAGCGCCTCTCACGGTGTCCTTCGTAGCTACGGAACAATACAATCCAAAGCCCTCAAGGCCAAAACCAATATCATATCAAAATGTGCCGAAATCCGGTTCATAAACCAATGCAACATATAGCATAAAATGGCACATTATACTTTTCAACCACATAGATGCATAATTTCATAATTCAATACAGTTTTTGGACACTCCAACGGTTCACAAAAGTCAATTTTAAAACCAGTCAAAACATTTCCAACATACGACAAATCATGCTCATTATCAAAATGTTGTAAAACAGGATTTACATATTAAACAAAAGCATTGAAATAAATCCCACTCACAGTTTTGGGGAAGGTAGCGCACTCCCCAATAACACCAAAATACGCAAAACAAGGCGCATGTCAATCGAGTCACCAAGAAAGCCAACCTACTCAATCATCACGATTTTTATCAATTTCCGACTATTTCAGGGTTTATCGTTTTTCTTAATTTCGTACGAACTCTAAATTTCTCAATTTATAAACAAATCAACTAATGCTACCTAATTTGACAAAGTTTATTCAAGGGTTGAAGAGATTTCATTTCTCTCACCTAGGATTCTTCGGATCTCAGATTTAGCTTTCGTTCGCCCGTTGGTTTGGTCTAAAACCTGAATGTTTCCAAATTTGAAACAATTGCGAACAATTTAAGTCCAATACTAAAGAATTTCGAAACCCAAGTGCGAAAATCGAAACTTAGAGTCATTTACCTTCGCAGAGGCTCACGGACTGCCACGGGCCGTCGCGGGCCGTGGGTCGCGGGCTGGCGGGCTGATGGGCTGGCGGGCCTGGTGGGCCGGCGGGCCTGATGGGTCTGCGGCCTGGTGGGCCTGCGGCCTGGCAAGCCGGATCACGCGCTGGAGCGCGCTCGCGCTCGTGCTGGCGCTGGCTCACGCGCTGAAGCGCACTCGTAAGCTGGATCGTGCGCTGCTCACGCTGTGGGTCGCACGCTGGAGCGCTCGCGCTCGTGCTGGGGCGTGCTGAGGCGCGCTGGGGTCGCGCGCTGGGGATCGCGAGCTGGGGATCGCGGCTGCTCGCGCGCTGCTCGAGCGCTGTTTGCGCGCTGCTCGAGCGCTGCTCGCGCGCTGTTCGCGCGCTGCTCGCGCGCGGTTCGCGCGCTGCTCGCGCGCTGCTCGAGCGCTGCTCGCGCTTAGGCTGGGTCGCGCTGGGGCGCGCAAGTGCGAGCTGGTGCAGGGACCGCACTGGGGCGCGCAGGGGCTCGTGCTACGGCGTGCTCGAGCGATCGCGTGCTCACGCGAGGGAGGGTCGCGCTGCAGCGCTCGCGCGCTCACGAGGAAGACTGCGCGGTGGCGCTAGCGCTCGTGCGGAGATGATCACGCGGCTGTGCTCGGGCGGTCGCTCGCGGCGGAGGATGGCAGCGGGAGGGGAAGAGACACGGCGGCGGGGAGAAGGGAAGAAGAGAGAAGAAAAAGGGAGAGAAGAAGAAAGAGGGAGAGAAGAAGAGGGAGAGAGAAGAGAGAAGAGAGGGGAAAAGAGAGAGAGAAAATTGGGCTTTAAGCCCTAATTTTGTTTTTTATTTTCTTTTTTTTTTTTTTTTAATTGGGTATTACATTTTCTAACCCCCTAAAAACAAGTCTCGTCCTCGAGACTAAAAGAAAACTATACAGAAAATAGATGGGAGTACTGTTTCCTCATGGCTTCCTCAGGCTCCCAAGTTTGTTCCTCGACCTGGTCGCTCCTCCACAAAACTTTGACAAGAGGAACCTCTTTGCTCCGTAGCTTTCTGACCTGTCGATCCAGAATAGTACAGGCTGAACAGGTAAACTCAAGTCCTCTCGAAGCTCAACTGGCGGAGCTTCTAAAATGTGTGAGGGATCTGGCTGATATCTCCTAAGTACTGAGACATGAAATACATCGTGAACACGCGATAGATCTGCTGGCAGCTCCAATTTATATGCTACACTTCCGACCCTCTCAAGGATACGGAAGGGCCCAATATACCTGGGACTCAACTTCCCTCGCTGCCCAAATCGAATGACTCCCTTCAAGGGAGATATCTTTAAGAATACCATGTCTCCCACAGTAAACTCTAGAGGTCGCCGCCTACGATCTGCATAGGATTTCTGTCTATCCTGGGCGGCTTTCATCCGCGTACGGATAATCCTCACTTTCTCCTTCGTCTCCTCTACCAGCTCAACATTGGTGAGTCGTCGCTCACCAACCTCATCCCAGCACAACGGGGTACGACACTTCCTCCCATACAATGCCTCGTAAGGTGGCATGCCAATGCTCGCCTGATAGCTATTATTATAGGCGAACTCCACTAACGGAAGATGCCGATCCCAACTCCCCCGGAAATCCATAACACATGCCCTAAGCATGTCCTCTAAAGTCTGAATAGTTCTCTCTGACTGACCATCTGTCTGGGGGTGATACGCTGTGCTGAAATTCAGTCTAGTACCCAAAGCCTCCTGCAGACTGGGCAAAAAACGGGATGTAAATCTGGGGTCTCGATCTGATACTATCGACACTGGAACCCCATGCAGCCTCACAATCATATCAATATAGAGGCGTGCCAACCTTTCAAGCGAGTAATCACTCCTAATCGGGATGAAATGTGCGGACTTAGTAAGTCGGTCAACTATCACCCAAATAGCATCATGCTGTGCCGAAGTCCGCGGTAATCCCACTACAAAATCCATCGTGATATGCTCCCACTTCCACTCAGGAATGGGAAGAGGCTGCAATGTGCCAGCTGGACGCTGGTGCTCAGCCTTCACCTGCTGACATACAAGGCAACGAACAATGAATTCTGCAATTTCCCGTTTCATACCCGACCACCAATAACTGTCTCTGATGGTGCGGTACATTTTAGTACTGCCGGGATGTAAAGCATAAGCAGATGAATGGGCCTCCTCAAGAATAGCCCTGCGAAGATCACTATCTGCCGGTACACATACTCGATCTCGAAAAATCAACAGTCTATCCTTGCGAACTCTAAAGTCGTCAATATCACCTCTGCTGGCTTTCTCATAAATACCTCGGAGCTCTTCGTCACTCTGCTGAAGCTCCCTGATACGATCGAGCAAACTCGGTCGAACCTCAAATCTGGCTAGTATAGCTCCCTGATCATCACTAGCCAACCTGACTCCCAAAGCTCGGAGTCCCAATAAACACGAGAGATAAGTACTCTCGGTAGTCTGAGAAGAGGAAGATGACTTCCGACTCAAGCCATCAGCCACCACATTAGCCTTGCCCGGATGATAATCAATAATGAGATCATAATCCTTTAGCAGCTCTAACCATCTCCGCTGCCTCAAATTCAGCTCCCTCTGAGTGAACAGATACTTTAGACTTTTGTGATCTGTAAACACTCTGCATGTGACTCCATATAAATAGTGGCGCCATATCTTTAGTGCAAAGACTATGGCCGCCAACTCCAAATCGTGCGTAGGATAATTCGCCTCATGCTTCTTTAGCTGCCGCGAAGCATAGGCGATAACTCTACCATCCTGCATCAATACACAGCCCAATCCCTGCCTGCTGGCGTCACTGTACACCACATACTCTCGACTACTCGTGGGAAGGGCTAGAATCGGAGCGGACGTCAATCGCTGTTTGAGCTCCTGAAAGCTCACCTCACAACGATCATCCCATACAAACTTGACACCTTTTCGCGTCAATCTAGATAACGGAGCCGCAATTTGAGAAAAGCCCTCTACAAATCTGCGGTAATACCCGGCTAGACCAAGAAAACTCCTGATCTCAGTCACTGTCTGTGGCTGCTCCCATCTCAATATAGCCTCAACTTTCTGCGGATCAACAAAGATACCTTCCGCAGAAACTACATGGCCAAGAAAACCAATCTGCCGCAACCAAAATTCACACTTGGTGAACTTAGCATAAAGCTGTCTCTCACGAAGAGTCTGCAAAATCACCCTAAGGTGCTGAGCATGCTCATCATCACTCCGCGAGTAGACTAAGATATCATCAATAAAAACAATGACGAACCGATCCAAATAATCGTGAAAAGTTCGGTTCATTAGGTCCATAAATGCGGCAGGGGCATTGGTCAGCCCAAACGGCATGACCAAAAACTCATAATGTCCGTATCGGGTGCGGAAAGCCGTCTTAGGCACATCCTCGGCCCTAATCCGCAGTTGATGGTAACCCGACCGGAGATCTATCTTCGAGAATACTCTGGCACCCAGTAATTGATCAAAGAGATGATCAATACGTGGTAGTGGGTACCGATTTTTAACGGTAACTTTGTTCAGCTGTCTATAATCTACACATAGCCGAAATGTGCCGTCCTTCTTTTTCACAAACAACACCGGTGCACCCCACGGAGACGTGCTAGGACGGATAAACCCCTTATCCAGCAACTCCTGCAGCTGGACCTTGAGCTCTCTCAGCTCAGCCGGCGCCATCCTGTATGGCGGCATAGAGATAGGGGTAGTCCCCGGAGCTAAATCGATCTCAAAGTCAAACTCCCGAACAGGTGGTAGTCCGGGCAGCTCCTCGGGGAAAACATCAGGAAAGTCCTGTACCACTGGGACATCCTCCAGTCTCGGTCCCTGAGCAGTGGTGTCAATGATATGAGCCAGGTAAGTCGCACATCCGCGGCGAATCATGCGTCTGGCCTCCAAAACTGAAATGACACAACGGGGTAAAACCCGCCTCTCGCCCTCAAAAATCAACACTGGCCGATCGGGTATTCGAAATTCCACCTGCTTCTTAAAGCAGTCAACTGAAGCCCGATGTATATATAGCCAGTCCATCCCCAAGATGGCATCAAAATCCGTCATGGCGAGAGGGATTAGATCTGCCTTCAGCACTATATCCCCAACTTTGATCTCACATTCTCTATACACTGTGCCGCACAAAATCTGCTCACCTAGAGGAGTGATGACCGATATCTCCTCGTCCAAAGGTGAGAGCGGTCTGTCAGAGTGTCGGGAGAATTTATCGCTCACATACGAATAATTAGACCCCGTGTCAATAAGGATACGAGCATCTATTCCGAAAATGGGTAGAGTACCTATCATTTGAACAATTGCACATGAACTTAGAATAATTTCAAACCTGATATGTATATAAATATATCAAAATAGTTAAGCCTCTAGGGCTTCTACAACCTCGGTATACAAAGATGTCAGAGAGATATCATGTCGACAAAAGGGAACACAACTCAAAATACCTATACGACTGATACAATGCTGACATCCTCAAAAGAAGTGAAAATACGAATAGAGATCCTATTCTACAGGATCAGAAGGAGGAGTACCCATGATGATGTCGGGGTTCGCCTGGGCGTCCTCCTGCGTCATGGCATAAACCCGGGCCTGAGCCCTAGGCTGCTGTCGTGCCTGGGTCTGCACTGTGTTACTCCCAGTGGTCACCCTGGGAGTAGAAGCTGCTGGCCGAGCAGGCTGTCCCTGCTGTCCCATACGAAGAGTACTAGTGTGGCTCAGTGAACTCTGTGCTCCGAGTCCTAACTCAGGGCAAGAACTCCTAATATGCCCCGGCTTCCCACAGTGGAAGCAACTGACCGTCACTGAACAAGCGCCGCTCGGATGGGACTGACTGCACCTACGGCAATAAGGGTGCCGCTGAGTAGTAAACTGTGCAGGGTGAGTCGGTGCGGGCTGTCTAAACCCCTGGGAGTACTGTCCCCGTCCCAGCTCAGGAAATCCAGATCCAAATCCGCCTCTGTACGAACTGGATCCCCTGCCCCCTCTTGGAATTCTCCGCAAAATGAGACTTCTTCTTCTTTCTCTTCTGCTCTCTGCTCTCTCTTTGCCTAGTCTCAGCGCGGACCAAAGCCTCCGCGCGGTGAGCAGAGTCTATCATCTCAGCCAGTGTAAACTGTGGAGTAACAGTCATATACCTCTTTATGCTGAGGCTAAGACCGTCCTCAAACTTGAAGCGCAAATACTGAGGTGTGGCCAGATCTGGTACAAATGCGGCAAGTCTCCGCATGTCTGCCTCATACTCCGAGACAGATCTGGACCCCTGTGTAAGCCGTCCCAACTCTGACCTCATCCGGTCCTGCTGGTAGAGTGGAAAAAATCTGCGGTCAAACTCCCGAAGGAAGTCGTCCCACCGCAGTGGCTCTATCGCCTCATCAGTAAGGGTCTCCCACCATGAGAGGGCCTCTCCCTCTAATAATCGCTCTGCCACTTTCAGACAGAGCTCTTCTCCAATCCCTAGATCGGTCAGAATCCTGCGGGTGCGGTTGATCCAATGCTTGGCTGCCGCAGCATCACCAAGCCCTGCAAAATCTGTGCACCCTAGCTGACGGACCTCCTTAACCAACTGAGTCAGCTCATGTACCCGTCTAAGAATAGCCGATGTGGCCTCACTCGGCTCGGACAAAGTAGAAGGACCGGCCACCGGCGGTGGAACCGGTGCCGTAGGAACTGGCGCTGCTGCAGGTGCAGGCGCCGTTGTAGGAGGTGGTGGGGGCGGAATCTGGACCCCATGCGAAACGTACCACTCGTACACCTGCCTAAAGGCACGAGTGTGGGTACGGGAGTCTCAGCCTGAGCAGCTGGCTGAGTAGGTGCCGGTGGTGGCACGCGAGTCGAGGTACGATCCTCTGGCTCGTCTAAGTCCTCTGGTACTCGTGCGGTCTCGGGTGCCCGAGGTGCATCTGGCACTAACAAACCCTCAAGCGATGCGAATCTAGCACCTCTCCTTCCACGTCTAGGTGGCATAATTCTGCAAGCGAAAGATGCTTATTATCATAAAAAGAATAGGCACGGTTCAAGAATTTTCTGGACTAATCATAGCATGGCTACCCTCACAAAAGAATGAAATTCTTAGTTCAATAGGAGAAGAATATAACAGGTTAGGTTAGATACAACCGTATCTAACCCCCTAAAATAGATGAACTCATATGCCTATGACCATGCATTGGGATTTCATGACTGTATGAAACTCTCATGCATTGAGGACTTTAAAAACCAACATATTCGGGAATGTTTCCAAGACTCTCTTCCTACATAGCTCTTAACCAAGTCTCTCTGATACCAATCCAACTGTCACGCCCCGAACCGGGATCGTGAGCAGCCGCCCGTTACCCTGGATGCCGGCTGTATTTTTACAGAAAATCGGGCAGAACCTCCCCATATATCGGAGGTCTCCCATATTAAAATAAACCTATTACATGTCCAAAATGGGCCATCCCGGCCTCAAAATGCATATATTATCCTCAACAACAAACCAGATCATCCTACTGCACAATCCAAGGCAACGCAAGGCTAACAAACAATTCTTCACAGTCCTAACCACAGACCTCTACTGCCATGCCCCCATCAAAGGCATGGACAGCCGCCAGTCGCCCCTCCTGTGATTTAGAGGAGGCACCGAGCGATCCTAGAGGACACTTCTAAGACATGACACATTCCCAAATACAGACGCAATGAAAAGAAATGCCTCAATGCAATGTCATGCAGTGACATGAGAGTTCTACAATTTAAATGTCCATATTTATACAGTCATCCCAGAATTATAAAAATGGTCATCTATAGACCTCAAAATACATATATATCACCAATACAAATTTGCAGCGGAAATACACAATGACTCCTTAAGTCCAGGCCTGATCTCCCAAAGATACTGAGCGTCTTAAAAACGACGCTTCTTGTCAAATACTATCTCTGAAACAAAAGGGAAATGAGGGGTGAGTACTCGGGAAAGAATACTCAGTGAGTGAGTGGGTCAATGCAATCGTCAAATATAGAGTGTGAAACTGGAGTGTCAAAACATAAGTATATAAATCATATTTCAAATCATCATGCTCTTCATTTCAACAATATATCATTTCACGCATTTTCAAGTCAAATATGCATCCAAAGCACTGTCATTAAAATCATAGAGCTGCCAGCCGAAAATGTCCTGGCAGAGGTCTACCGCGACCTATGACAGGCGCACCGGGGGTGTTATATGCAATTTTATTTAAAGTGCTCTCTACCCCGGCGTTGGCGACGAACCTCGTCCAGGTGCTAGACTTGAAGAGGATATCCAATCCAAATCCAAATCCTCCCCCTTTCGGGTTCAACCTGGCTAGTACCGTGTAGATAATCAAATCACGACAACTCGTGGGATACCCCAGGCCTAGGCATATCCGGACGCCACCAAAGCGCCTCTCACGGTGTCCTTCGTAGCTACGGAACAATACAATCCAAAGCCCTCAAGACCAAAACCAATATCATATCAAAATGTGCCGAAATCCGGTTCATAAACCAATGCAACATATAGCATAAAATGGCACATTATACTTTTCAACCACATGGATGCATAATTTCATAATTCAATACAGTTTTTGGACACTCCAACGGTTCACAAAAGTCAATTTTAAAACCAGTCAAAACATTTCCAACATACGACAAATCATGCTCATTATCAAAATGTTGTAAAACAGGATTTACATATTAAACAAAAGCATTGAAATAAATCCCACTCACAGTTTTGGGGAAGGTAGCGCACTCCCCAATAACACCAAAATACGCAAAACAAGGCGCCCGTCAATCGAGTCACCAAGAAAGCCAACCTACTCAATCATCACGATTTTTATCAATTTCCGACTATTTCAGGGTTTATCGTTTTTCTTAATTTCGTACGAACTCTAAATTTCTCAATTTATAAACAAATCAACTAATGCTACCTAATTTGACAAAATTTATTCAAGGGTTGAAGAGATTTCATTTCTCTCACCTAGGATTCTTCGGATCTCAGATTTAGCTTTCGTTCGCCCGTTGGTTTGGTCTAAAACCTGAATGTTTCCAAATTTGAAACAATTGCGAATAATTTAAGTCCAATACTAAAGAATTTCGAAACCCAAGTGCGAAAATCGAAACTTAGAGTCATTTACCTTCGCAGAGGCTCACGGACTGCCACGGGCCGTCGCGGGCCGTGGGTCGCGGGCTGGCGGGCTGATGGGCTGGCGGGCCTGGTGGGCCGGCGAGCCTGATGGGTCTGCGGCCTGGTGGGCCTGCGGCCTGGCAAGCCGGATCACGCGCTGGAGCGCGCTCGCGCTCGTGCTGGCGCTGGCTCACGCGCTGAAGCGCACTCGTAAGCTGGATCGTGCGCTGCTCACGCTGTGGGTCGCACGCTGGAGCGCTCGCGCTCGTGCTGGGGCGTGCTGAGGCGCGCTGGGGTCGCGCGCTGGGGATCGCGAGCTGGGGATCGCGGCTGCTCGCGCGCTGCTCGAGCGCTGTTCGCGCGCTGCTCGAGCGCTGCTCGCGCGCTGTTCGCGCGCTGCTCGCGCGCGGTTCGCGCGCTGCTCGCGCTTAGGCTGGGTCGCGCTGGAGCGCGCTGGGGCGCGCAAGTGCGAGTTGGTGCAGGGACCGCACAGGGGCGCGCAGGGGCTCGTGCTACGGCGTGCTCGAGCGATCGCGTGCTCACGCGAGGGAGGGTCGCGCTGCAGCGCTCGCGCGCTCACGAGGAAGACTGCGCGGTGGCGCTAGCGCTCGCGCGGAGATGATCGCGCGGCTGTGCTCGGGCGGTCGCTCGCGGCGGAGGATGGCAGCGGGAGGGGAAGAGACACGGCGGCGGGGAGAAGGGAAGAAGAGAGAAGAAAAAGTGAGAGAAGAAGAAAGAGGGAGAGAAGAAGAGGGAGAGAGAAGAGAGAAGAGAGGGGAAAAGAGAGAGAGAAAATTGGGCTTTAAGCCCTAATTTTGTTTTTTATTTTCTTTTTTTTTTTTTTTTTTTTTAATTGGGTATTACACATATTTATTTAATTATTTATTGTTGTAAATTCTCAGAAAATTATAATATTTATTATATATTTAATTCAATTTCGTTATTCAGAATTAGTTAAAACGGGTACACGGTTAAAATTATTTCCTAACATATTTATAAAAAAAATTTAGTTATGAAATTAGTCTTAAATTTTAAAATATAGATAATTAATTAGCGACGAATTTAACGACGAATACTTTTTTTTTTTGCTAATTAGCAACAAATTTAGCTATAAATATTTTTTTGTGGCTAATTAGTAACGAATTTAGTCACAAATTTTAAATTCTATTGCTAAATTTAGAGACAAGTTGCTAATTAGCGACGAATTTAGCGACAAAAATTTTTTGTAACTAATTAGCGACAGAATTTCCCATGAAATTTTTTCATTACTAAATTTAGCGACGAAAGTTGACACGATAACTGTATCCGTGGCAAAATTTAGCCACGAAATATTATTCATCGCTAATTAGTGACGAAATTTGCAACGAAAAATTTTTTATCGCTAATTAGCGACGAATTTAGCCACAAAAACTTTTTCGTCACTAATTAGCGACGAATTTAGCTACGAATAATGTGACCGTCGTTAATTTAGCCACGACTTCTTTTTCGTCGCAAATTTTGTGGCAAATTAGCGACGAAAAAGTTTTTGTCACTAAATTCGTCACAAAATAGCGACGAATTTTTTTTGTCGCGAAAATTCGTGGCTAAAACCGTGTTTTTTTGTAATGGCTCTTCAGTCTCCATGCCTCCTCACTTATAATACATGTTAGCTTCTTTTTTTCCCTCACTTATAATATATATTTTCACTACTAGAAAATACGGTATCAGCGATAAAAATATTCATTGTTAAAGAATATTACCAATGGAAAATTCCGTTGATAAATCCGTCTTTGAAAATCTTCTCACTAAATATTAACGACAAAATATTATCCGTCACTAAACTATCAGTGACGGATTACAACAGAAATTTTCTGTCACTAATTCGTTACTGATAAAAGACAATATATAAAAGTATTAGTGATCGATTAGCGACAAAAAATTTACGTCGATAAAAAATCAATCACTAAACAATCGCTGATAGTTAACAATATATAAAACTATTAGTGACGAAAATTTTAATATTAGTGAATTGTCACAACCATTATACCACAATCTCTTTTGTGAAGACTTTTTTCTTTTATATTATCTCACTCTCATTTTTTTTTTAATATTTATCTCACTCTCACATTTTTTTTCTTATCTCACTCTCATCTCAATTCATTTTTTTTTTATCTTGGGGTAATTTTTTCATCGTTGAATATTTTTATTGAATTTTTCTAACTGTTTAAATTTGACTTTGATTAAATTGATGCTAAATAAAAAAAATAAAAAAATAAAATATTTTTTGAGCCAAAAACATAAATTTGATTAATTAAAATAGAATAACAAATTATTTTTCTTAATTTACCCAATAAAATAAAAAAGAAAAAGAGTTATAAATTAATAAATAATATATATAATAAATAAAAAAATAAAAAAATAATAAATAAAAATCTATCATTAATCTGTCGCTGATCTATTGCTAAAAATTCCGTCATTAATCCGTCACAAATAGATTTATATAAAATATTTTTTTCCTAAACCATATCAATGATGGATTAGCGACGAAAAAATTTTATTGCTAAAAAATCCGTCGCGATAACAAACAATAAGTATCAACAACAGATTCATGACGAAAATTTTCCGTCACTAAAAATTTCGTTGCTAATCTGTCGTTGATAGGTTTATATGAATTTTTTTTTTACTATATACCATTATATCGATAGATTACCAACGAAAATTTTTCGTCATTAAAAATTCCGTCGCTGATAAGTTTACATAAAGTTTTTTTTTACCCTAAACTATTACACCGATGGATTACCGACAGAAATATTTCCATAGTTAATTTCCGTCATTAATCCGTTACGGATAGATTTACATAATTTTTTTTTTACCCTATACCATTACACTGATGGATTACCAACAGAAATATTTTCGTCGTTAATTTTCGTCATTAATCCGTCACTAGTCTCTCTGTAATTTTTATCGATATTAATCCGGCTCAATTCCGTCACTATTATCAATGGATTTTTTTTCATCGCTAATTTTCTGTCGCTAATATCTTTTTTTGTAGTGTTTTTTGATAACCAGTAAATGTAAATTTGTTATTGATGCGTTAAAAAAAAATGAATCTCTCAACGGTGTTGAACAACGTAAAATATTTCTCTCTTTATTTATTTTTGATTTGATTATGGGGAGTTACAAACCGATGAGTCCATTTAATTTTTGAATTTAAAATTGATATATAAAAATTTACATGGTTCTGGTAATATTCTTACACTTACGGGCTGAGAGAAAAAATAATTTTACTATAACAAATGAAAGATACAAAATATGTGGAGATCACAAAAGGGAGTATTGCCCAACACCCTAAAAGAGAATCTCCAAGAAAGGAGAACCAACCAACTAAACCTTAAGGGGAATTTCGAATTGGTATCTAAATACGCACTATACATGTGAGCAATAAGCAAAACCCTAATCCATAATATAATATCTGCATTCATGAACTTATCCAGCCAAATTAAATAGAATTCAAGTCACTGTATTATAACAATCTCCGCCTTGACACAAACTCTAAATATAAAACTCTAATACATATCATCAGAACTCTCCTCCCATAAAAAAGAAAAAAAAAATAGTATATTAAGAACAATTTTCACAAATTTAACATTCAGAATACTAAACTTATTATTACACTGTTAGCAACTCATTTCAAAATTTTAGCTTCACTACTAGAAAATAAGGTTATTTCCATCGCTGATAAATATTAGCGAAAAAAATTTTTTGTCGCTGATTGCTTTACATAATCAGTTGGCGCCCGCGCACGTGCCGGCCCACCCGCCCGTGCCCTGCCTTCTTTATTTTTGTTTCGAAAAGTGTCATCACACGGACTCAAACCTGCGCACACCCGCCCATGCCCGTGCCTCGCACACCACTATGCCACAATGTTATTTGTGATCTTCTTTTTTTTTCCTTTTTATTTGTTATTTCATTCTCATATTTTTTTAAATAATAAAATAATATAAAATACAAATTTGTTATAAAATAATTAAATAATAAAATGTTAACTTAAAATAAAATAATAAAATATTTTAAAAATAAAATAATATTATTCTTTAAAAAATATAATATAAAAAATAAAATAAAATGCTAATTTAAAATATTTTAAAATAATAAATATTATCAAATAATATAAATAAATTAAATAAAAATAAAAATTAAATTAAATTAAACAACCGACTATTATTTATCACATTATTTGATTTTTCTTTTCTTTTATTTTATATATTATTATTTTATTTTATTTTATTTTGTTTCTTTTATTTTATTTTATAATAAAACAACCAACTACTTTATTTTATAATAAAACAATAGATAACAAATAAAAAAAGATCGCAAATAACATTGTGGTATAGTGGTGTGTGGGCCGGTGGGTGTGCGCGGGTTCAAGTCCTTGTGATGACAGTTTTAGGAACAAATGACATTCCGTCATTGATAATTTTGGTCAAATTCCATTGCTAATCCGTCGTTGATAGTTTTAGTTTCTGAAATTAGTGATGGATTAGCGACGGAAAATTTTCGTCGCTGATAGTTTTAGTCTTTAAAATCGGTGACGGATTGTGATGGAAAATTTCTGTCTCTAATTTCCATTATTAATCTGTTGCTGATCCGTCGGTGATATTTACTTTATTTATTTTGTAAAGTTTAATGTTAATCTATCGTGAATCTCTCGTTATTTTCAATGAATCTTCTTCTGTCGTTAATTTACGTCGTTGATACTCTATTTTCTTATAATATTTCATTTATCTTGAGAGACAAATGAGAAGCGTAATTATCTCTCTCGAGTTCCATACTCCGTGCAATTGGATCCCTCACATGTACTATGTTACGTTTTCAACCGGATTTAGTTTTACGATAAGAGCGGTTAGAAAATATATGGCAAATCCTGAGAAAGAACATTGGAAAGCAATCAGTAGATTTTTCAGATATATGCATGGATTTGCTGATATTTGTTTGTAGTCTGGGAGGATTAAAGAGGGATCATTTTATATATTGACTCGAATTTTGCTGGAGATTTTTTATACGAAAAAATCTTGTGCTATTAGTTGGAAAGCCTTTTTACTATTGATGGTCGTGCTATTAGTTAGAAAGTTGTTTTGTATATCACAATTATTTTGTCTATTGCAGAGGCTAAGTACATGGCTATCACCGTTAGAAATTTGATTTTTATCGACGAAAAATCATCGATGGATTTATTTTCATCAGTAATAGTGACAGAATTACGAAAAATCATCGATGGATTAACACCGTTGTTTTTTGTGACAATCGAAGTGTCATTTTACTCGATTGATATTCAATATCATTTTATGCATAATAGCATTGCTCGTTGGAATATTGTTATGAGCAGGATTAGTATTCATGATAATTCTGATAATATATTTTTTTTTATTATATATAAATTTGAATTTGAAATCATTATATTTTAAATAGAGATAATCATAATTCAGTGAAACGATGATCAAGACTTCTTATCACCAAGTTTGAGCATTGTTTGGATTTGACTGTTGTTAGTTATTGAGTTTTATTCATTACCGAAGAAGCGGAGAATTCTCTTGATATAGATTGAAGTTTTGCATTAAAACTCTTGTCAAGGTGGAGATTGCTATATTATAATAACCCAAATTCTTTTTGCTCCGGCGCAATAAACCCATCTGTTAGAGTTTTGCTATATATATATATATGTCGTATTAAAATTTGGGTGCTCTGTGTTCATTTACTATTTATTTAGTAGTTTCTAAATTAACTGTGAAAACTAATGTTGTGCTATTTTTTTTTTTAATAGTAATCACATTTCAAGTTTCAAAATAATTTTAATGCCACTAACTAAATAACAAAATAATGAGAAATATCGAAAATTCAAACATAATACATGTGAGAATTGTAATACCCAATTTAAAAAAAAAAAAAAAAAAAAAAAAGGAAAAATAAAAATTAGGGCTTAAAGCCCAATTTTCTCCCCTCTCCCTCTCTCTCTTTCCCCCTCTCTTCTCTCTCTCTCTTTCTCCCTCTCCCTCTCTCCTTTTCTTCTCTCTTTTCCCTTCTCCCCGCCGCCGCACCTCTCTCTCTCCCGCTGCTGTCCTCCGCCGAGCGCGATCGCTGCACCACAGCGAGCGCTGCACCACAGCGAGCGCCCTCCAGCGCCCGAGCCAGCGCCCGAGCCAGCGCGAGCCCAGCGCGCCAGCCCAGCGCCAGCCCAGCGCCAGCTCAGCACCAACCCAGCGCGAGCAGCCCGCGAGCAGCGCGCGAGCAGCCCGCGAGCAGCGCGTGAGCAGCGCGCGAACAGTGCTCGATCAGCACACGAGCAGCGCGCGACTCCAGCGCGCCCTTGCGCGCCTCTGCCCGAGCCCCTATGCCCTCCAGCACGTCCCAGCACGAGCGCGAGCGCTCCAGCGCGCGACCCATTGCGCGAGCACTCGATCCAGCTCGCGAGCGCGAGCTCTAGCCACTGCGGCTCAGTCCAGCACACGGCCCAGTCCGGCCCGCGGCCCACCAGACCCATCAGGCCCGCAGGCCCACCAGGCCCGCCAGCCCATCAGCCCGCCAGCCCGTTGCCCACGGCCCGCGACGGCCCGTGACAGTTCGTGAGCCTCTGCGAAGGTAAATGACTCTAAGTTTCGATTTTTCGCACTTGGGTTTCGAATCTCTTTAGTAATTGGACTTAAATTGTTCAAAATTATTTCAAATTTGGAAACATTCAGGTTTTAGACAAAACCGACGGGCGAACGAAAGCTAAATCTAAGATCCGAAGAATCCTAGGTGAGAGAAATGAAATCTCTTCAACCCTTGAATAAACTTTGTCAAATTAGGTAGCATTAGTTGATTTGTTTATAAATTGAGAAATTTAGGGTTCGTACGAAATTAAGAAAAACGATAAACCCTAAAATAGTCGGAAATTGATGAAAATCGTGATGACTTGATTAGGTTGGCTTTCTTGGTGACTCGATTGACGGGCGCCTTGTTTTGCGTATTTTGGTGTTATTGGGGAGTGTGCTACCTTCTCCAAAATCAGTGAGTGGGATTTATTTCAATGCTTTTGTTTAATATGTAAATTCTGTTTTACAACATTTTGGTAATGAGCATAATTTGTCGTATACTTGAAACGTTTTGACTGGTTTTAAAATTGATTTTTGTGAACCGATGGAGTGTCCAAAAACAGTGTTGAAATATAGAAATCATGCATCCACGTGTTGAAATATATAATGTGCCATTTTATGCTATATGTTGCATTGGTTTATGAACCTGATTTCGGCACATTTTGATATGATATTGGTTTTGGCCTTGAGGGCTTTGGATTGTATTGTTCCGTAGCTACGAAAGACACCGTGAGAGACGCTTTGGTGGCGTCCGGATATGCCTAGGCCTGGGGTATCCCACGAGTTGTCGTGATTTGATTATCGACACGGTACTAGCCAGGTTGAACCCGAAAGGAGGAGGATTTGGATTTGGATTGGATATCCTCTCCAAGTCTAGCACCTGGACGAGATTCGTCGCCAACACCGGGGTAGAGAGCACTTTAAATAAAATTGCATATAACACCCCCGGTGCGCCTGTCATAGGTCGCGGTAGACCTCTGCCAGGACATTTTCGGCTGGCAGCTCTATGATTTTAATGACAGTGCTTTGGATGCATATTTGACTTGAAAATGCGTGAAATGATATATTGTTGAAATGAAAAGCATGATGATTTGAAATATGATTTATATACTTATGTTTTGACACTCCAGTTTCACACTCCATATTTGACGATTGCATTGACCCACTCACTCACTGAGTATTCTTTCCCGAGTACTCACCCCTCATTTCCCTTTTGTTTCAGAGATAGTATTTGACAAGGAGTGTCGCTTTTAGGACGCTCAGTATCTTTGGGAGATCAGGCCTGGATTTGAGGAGTCATGGTGTATTTCCGCTGCAAAATTTGTATTGGTGATGTATATGTATTTTGAGGTCTATAGATGACCATTTTTTTATAATTCTGGGATGACTGTATAAATATGGATATTTAATTTGTGGAACTCTCATGTCACTGCATGACATTGCATTGAGGCATTTCTTTTTCATTGCGTCTATATTTGGGAATGTGTCATGTCTTAAAAGTGTCCTCTAGGATCGCTCGGTGCCTCCTCTAAATCACAGGAGGGGCGACTGGCGGCTGTCCATGCCTTTGATGGGGGCATGGCAGTAGAGGTCTGTGGTTAGGACTGTGGAGAATTGTTTGTTAGCCTTGCGTTGCCCTAAATTGTGCAGTAGAATGATCTGGTTTGTTGTTGAGGATAATATATGCATTTTGAGACCGGGATGGCCCCTTTTGGACAGGTAACAGGTTTATTTTAATATGGGAAACCTCCGATATATGGGGAGATTCTGTCCGATTTTCTGTAAAAATACAGCCGGCATCCAGGGTAACGGGCGGCTGCTCACACTCCAGGTTTGGGGCGTGACAAGAATCATTATTTTTAACTAAACTATTTTAATATAAATTTTTATGTGACCATAGTTATTAAGTACATCACCTTTGAATGTGGTTAATATTCTTGCATATTTATGTAATTCAATTCATGTGTCATCGTCCTTGCATATTTTAATTGATTAATTGTATAGTGCTGCCATATGTATTTATGATCACAATGGGGTTTAGATGAGTGTGAAAAGGTCAAAATTTTCCTTATTTTGCTTCTTTGGCTTAATTAAGAATAAATTCTTAATATGTAAATGTGGAACCGATGCCTTTACCATCAGAATGGGGTTCCCATGAGCCAGAAAAGGTGAAAAGTTTCCTTATTTGGGGATCAATTTTCATATATAAATCTTTGAATGGCTTCCAAAGTTCACATCCCCCAACATCGTAAGTTCCCCCACTCTATCTCTAGAGAGAGAAAATGATGTCCCAGATTTTCTCAGAAACCCAAATCCCACACCAAAAATCCTACAAGAAAACGCAATTCCCAGCAGTTCTTTCTCCTCAACATCCATCCTCTCTCAAACTCTCAGACTTCACTCAAGCAATCAAAACTGAAAAGCCCTTTCTAGACTCTGTTCTTCACTCGGCAGGAGTGATTTTGTTCAGAGGATTTCCGGTAAAGACGGCTTCCGACTTCAACGAGGTCATTGAGTCATTTGGATTCGAGGAATTTTTTTACATTGGTGGGGCCTCTCCGAGGACTAATATCGTCGGCAGAGTTTTCACGTCCAATGAATCTCCGCTGGATCAAAGCATCGATTTTCATCATGAACTAGCTCATGTATATTCTTTTGCCTTCTTCGTAAAAGTTCTACAGTTGCTCATTTTTAATGATTAATGGCCCCTTTCTGGGGAAAAAAGAAATTACTCTATTGATAAAATGGAGCCTGTTTGCTGCACCAACAGGTCCCGGTGTTTCCATCGAAGTTGTTCTTCTTCTGCGACGTAGAGCCAACATCTGGAGGAGAAACTCCTGTCGTTCTCAGCCATGTCATTTATGAGAAAATGAAAGACAAGTACCCAGATTTTGTCGAACATCTAGAAAAGCATGGATTGATTTATACGCGGGTACTTGGTGCAGTTGATGATTCTTCATCTCCAATTGGTCGCGGATGGAAGGCAACATTCTTGACTGATGACAAAAAGATTGCTGAGGAAAGGTTTGTCATTATACCCTCCTCTTAACCTTAGTCAGATAAACTCTCATTTGAATCTCACTTCTACTTTATCAGGTGGAAACCCACCACTAGTGAAAAGGTAACTAATATCACATTTGTTGCTTTGATGTGACTAGACGTCATTATCCTAATGAATAGGTTTTTTTCTTCTGAAAATGATCTTCATGTCATTTTTTAAGGGAATGTCAGGGAATATCACACGTCCTTGTTGATTAACAAGCTCCACTATCTATATTAACAAGCTTCGATCTACAAGTGTTTCCCATTACTTACCATCGTCCAATCCCCATTTGATAGGGCTGCTGAGCGTGGTATGAGGTTAGAATGGACAGAAGACGGAGGAGTGAAAGTTATAGTTGGTCCAACCCCAGCTATTAAGTTTGATGAAACAAGACAGCGAAAGATATGGTTCAATAGCATTTTAGGGTGGCAATATCCGAATTCAGTCATGTTTGGAGACGGGAAACTGCTGCCTGCTGAAATACTTGACGACTATCGGAAAATGCTTGAGGAAGAAGCTGTCGCCATTCCTTGGCAAAAAGGCGATGTCATGCTGGTGGATAACTGGGCAGCTCTTCATGGTCGAAGACCAACTAATTCGCCTCGCCGAGTACTGGCTTCACTTTGCAAGTGATACACCATTATTCTGTCTGTCTTCTTGGGATAAGCTTCGTGTTTCAGTACCTGCGGTCTTACATTGGAACAATTTGATGGTTTCATAAATAAAATGGTCTGCACGACAAAGTTGAAAGTGTTGATGGAAATGCTAAATCATGTTCAAAAAATTTAAAAGAAAAATGTGTTGAAAATACCTTAGAGAAAAATAAAATGTTTAAAAAAGACATAAAGTACACAGTTCAATCAAATTTCATTAACAAGATCAATAAAAAGAGCAAATCATAAAATGTGATCGGCCCACATCAGATTGCAAAGAAAACCTACTAACAGGATACCCACATGCGTATATGATGGAATACAATCGAAAACATCAGCACCAATTCAATGAGGAACACAAGACCCATCAGCAAGATTAATAAAAAGCGCCCGTTTGATTTACAGCAGATCTTGTTTCATGAAAATGAAATCAAACAACAGCGATATTACTATTTATACAAAGAAATTAAATCAAGCCAATAGCTACAAACCAGTACTTGGCAATCCACACCAAAATTCTGTCGGAGACGTTTAGTCGAGCATATGGTGTGACTTTTCATGATGCATGCTCGTAGTGAGAAGATTATCCTAAATTTTTCATTGTTCGATATGACAACCACTACAAAAAAATACAGTTTTAGTCACGGATTTTCGCGACGGAAAAAATTCGTCGCTATTTTACGACGAATTTAACGACAAAAACTTTTTCGTCGCTAATTTGTCACAAAATTTGCAACGAAAAGCAAGTCGTGGCTAAATTAGCGACGGACACATCATTCGTAGCAAAATTCGTCGCTAATTAGTGACGAAAAAATTTTCATGACTAAATTCGTCGCTAATTAATGACGAAAAAATTTTCGTGACTAAATTCGTCGCTAATTGGCGACAAATAATTTTTCGTTGTAAATTTCGTCGTAAAATAAGTTTTTAATATATAATTAAATAAAATATAATATTAATATAATATTTAAATTAAAAAATTAATTTAACAACCACGGTTTAACGACGGATTTCTAAATCCGTGGCTGATTCAGCGACGGATTCGAAATCCGTCGCTCAATAGGTTTTTTATATATAATTAAATAAAATATAATATTAATATAATATTTAAATTAAAAAATTAATTTAACAACCGAATTTAATTTAGCGACGGATTTTCAAATCCGTGGCTAATTCAGCGACGGATTCCAAATCCGTCGCTGAATAATTACAATTTTGTTTTATTTTTATTTTATTTTAATAATTTCAGCGACGGATTCCAAATCCGTCGCTGAATTTTATTTTCTTTTAATTATAATTTTATTTTATTTTTATTTTATTTTATTATTTTATATTAACAAATCATATTATTATTTTATAATATTTTAATTTACATTTTATTTTATTATATTATATTTCTTAATTCTTAAAAAAAACCATATATTTTATTTTATTTAAATTATATATATTTTTAAATTAATTTATTATTTTTTTTCTTTTTTTTGATTTAATATTCTTTATTATTGTATAGGTAATTTTATTTTATTTGTATTATTTTATTTAATAATATAAATTTTTTAATTAAATATTCGCGGGCGCTGGCCCATGCACGCACGGGTGCCTGCCTGCCCGCGCCCTGCGTGTGCCTGCCTGGGCGCCCGCGCGTGCTGGGGAGTGCCTGCCTGGGCGCCCAGGCAGGCAGGAGCGGGCGCCTGCCCTGCTAGGGCGTGCCACAAAAAATATGTAGTTGAAGGGATTCGAATCTTGGATTTAAACCTCGACCTCGAAAACATGTTACCACTACACCACGAGTGTTGTTGTGTGACTCTCTTCCTCCTCTTTTTTTTCTATTCTCACTTTTTTTTCCTTATCTCTATTTTTGGGTTTTTTTTTTCTTTCTACTCTCATTTCTTATATATAATAATTTTATTATAATATATAATAATTTTATTATAACGAATAAAAATATTTTGTAATTAAATATATAGATTTTTAAAATTATTAATATATTATAATTTATTGATAATTATAATTTTATAGTTTTGAGATATTGTAATCCATTTTTAATTTATGGATTAAAAAAATAAAATAAAAATGAAAAAAAATAATAAGATAATAAGATAAAAGAAAAAAGAAGAAATCAAAATATAATATAAACATATTTTTTAATTAATTTATTATTTTATTTTAAATTAGTATTTTATTATTTTTTATTTTATTAAAATTTATCATATTTATTATTTTTAATTAATATTATTTTAGGTGGGTGGTATAAATAAAAAAAGTTATTATATTTATTATTTTAAATTATTATTATATATTATTTTATTATTATTAGAAAAATATGAAATAAAGATAATAAATAATAAAAAAGAAATTTATATCATAATAATATCTTTGACTCGGTGGTTTACAGGTTGCATGCAGGAGTTCGGAGGAGTGCGGAGTTCAGAGTTCGAACCACGGTGGAGGCAGAAGGCATTTTCCAGCAATTAAGAGTGCCTGTGCGGGGTGCTGGCTCAAGTGGTACGCACTCAAGCGGGCGGGCTCGGGTGGGCAAGGGTGGTGCTCGGGTGACACGTGCCCTCCCTGAACATTTCATTTGACGGAATTTGAAATCAGCGACGGATATGAATCCGTCGCTAAATTCAGCGACGGACTTTTGCGACGGATTCCAAATCCGTCGCTGAATTTAGCGACGGATTTTTTTATTATTACAGATTTTTTTCCCCTAAATTAGTGACGAATTTTAGCGACAGAAATTATCTATCGCTAAATTTAGCGACGAATTTTAGATTTTTGTCGCTAAATTTAGTAACGGATTTTTTTTATGTCGCTAATTTAGCAATGGATAATTTTTCGTCGCTAAAGTTTGTGACGAATTTTAGCGACGAAAAATTATTTGTCGCTAAATTTAGCGACGGATTTCAATTTTCGTCGCTAAATTTAGCGACGGATTTCTAATTTTCGTCGCTAAATTTTTGCGACGCGTTATTAGCGACGAAAAATTTTTAGTCGCTAAATCCGTCGCTAATGTTTTTAGCGACAAATTTTTTTAAAATTTTCGTCGCTAAATTTGTGGCTAAAAGGCTGTTTTTTTGTAGTGAACCCTTTTGCCTTAAAGTGCAGGTTATGCCATAAATAATAAAAGTCGAATACAATTCGTGAAAAATTATAAACGATTTGTGCCATAAGATAAGAAATTCAATAAATTTGTGCACAACATATTTTCTTAATTATTTCTACATTATACAAAATAGAGGTGAGTTTTGTAATTCCCCAGATTAATTTGTTAGAATATGAATATGGATTAAAGAGAGGGTGTTAAGAATATCGAAAGATTGAAACATATACTATTTTTTTTTATCAATCGATATTTGAAATTATATTTCAACTAATCCGATTCAAGTGTCGTTAGGTCCAATTTAAGGAAACTTTCTAACGTAATTTTTTTAATTTTTAAATTTTAAATTCAAAACTTTTAAAAATTTTAATATCTTTACTCGCTAAACGAGGTAAAAGAGAAGAAAGAATGCACTAATGAGTCATATACTATAAATATTTAAAAAGCTACATATATTAAAGAGTGTAAACAATAAGTGACATATATCAAAACGGTGCGTTTAAGAGTTTATATAAATCATGTAGTATGCTATAATAGAGAAGAAGAAATGAAAGAAAGAGAAAAAAACAATAGTCAATTAGAAATTTAAAACATGTTAAATAGTGAGTTTAGTAACATAAGTTATAAGGAGCTTTGTAGCGCTATTTGGAACATAATAGTATATATTTACTATGATATTATTTTTATTATAGTTGATTAGTATTAGTATATTATATATTATTTTTATATAAATTGCAAATTATTATTTATACACATATTTATATTTACTTCCCCCACATGAGTCGGTTGTCACGGTGTATTTTTATTGGAGCAATGGAAGCCAAGTGACGAGAATATGAAAATACATTACACATTTTATTATTATTATTATTATTATTATTATTAGGGGATTTATTGATAGATGTTTCAAATCTTTTCAACCTAATTAAAATTATTAGAGAATAGTAAAAATTTAAACCGTTTTTAAGAAAATAATTTTAAAGAATTATTGATTATTTTATTTTCTAACATAATTTACAACATTGTCGTTTTCTTCCGTTTTGACTTGTGATAACATATCTCTCTCTCTGAGTATGGAAGCGGGCGGGCTCAGGTGGGCAAGGGTGGTGCTCGGGTGACACGTGCCCTCCCTGAACATTTCATTTGACGGAATTTGAAATCAGCGACGGATATGAATCCGTCGCTGAATTTAGCGACGGACTTTTGCGACGGATTCCAAATCCGTCGCTGAATTTAGCGACGGATTTTTTTATTATTACAGATTTTTTTTCCCCTAAATTAGTGACGAATTTTAGCGACAGAAATTATCTATCGCTAAATTTAGCGACGAATTTTAGATTTTTGTCGCTAAATTTAGTAACGGATTTTTTTTATGTCGCTAATTTAGCAACGGATAATTTTTCGTCGCTAAAGTTTGTGACGAATTTTAGCGACGAAAAATTATTTGTCGCTAAATTTAGCGACGGATTTCAATTTTCGTCGCTAAATTTAGCGACGGATTTCTAATTTTCGTCGCTAAATTTTTGCGACGCGTTATTAGCGACGAAAAATTTTTAGTCGCTAAATCCGTCGCTAATGTTTTTAGCGACAAATTTTTTTAAAATTTTCGTCGCTAAATTTGTGGCTAAAAGGCTGTTTTTTTGTAGTGAACCCTTTTGCCTTAAAGTGCAGGTTATGCCATAAATAATAAAAGTCGAATACAACTCGTGAAAAATTATAAACGATTTGTGCCATAAGATAAGAAATTCAATAAATTTGTGCACAACATATTTTCTTAATTATTTCTACATTATACAAAATAGAGGTGAGTTTTGTAATTCCCCAGATTAATTTGTTAGAATATGAATATGGATTAAAGAAAGGGTGTTAAGAATATCGAAAGATTGAAACATATACTATTTTTTTTTATCAATCGATATTTGAAATTATATTTCAACTAATCCGATTCAAGTGTCGTTAGGTCCAATTTAAGGAAACTTTCTAACGTAATTTTTTTAATTTTTAAATTTTAAATTCAAAACTTTTAAAAATTTTAATATCTTTACTCGCTAAACGAGGTAAAAGAGAAGAAAGAATGCACTAATGAGTCATATACTATAAATATTTAAAAAGCTACATATATTAAAGAGTGTAAACAATAAGTGACATATATCAAAACGGTGCGTTTAAGAGTTTATATAAATCATGTAGTATGCTATAATAGAGAAGAAGAAATGAAAGAAAGAGAAAAAAACAATAGTCAATTAGAAATTTAAAACATGTTAAATAGTGAGTTTAGTAACATAAGTTATAAGGAGCTTTGTAGCGCTATTTGGAACATAATAGTATATATTTACTATGATATTATTTTTATTATAGTTGATTAGTATTAGTATATTATATATTATTTTTATATAAATTGCAAATTATTATTTATACACATATTTATATTTACTTCCCCCACATGAGTCGGTTGTCACGGTGTATTTTTATTGGAGCAATGGAAGCCAAGTGACGAGAATATGAAAATACATTACACATTTTATTATTATTATTATTATTATTATTATTAGGGGATTTATTGATAGATGTTTCAAATCTTTTCAACCTAATTAAAATTATTAGAGAATAGTAAAAATTTAAACCGTTTTTAAGAAAATAATTTTAAAGAATTATTGATTATTTTATTTTCTAACATAATTTACAACATTGTCGTTTTCTTCCGTTTTGACTTGTGATAACATATCTCTCTCTCTGAGTATGGAAGCGGGCGGGCTCGGGTGGGCAAGGGTGGTGCTCGGGTGACACGTGCCCTCCCTGAATATTTCATTTGACGGAATTTGAAATCAGCGACGGATATGAATCCGTCGCTGAATTTAGCGACGGACTTTTGCGACGGATTCCAAATCCGTCGCTGAATTTAGCGACGGATTTTTTTATTATTACAGATTTTTTTTCCCCTAAATTAGTGACGAATTTTAGCGACAGAAATTATCTATCGCTAAATTTAGCGACGAATTTTAGATTTTTGTCGCTAAATTTAGTAACGGATTTTTTTTATGTCGCTAATTTAGCAACGGATAATTTTTCGTCGCTAAAGTTTGTGACGAATTTTAGCGACGAAAAATTATTTGTCGCTAAATTTAGCGACGGATTTCAATTTTCGTCGCTAAATTTAGCGACGGATTTCTAATTTTCGTCGCTAAATTTTTGCGACGCGTTATTAGCGACGAAAAATTTTTAGTCGCTAAATCCGTCGCTAATGTTTTTAGCGACAAATTTTTTTAAAATTTTCGTCGCTAAATTTGTGGCTAAAAGGCTGTTTTTTTGTAGTGAACCCTTTTGCCTTAAAGTGCAGGTTATGCCATAAATAATAAAAGTCGAATACAACTCGTGAAAAATTATAAACGATTTGTGCCATAAGATAAGAAATTCAATAAATTTGTGCACAACATATTTTCTTAATTATTTCTACATTATACAAAATAGAGGTGAGTTTTGTAATTCCCCAGATTAATTTGTTAGAATATGAATATGGATTAAAGAAAGGGTGTTAAGAATATCGAAAGATTGAAACATATACTATTTTTTTTTATCAATCGATATTTGAAATTATATTTCAACTAATCCGATTCAAGTGTCGTTAGGTCCAATTTAAGGAAACTTTCTAACGTAATTTTTTTAATTTTTAAATTTTAAATTCAAAACTTTTAAAAATTTTAATATCTTTACTCGCTAAACGAGGTAAAAGAGAAGAAAGAATGCACTAATGAGTCATATACTATAAATATTTAAAAAGCTACATATATTAAAGAGTGTAAACAATAAGTGACATATATCAAAACGGTGCGTTTAAGAGTTTATATAAATCATGTAGTATGCTATAATAGAGAAGAAGAAATGAAAGAAAGAGAAAAAAACAATAGTCAATTAGAAATTTAAAACATGTTAAATAGTGAGTTTAGTAACATAAGTTATAAGGAGCTTTGTAGCGCTATTTGGAACATAATAGTATATATTTACTATGATATTATTTTTATTATAGTTGATTAGTATTAGTATATTATATATTATTTTTATATAAATTGCAAATTATTATTTATACACATATTTATATTTACTTCCCCCACATGAGTCGGTTGTCACGGTGTATTTTTATTGGAGCAATGGAAGCCAAGTGACGAGAATATGAAAATACATTACACATTTTATTATTATTATTATTATTATTATTATTAGGGGATTTATTGATAGATGTTTCAAATCTTTTCAACCTAATTAAAATTATTAGAGAATAGTAAAAATTTAAACCGTTTTTAAGAAAATAATTTTAAAGAATTATTGATTATTTTATTTTCTAACATAATTTACAACATTGTCGTTTTCTTCCGTTTTGACTTGTGATAACATATCTCTCTCTCTGAGTATGGAAGCGGGCGGGCTCGGGTGGGCAAGGGTGGTGCTCGGGTGACACGTGCCCTCCCTGAATATTTCATTTGACGGAATTTGAAATCAGCGACGGATATGAATCCGTCGCTGAATTTAGCGACGGACTTTTGCGACGGATTCCAAATCCGTCGCTGAATTTAGCGACGGATTTTTTTATTATTACAGATTTTTTTTCCCCTAAATTAGTGACGAATTTTAGCGACAGAAATTATCTATCGCTAAATTTAGCGACGAATTTTAGATTTTTGTCGCTAAATTTAGTAACGGATTTTTTTTATGTCGCTAATTTAGCAACGGATAATTTTTCGTCGCTAAAGTTTGTGACGAATTTTAGCGACGAAAAATTATTTGTCGCTAAATTTAGCGACGGATTTCAATTTTCGTCGCTAAATTTAGCGACGGATTTCTAATTTTCGTCGCTAAATTTTTGCGACGCGTTATTAGCGACGAAAAATTTTTAGTCGCTAAATCCGTCGCTAATGTTTTTAGCGACAAATTTTTTTAAAATTTTCGTCGCTAAATTTGTGGCTAAAAGGCTGTTTTTTTGTAGTGAACCCTTTTGCCTTAAAGTGCAGGTTATGCCATAAATAATAAAAGTCGAATACAACTCGTGAAAAATTATAAACGATTTGTGCCATAAGATAAGAAATTCAATAAATTTGTGCACAACATATTTTCTTAATTATTTCTACATTATACAAAATAGAGGTGAGTTTTGTAATTCCCCAGATTAATTTGTTAGAATATGAATATGGATTAAAGAAAGGGTGTTAAGAATATCGAAAGATTGAAACATATACTATTTTTTTTTATCAATCGATATTTGAAATTATATTTCAACTAATCCGATTCAAGTGTCGTTAGGTCCAATTTAAGGAAACTTTCTAACGTAATTTTTTTAATTTTTAAATTTTAAATTCAAAACTTTTAAAAATTTTAATATCTTTACTCGCTAAACGAGGTAAAAGAGAAGAAAGAATGCACTAATGAGTCATATACTATAAATATTTAAAAAGCTACATATATTAAAGAGTGTAAACAATAAGTGACATATATCAAAACGGTGCGTTTAAGAGTTTATATAAATCATGTAGTATGCTATAATAGAGAAGAAGAAATGAAAGAAAGAGAAAAAAACAATAGTCAATTAGAAATTTAAAACATGTTAAATAGTGAGTTTAGTAACATAAGTTATAAGGAGCTTTGTAGCGCTATTTGGAACATAATAGTATATATTTACTATGATATTATTTTTATTATAGTTGATTAGTATTAGTATATTATATATTATTTTTATATAAATTGCAAATTATTATTTATACACATATTTATATTTACTTCCCCCACATGAGTCGGTTGTCACGGTGTATTTTTATTGGAGCAATGGAAGCCAAGTGACGAGAATATGAAAATACATTACACATTTTATTATTATTATTATTATTATTATTATTAGGGGATTTATTGATAGATGTTTCAAATCTTTTCAACCTAATTAAAATTATTAGAGAATAGTAAAAATTTAAACCGTTTTTAAGAAAATAATTTTAAAGAATTATTGATTATTTTATTTTCTAACATAATTTACAACATTGTCGTTTTCTTCCGTTTTGACTTGTGATAACATATCTCTCTCTCTGAGTATGGAAGCGGGCGGGCTCGGGTGGGCAAGGGTGGTGCTCGGGTGACACGTGCCCTCCCTGAATATTTCATTTGACGGAATTTGAAATCAGCGACGGATATGAATCCGTCGCTGAATTTAGCGACGGACTTTTGCGACGGATTCCAAATCCGTCGCTGAATTTAGCGACGGATTTTTTTATTATTACAGATTTTTTTTCCCCTAAATTAGTGACGAATTTTAGCGACAGAAATTATCTATCGCTAAATTTAGCGACGAATTTTAGATTTTTGTCGCTAAATTTAGTAACGGATTTTTTTTATGTCGCTAATTTAGCAACGGATAATTTTTCGTCGCTAAAGTTTGTGACGAATTTTAGCGACGAAAAATTATTTGTCGCTAAATTTAGCGACGGATTTCAATTTTCGTCGCTAAATTTAGCGACGGATTTCTAATTTTCGTCGCTAAATTTTTGCGACGCGTTATTAGCGACGAAAAATTTTTAGTCGCTAAATCCGTCGCTAATGTTTTTAGCGACAAATTTTTTTAAAATTTTCGTCGCTAAATTTGTGGCTAAAAGGCTGTTTTTTTGTAGTGAACCCTTTTGCCTTAAAGTGCAGGTTATGCCATAAATAATAAAAGTCGAATACAACTCGTGAAAAATTATAAACGATTTGTGCCATAAGATAAGAAATTCAATAAATTTGTGCACAACATATTTTCTTAATTATTTCTACATTATACAAAATAGAGGTGAGTTTTGTAATTCCCCAGATTAATTTGTTAGAATATGAATATGGATTAAAGAAAGGGTGTTAAGAATATCGAAAGATTGAAACATATACTATTTTTTTTTATCAATCGATATTTGAAATTATATTTCAACTAATCCGATTCAAGTGTCGTTAGGTCCAATTTAAGGAAACTTTCTAACGTAATTTTTTTAATTTTTAAATTTTAAATTCAAAACTTTTAAAAATTTTAATATCTTTACTCGCTAAACGAGGTAAAAGAGAAGAAAGAATGCACTAATGAGTCATATACTATAAATATTTAAAAAGCTACATATATTAAAGAGTGTAAACAATAAGTGACATATATCAAAACGGTGCGTTTAAGAGTTTATATAAATCATGTAGTATGCTATAATAGAGAAGAAGAAATGAAAGAAAGAGAAAAAAACAATAGTCAATTAGAAATTTAAAACATGTTAAATAGTGAGTTTAGTAACATAAGTTATAAGGAGCTTTGTAGCGCTATTTGGAACATAATAGTATATATTTACTATGATATTATTTTTATTATAGTTGATTAGTATTAGTATATTATATATTATTTTTATATAAATTGCAAATTATTATTTATACACATATTTATATTTACTTCCCCCACATGAGTCGGTTGTCACGGTGTATTTTTATTGGAGCAATGGAAGCCAAGTGACGAGAATATGAAAATACATTACACATTTTATTATTATTATTATTATTATTATTATTATTAGGGGATTTATTGATAGATGTTTCAAATCTTTTCAACCTAATTAAAATTATTAGAGAATAGTAAAAATTTAAACCGTTTTTAAGAAAATAATTTTAAAGAATTATTGATTATTTTATTTTCTAACATAATTTACAACATTGTCGTTTTCTTCCGTTTTGACTTGTGATAACATATCTCTCTCTCTGAGTATGGAAGGGGAGTACTGTAACCCAGACGAGATAAGTGAGGAGACTGATCTGCTTCAGAGAAGCAATAAGAAGGTAAAGCAAAGCTTGATTAATGATGAAAACCAACCCAAGCTATCTTTCAAAGACATGTTATTAGGACAGACAAATGGAAGTCAAGATGCAATAAGGAATGAAGAGATGGATTCTGAATCGGACTTTGAAGGGTTTTTGGATGATGATGTCATTGGAAGCCATGCGGGTTAGATGCCCATAATCCCTGTATCAGATGAAAAATAAAGGGAGCTGTGGAAGCCACAGAGAAACTCTCTGATAATAAAACTACTAAATAAGGAGATTGGGTATAATTTAATGTATACCAAAATAAACCTAATGTGGAAAAACGAAAGAGCAATAGAATTGTTAAACCTGGGTGGGGTTTGTTCTTAGTGAAATTCGCTCTCAAGCAGGATTTTTATCATGCTCTAACCGAAGGATCTTGGATGATCCATGACCATTACCTAACGGTAAGGAAATGGCACCCATGGTTGCAAGCCCAATAAGCGAAAATCACCTCTACTGTAGTATAGATTCGACTTCCGAACCTCCCAATTGAGTTCTTTGAGGAGGATATATTATTTGAAATTGGGAAAGCCATTGGTCGCCTCATAAAGGTTGACGGCAACATGGCTAACGCTCTTAGAGGGAAGTTTTCAAGGATTTGCATTGAAGTAGATTTGAACAAACTACTGGTGTCAGGATATGCATATATAACAGGATCCAACGGATGGAGTATGAGGGTTTGCACATACTATATTTCATGTGTGGTTGATTTGGGCACAAGAGCAAAAAGTGCAAAGAAATCAACTCTAGGATCACCCAAAATCATCATACCACAGAATCAGAAGGAACATCTTAGGGGGAATCTCCGGCGATCATGAAGGAGAGAAGGGATGAGGGTCTGGGGCTATAGATGCTGGTGACATAAAAACAAAGGATTTCCAAAAATGGCTACCAGAAAGACCGTGGAGGAAAGGAAGATCTCTATAGCAACAAATTTGCAAACCTAAGGAGAGTGAATGAAGCTTTGGAGAGCAAAAACCCTAGGGATAGTAAGGAGGTAGCAGAAGAGATAGAGAGCATGCGCATGTGATTGGACAACAATCAGGAAATAAACATGATAAAGGTAAGAAGGTAGGTGAGAAGGACTTACGAGGAACGAGAGCAAATCATGCGGCTGTGATTCTGTAGAGGGCAAGAGGAGTGCATCAGACAGTGGCGTCAGAGAGCAGAGGAGAAATAGGGATGCTTCGAGAAGGGAACCTATCAAATAAGGTGGAGAAAGGTGCTGGGCGGAGTACAAACATGCCATTTAAATGGGCAGTAGTTTGAATCAGATGAAGGGGCTTATAGAGAACCCGTTTGGAGGTGAGGAATTTCAAGAGAGTAGAATCCAAATAAAGGGACCTGATGGGCCGGTGGAGTATGAAGGGGAGATGGTGGTGTGCTGCAGCGCCCAAGGCATGTTGAGTTCAAATGCGCCTCCAACCTTTACCATTGACCCAAGAGATACAGGCCTTGAAGAGGTTTCAAATATTTTGAATCCAACGGCTTCCTCACCTCTGCTCGAGCATCATAAAATAAGTAAAATTGGGGCGGAAAGCATGGAGTGGGAGGAGAAGGAGTATCTAGAGAAGGAGAATGAGAGAGTTAGGGAGGAAGGGAGGAAGGGATGTACTACGACTGTTACTGAGCCATCTTCACTTCCCAATCTTTTTTCTCCATGAATTGCAAACTCATGTCTTGGAACTGTGGGGGTTTTGAAAATAAAGGTTTCATAAGAGTTTGTAGAGAATTAATTCAAAATCAGAAGATTGAGATTATGTACCTGCTTGAAACTAAGGCTGACTCCAGTAACTTTCCCCAATTTCTCTCAAAGTAGGGTCTGGAGGGAGACTTTATGGTTGATACAGCTAGTTTTAAGGGAGGTCTTTGGCTCAACTGGGATAGGCAAAAGGTAGATGTTCAGGTGCTCAAGCATGCTTACCAGTGGATCCATGTTGAAATTAGGAAAGGAACTTCTAAGTGGTAGACAACTTTTGCTTATGTTCAACCCCATGAAAAAGATAAGGAAGCTTTTTGGAGAGAGATGCACCAACTGTCAACAGAAATAAAAGGCCCCTAGATTCTGTTGAGTAATCTTAATGACACAACGGGGAGAAGTGAATCTACTAACAGAGAATGGTGATATTGAAAAAGAAGAAGTAAGTTTAGGGAAAGATGGGCTAACTATAACCTCATAGATTGCAGGACTGTGGGAAATAAGTTTACTAGGACCCGTAAGCAGAAAGGGAAGGTGGTTCTACAAAAGAAGTTGGATAGAGTTCTCAGCAACTTAGAGGCTAAACATGCCTTCCCAGAAATGAAAGCTATAATTCTCCTTTGCTTGCACGGGGATCATAATCCAATCATTGTCCACACGAGTTTATCTACTACGCCCAAGCCTGAGGCCAAACCCTTTAGGTGTGAGGCAGCTTAGTTAACTCACCCTGATTTTAGTGAAGTCTTCAGGAAAGCTTCGCAGGGAGGGGAGGGTTTCCTTCCTCAGGCAATGAAGAACACAATCGAAGAGCTAAAAGAATGGAACAAAATGGTCCTTGGGAATATTTTTAGAAGAAAAGGACAGTTGGAAGCAAGGTTAAAGGGTGTATCCAGACACCAATAACTATGCTCATTCAGAAAATCTGTAGAGGCTTGAGAATGATCTTTTGGAAGAATATAATGAAGTCCTAGAGCAAAAGGATGTCTTTTGGTTCCAAAAGGCTAAGACCAGCTAGATCACCAAGGGAAATAGGAATACAAGATTCTACCACATCACCACCAAAATCAGACGTCAAGGCAATAGGATTGCTACTCTCAAGATCGGAGAGAACTGGTGCACTGACCAAGCTGAGCTGAAAACGCATGTGAAAAATCATTTCACGGAACTTCTTCGGAGAAAAGAGGTGAATCCCCCCAATAAGAGGTACAAGTATGTGATTAGGAAAACTGAGGATAGGTATCATGAATCTTTAAGCAAAGCAAAGAGGCAGATGAGGATGAGGTTAAGCAGGCAGTGTTTTCTATGCAAGGTTATAAGGCACCAGGGCCAGATGGGACGCAACCAGTCTTTTACCAAAAGAATTGGTTAGTGGTCAAAGGCGCAGTGTACAAATTCATCAATGGAGCATTGAAGGAAAGTTTCTTTTTCTCTGGAATTGCTAATACTCACATGATTCTCATCCCCAAAATCGAGTCCTGAATCAGTAAATGATCTGAGACTCATTAGTCTCCTAAATACCTCATACAAGATCTTATCTAAAGTTATTGTCCATAAGCTTATGCCTATTATGCAAGTGCTAATTGGAACACATCAAGCTTGCTTCCTTCTAGGTTGAGGTACAGTGGGCAACATTGTGGTGGTACAAGAGATCATTCATTCCCTTTGCAGAAGGAAGAGTAAACAAAGTAGCATGATTCTCAAGATTGACCTGAAAAAAGCCTATGATAATGTTACTTGGAGCTATCTAGGAAAGATTCTACTAGACATCAATCTTCCTTTGGCACTCATCAAATTGATCATGTACATTGTGAGTTGTAAGAATGTGTCCCTGATTTGGAATGGAGAAGTGCTCCCTCCCAAAGCATGGGTCAAGGATTGAGACAAGGAGATCCTCTGTCTCTTTATCTATTTATCTTGGTTATGGAAAGGCTTGCGTATATGATCCAAGAGAGGGTGCAAAAGGGTAGATGGAAACCAATTAGAGTGACCAAGGAAAGCCCCTCAATCTCTCACTTGTTCTTTGTGAATGACTTGCTCTTGTTTGTAGAAGTGGAGTAATTAAATCTCAACGCAATCCTGGAATGCCTAAGAGAGTTCTCGGGTGAAAGTAGATTAGAGATCGACTCTTCCAAATCTAGGATTTATTCTCTCAAAACTCCTTGCACCACCAAAAGTTCCTTAATGGCTACTAGTGATTTTGTTCCCTCGAAGGACATAGGGAGGTATTTGGGAGTTCCTACTATCTACAAAAGGCTGAGAAGAGACTTTTATAACCATTTGGTGGAGAAGGTCCAAAATAAGTTGAAGGCCTGGAAAGCCAAAGTCCTAAGTCCAATAGGTAGAAAGACCCTCATTTAGTCCGTCAATACTGCTATCCCAATGTATACCATGCAAACGGCGTGGTTCTCAAGAGATACGTGTGATAAGTTAGATAAATTAAATAGAGATTTCCTATAGGGAAGTACAAATGGGGAAAGAAATGTCCATTTAGTCAATTGAGACTCGGTTTGTAGCCCCAAGAGATGGGGGCCTTGGAGTGAGGAAAATGAGAGAGAGTAATGTTGCCATATTGGCCAAATTGGGCTGGAGGGTGCTGAAAGGAGGGGACTCTCTTTGGTGTAATGTTCTAAGAGCCAAGTATCTTAAGAGGTCAAATCTCTTCAGCTACACAAAGAACTCTAGAGGCTCTGCTCTGTGGAGAGGAATTCTTAATTGTAGGGACTATCTTATGAAAGGTTTAAAGTCGAGAGTTGGAAATATAAGAGATATTGATTTCTGAAGAGACAAGTGGGTGGGAGAGGACAGATTAGCTGAGCATGTTCAGCTGCCTCAGCCGAAAGACCTTCCTAACTTCAAGGTGGGAGACTTCATCAGCCCTAAAGGCAAATGGAAAACTCAGGACCTAGAAGAGTAGTTACCTGAGGAAAAAGTTAATGAAATTTGCGGGATCATCATTCCTACGAAGGAAAATGTTAAAGACTCAATCTTCTGGTGTCTATCCAACAATGGTGGGTTTATAGTCAACAGTGTCCATAGTACTATTCAAAATGGTGTCAACTCCTGCTTCCCGGGGTGTGGAGGAATGGAGTTGGATATGGAAGGCTAAGACTCCAGAAAGGGTGAAGTTTTTTATATAGACGGTGAAGTAGGGAAGGTGTCTAACCAATGTAGAGAGGAAAAGAAAAAGGCTCACGGAGGATGACTCTTGTCCACAATGTAGGAAGTTTGCATAAACTCTTCGCCATGTTCTTTGAGACTACTGCGAGGTGAAGAATATTTGGAGAATGATTTGGAAGGACCTAGAGGAGGACGGCTGGTTCTAGGAGGAAAATTTAACAAATTGGTTAAATAAAGAAATGCAAGCTACATATAGACCTTATTTCCCTGCTGTTCTGTGGTCCTAGTGGAAAAGAAGGTGTAAGATACCTATGAAAAATAGCAAGCAGGATTGGAAGATGCAAGTGAAGGAGATAGTTACCTTGAGTAAAGAATGGGGTAAAGCTTTTGAGGACAATGGAGGCTCTCCCAGCAAAGAGAATTTATGAGTCAAATGGTGTCCTCCCACCCCAGGCAAGATTAAGCTTAACTCTGATGGAGCAGTTTCTCTGTCAACAGGAAAGGCTAGTGCAGGAGAACTCATGAGGAGAAAGGAGGGGAGTTGCGTAAGGGGGTATATCATCAACATCGGCAGCGCTAATATTATCTCTGCTGAGATGTGGTAGCTGAGGGAAGGCCTCAAGCTTGCTTTCAGGTTAAAGTCAACAATCGTGCCTTAATCAACTTACTCGAAGGAAAAGAGGAAACCAATCACCCTCTTAACGCTATTAGTAGTGATTGCAAAGTCTGATGGAAGAGCTAGGAGTTTCATAAGTCTCTCATGTCTTTCGTGAAATGAACCGTAGTGCAGATTTCCTCGCCATGCTGGGATTCAGCGTGGGGTCTGGGGTGACAGTTCTTGACTCTCCCCCTCAGGAGATGATCAAGTTTTTAACGGATGATTTGGAGGGTTCTGGGTGGATTAGAAAGAGCAAGACTTGGAGATCGGCTTCTAGTTTTTATTTTGGACTTGGGTTTTTGTGTTTCTTCTCTTACTACTAAAAATAAAAATTGTCGTTTTCTTTCTACAATTAGAGAGGGGATCTCAACACGAGGGATATAAATAATTTGAAATAGTTTATAATTATTGGAAAAATGATTCTTTTCATGTGATGATTGGATTCTTTTTTAAGACATCCTCACAATCCGACCTTCTGCATTGTAACTTTTATTAAGAAGTAATTATATTCTTTTGGTTTGGTCCAAAGAAAAAGAGCCAAACAATAATTATATATTTTTTTTGGTTTGGTCCAAAGAAAAGGAGCCAAACAATGTACGAGGGGATTGGGTTACCACCGGCACCTGTTGCTTCATTTGTCGAGCAAAGGCTTGGCTTGGCTTGGCCCGGCCGGGATCTTCTGGTTGTGGGACCACCCAGATAACCATCGCAAAGGAAAAGTCTGGTCTTAGTTTTTAATTTTCAATCCCACCAACCACAACGCCTACCGGGTATCATCCGAGTTTTTATCTAAATATTATATTTTTTAAATAAAATTATTTTAAGAATATTATTTTTTATTTATCTTCCAAAAATAGAAATATCATATAGATCACCGTCCAATATTTAAGATTTTATCTCAACTAATTTAAACCGATTCATAGTCGATTTCACTTTCAAAAGAATTTTTTAACATGATTATTTTTATTTCTATACCAAATCTAATTCAAACATAATTAAAGAATCTTAATCTCTTTCCCATGAACCAACCAAACGTGGGTTAAATATCGCGCTCTCAAACGTGACTGTTTACGACTTAAAAAAAAAACCAAAAAAAAACCTGATGTCGAGCACAGAGCACGACATCTATTCCAGCACGCTGCAGCATATGTAGCCATTCCAACAATAACAGCAAATCTCGCCCCACCCATTATTTTTCAAATATTCCAATGGCAAATGCATGGAAAAGGGACGATCTTTTCTCTCTCTCTCTCTCTCTCTCTCTCTCTCTCTCTCCCCTTTTTTCTTCCTCCTCCTCTTCTTCTTCTTCCTCTACGACCGCCCCCATCAAACCCTAATTTCACCCAAACCTTAAAGCCCCAATATACCCAACTCAACCCCTTCAATTGCTTTGATTCCCCACAACCATACCCAGTAATCGCATGCATTGTAGAAGGACTCAAACACCCATTTCTCAATTCTCTCTCTGATTTCGGGAATTTGCCCGAAAAGCCTAACAAGAACATAGTTGGGGTTTTGAAGGGAAAGCCATTTAGAAAGCCTGACGTTTCTGTGACAATTCAGGAGCTTTTGGAGAAATTTAGGAGTGAAGGGAGAGACGGGATTTTTGTTGATGCTGGTGCCAATGTTGGAATTGCAACATTTGCTGCTGCCGTAATAGGGGTGCTGGAATAGATGTCGCGCTCCTTATGCGCGACACCGTGAGCGCGACATGGTATTTAAAAAAATAAAAATAAAAATAAAAAAGTTGTAAACAGTCATGTCCCGTCGATTGGAGAGAGCCACGTCATTACTTAAAAAAAGGTTATTAAAATAATTTAACTAAAAAAATGTAATATTTGGGTAAAAACGCCTGTTATCCCTGCCTCTACGTTCAACCGCGATCATTCTCGTTTCTTCTTACAATAAAGAGTAGAGAGAGAGAGATATGGCTACACAAGTGAGGAACAAGCATGATAATCGTCATCCTACATCAATGTCCTCTCTCTCTCTCTCTCTCTCTCTCTCTCTCTCTCTCTCTCTCTCTCTCTCTCTCTCTCTCTCTCTCTCTCTCTCTCTCTCTCTCCAAATCAAATAAGAGGAGAATCCGACAAAAAAGGGTGTCGGAATTCAGACACAAGAGCTCCGATCATAGTTCAAATTTGGAGGTCCTCCGCACATTCTGCTCGAACTCTTCGAGATTTAAAATCAAATTCAATTGAAGGCACAATTTTAGCCCAAGAGAGCCCAAATCACGTATCGAGAAATGTCTAAAGTCCTCTTATCACGTTAGGATATTTGGTTAATTTAATTGATCATTATTATTAATTTAGTAAATTATTATATTATTTTCTGATGTAAGTACAATTGTCCCTTTTTTTTGTACAAATTAAAATAAAATTTTTTTTTATATTCTTTCAAACTCTAAAACATTCAGAATTTTCAAAGGAATCTAAACATGTGGAGCGTTTGAAATAATCTATAATTATTTGAAAAATGATTCTTTTCTTGTGATGATTGGCTTCTTTTTTGGACCTCCTCAAAATCCAAGCTTCTGCACTTACTGATTGCGCCAGAGTATTATATTTTTTGGGGCAAAAAATATATAAATTTAAATTTTTTGGGTGAAATATGCATTTTGGGCCCACAAAAAAAAAAAAAAAAAAAAAAAAAAAAAAAAAAAAACCTGACAATGTACGAGGGGAATGGGTTGCCACCGGCACCTGTTGCTTCAATTGTCGAGGAGCAGCTTGGCTTGGGTTGCCTGGCCGAGTCTTCTGGTTGTGGGACCACCCAGATGACGATTCCAAAGGAAAAGTATGGTCTTGTTTTTCATTTTTCAAACCGTAGCCGGAGAATATGGCCGGGTCTTCTGGTTATCCTTGCCTCTACATGCGACCCCGATCATTCTAGTTTCTGCTTACAGTAGAGAGTGAGAGAGAGAGATATGGCTACACAAGTGAGGAACCAGCAGGTTATATTGAAGCATCACGTAACCGGTTCTCCGAAGGAATCAGACATGGAAGTTAAAGAGAGTACTATAAGCTTGAAGCTTCCGGAAGGTTCTCTTGCCATTTTGGTAAGGAATCTCTACTTGTCCTGTGATCCTTACATGCGACTTCGGATGGACCCACGTGGCAAATCTGGATCCTTTGGCCCCTATCCTCCTTCTTCTGTATGCATCTCTCTCTCTCTCTCCCCCCAAATGCATTTTACTGAATTTGGGACGAACATATTTGGTCATATAACGTGGAAACTGCGACTTGATTCGGCGCTTAATCAATCATTGTCCTGTTATTTGATTACACTTTGTCAATTTTCTGTAATATCTGTTGCCAATTTGCTGGTTAACGCTAGATAGATCAGAGATCAAAAACCTTATCACGTGTCTGAACCAATTCTTAATAAAATTGATTAGTTATTATGGCCCACTTGTGTATCCCATCAGCTTGAAACTCTGGGGAAATTGATTGTTAGTTTGAAAAGAATTTTCTCAATGGAATTAATTTTTGTTGTTGTGTCTGAGGTTAGTGTATTTTTTTTTTTTCAAATGAAAGGTGATAGCTGGGTTTGGCGTGAGCAAAGTAGTGGATTCTAATGCGGCAGAGTTCAAGAAAGGTGATTTGATTTGGGGTGTGACTGGTTGGGAAGAGTACAGTTTCATTGACCCCACAACTCGGACCCTTTACAAAATTGAGCACACTGATGTACCTCTTTCCTACTATACTGGAATTCTTGGTGAGTTTTTCTCTACCATTTCTTTATCTCAATCTATCAAAAGAAAAAACCCTAAAGGAAAATGTGTGCCCTTCTTCTTGTCTCCACTCCAGCATCGGCTTGTTAAATAACTTCTTCCTTGTATTACAAAATAATCTTTTGTTTCATTTTTAAGTTTGAAAAGGGGAGGCCTCTTGGCATATATTAGAATAAATTTTAACCTATACAAGTTTCTAGTTGTGTTTGTTCTAATTTGTAAAACACATATGCTTGGGACAAGGAAGATGAGTCACAAAAAATGTTTGATTATGAGATGTATAACACTTTTGGTTGATGTAGGTATGTCCGGTTTGACTGCTTACGGTGGATTTTATAAGGTCTGCACTCCCAAGAAGGGGGAGTACGTCTTTGTTTCAGCTGCATCTGGTGCGGTTGGTCAGCTTGTTGGACAGTTTGCAAAAGCAACTGGTTGCTATGTTGTTGGAAGTGCAGGAAGTAAAGAAAAGGTGAGCTGCCTATTATCAGCTTTTTATATTTTAGCTTAGTTGCTGCTCTTTAACCAGCCAGAGAACTATCAACATTTTATTTTCAGAATGGTTTGCTTAGGGTATTAAAATAAATATAACTTTTCCTCTTAGCAAGTATAGAATCGCTTGCTATATGTCCTTAATGGACAAGTTTAAATCTAGCCGTAGTCTTGGGCACTGAACTAAAAGTTTGGGGAATCTGCTTATTGAAATCTCCAAGAATCTTACTACTCCCTAAAGTAAACCAAGTCACTGTATCGCCTACAATGAGTTTTGCTCTGTTTGATTAGTCATATAAACTCCTAACTCTAACCGACCATGGTCCAATTTGCAGTATGAATTAGATATATCGGGTGCTTTATCTGACATTGTAGACTATCACGTTAATGTCCCTTGAATTATCTTTCTCAAACCCCTTCATCATGTTTTAAACCTACGGGTTTTCCTCATTATGCCAGAGATTTATGCTACATTGTCCTGGAAAGATTCAAAACTCCCTTAAATCTTACTCAGGAAATGGTATTTTCAAGTTGCTTGATAAAATAAATGCATAGATGAGATCATCTTGAATGTAGATTGGTAACCATCCTTGGTGCATCCTTTTTATTGCGGACCTTGAGATGCAATCCCCAACATCTAATGCTACTTGAATTTTTTGATGATTTACAGGAAATTATTTTCCTAGAATTTATTAGTTTAGCCTTTCCTTCCGATATTAGGATGTACTAATCTTGCAAGAGGATTGTCTCCGGACCACTGTGAAGATTTGCCGCTACTACTCCCACTTTTTCCCACCACCCGGCCTTCATTATTGTGCTTTCTTGGTTGTTAACAAAAAGTTAGGAAAGGAAAATTTCTTTCAATGAAGAGTTCCTTTGTGTTCTCATCCATTTTCCCTTTTGTGTTACAAAGGTTGAGCTACTGATGAACAAGTTTGGATTTGATGAGGCTTTCAATTATAAGGAAGAGCATGATCTCAACGCTGCGTTGAAAAGGTCAGTACTTCATGCTTACCGTGGAGCTAATTGTTGCATTGTTGAATGGGCTATCCTTTTGAGTTGCTTCTGTGGATTTGCATTTAAATTTTCTTTAATTGTGTTTAGTGGACAAACCCTTTTGATGAAGCTTTCAACCAATAAAGAAGCACAGCCATAAAGGTTAATAAAGTGGTGCCATGACCATTTCTTACCAACATATTCAATAACAGAACTAAAAGATAATACAATTATTGAAAATTGAACAAATAATGCGTCATAAGTCGATTCCAATCGAGCTCGAGAAGCCCCGCCTTTCTGTTAATTTAAACGAAACAGAAAACAAGGTGGGGTTTGTAGGATGGAGATTGTGCATACGTTTGTAATAGATGGAGAAGGAGAAAGAAACATTGATGAGAAGCCAGAAGATTTTTGTTTTTGCTAAAATAGTGCTCTACTCGTTCCTAAAACACAAAATGCCTTCATTTTGAACTTCTTTCATCTGCAGTACCTGCTACATCTTTCACCAGCTTTTCGCTTTGTGTTAGAGGAGTTGCTAGAGCTTTGGTATGCTCCATTTTGAACTTCTTCATCAGGGTTGATGCGTTCTACGTGTAGAAGATGAACTGAATATAATAAAAGCAGACATTTGATGCTAATGTGAGAGTAGACACGCTTTTCGGAAAATAAGCAATCCGTCCATCACTACTGACAAAAATGCAGCTTTAACTTTTATGATTTGTGAAAGCATTTTGCTGTGTCAATGGTGGCAGGTACTTTCCAGAAGGTATTGACATATACTTTGAAAATGTTGGGGGCAAGATGCTTGATGCAGTGCTTCTCAACATGAGAGTTCATGGTCGGATAGCTGTGTGTGGGATGATCTCAGAGTATAATCTAGAACATCCCGATGGTGTACATAACTTGTTCTCACTCCTTGCTAAACGAATCCGGATGGAAGGATTTAGCGTTTCTGATTATTATCCTCAGTACAGTGAATTTCTAGATGTGGTTTTGCCACAAATCAGAGAAGGGAAAATAGTATACGTTGAAGACATAGCTGAAGGCCTCGAGAATGGTCCTGCGGCCCTTGTGGGACTTTTTAGTGGGCGAAACATTGGGAAACAAGTTGTCGTGGTTTCTAATGAGTAATTGTGATAGCAAATGCTATATTTGCTGCAAGTTTGTTAGTAAATTTAAAATGGAAAAAAAAAAATCTTGCCCGTTAGTTATCTGAATGTTATCTTTTCTAATTTGTAATTTAGTTAAAATATATTAGTATTCTAAGAAATCTTGGAGAATTAAGAATTTTTTTGTAATTGTTGGTTATGTTTTTGTTTTATAAATACAATAGTAGCAGAATCCTTTTTTTATTATTGTTGGTTTTTTTGTATAAATATAATAATGGCTTAATTTAAAAAAAAAAAATAGCGCACTTCACCTCAAATTGTATGGCTTCATACCAACAAAATGGTATCCGAGCCTTATTTTTGAAAGACCCCTGTGAGTAAAGCCAGTGAGGAACCCATCAATAAAAAACTAAACACTTGACTTTCATCCATAGCAGGAAGTAATTTATTGCAGCCCCTCCATTTTTCATAGGAGAAAATTACCACGCATGGGCTGTGAGAATGGAGCCTTATTTAGAGGAACATGCACTACAACAATGACGGCTTTTAGTGACGGAAATTAGTGGGGGTCACAAGAAATGGATCACTATATGTGCTATTCACTCTTAGCATCGAAAGATATATTCACAAAGATCCTGAACCCAAAACAAGAATTTGAAATGCAGAAGATGGAGACTGGAGCATTGAAGGACTGCACGGACAAAGGAGATAGAAGCATTTGAAGGACTACACAGACAGATTACTAAAAGTGATCAACAAGATCAGACTGTTGGGGGATGAACTTCCTGATAGTAGGGTTGTTGAAAAATTTTAGTAATTTTGCCCGAGGATTTGAATCCAAAACTTTTTCTCTTCGAGACCCTAGAGATTTGTCAACAATATCTCTGGCAGAACTCCTAAATGCCTTTCAAGCTCAGGAGCAAAGGACGGTGTATGGGAATGAGGGAGCAGTTGAGGGAGCATTTTAGGCAAAAGAGAAGGGTCAAGGTTAACCAAATGGCAACGGCAAGAAACTGTATTTGTAAAAGAAGAATGGGAATACCAACAAACAGTTTAGCTAACGAAACGAACTATTAGATCTTTTAATTAAATTTTAGATTCAAAATTTGATAATAAAAAAAATTATACTAGGAGAGTCGTCTCCTAATAAGGACTCTGTAGATATTCGAATCGAATTAGTCAAAATATAATTTCAAATATCAATGGTCTAGTAAAAAAAAAGAATGGGAATGAAGTTAAAAGTAGTGGCTCAAGTGGTCTAGTACACAGGAAAAAAAAAAATAGGAATGGGAATGATGTTGAAAGTAGTGGCAGCAAAGGGAAATTTCCTCCATGTCAACATTGTAAGAAAACTTTTATGTCATGCCCCCGATTCTCGGATTGAGCACGCAACAATCGAATCTTTCCATATAACAGGACCCCGCAAGGTTATATTACTGAATAATAAATCTTCCGGTACACAAATCCATCAAAGGAAGAAATTCATAAAAACAATACACATGCAAAGGACCCATCTGGTCCATCCCTATACACACAAGCATGCAGTGTGACCATCCCAATCATTCCAGAAATCTCAGTACAAATAAAATATTAAAAATAAAAGAAATCCAAAATCATAGTCGCAAGATTTTTACTAATACTTGCATGAAAAAAACAAGCTAGTATCAGTAAAATCCAAACGGTATGAGATGTACAGAACTTCACAAATCTAAAAAAAAGTATCGAAACTCAGAATTGCAATCCAAATGTCCCAATATAAGATAAAATATTTTCCAAACAGTTAAATCAAAATAATGAAGTTTCAAATCATAATCGTCGGATTTTACCGATATTTGCTGAAAAACTCAACCACTATCTTAAAATCCGCACGGTATGAGATGTACAAAACTTCCTTCCCATGTGTCACGCCCCGAACCGGGATCGTGAACAGCCGCCCGTTGTCCCTGGATGCCGGCTGTATTTTTACAGAAAATCGGGCAGAACCTCCCCATAAATCGGAGGTTTCCCATGTACAATTTCACCTGTATATGACATTCATCCTGTAAAAATAAATAATTGGCCATCCCGGCCTCTCCAAAATCAACAGATATCCCAGCCAACATCCAGAACAACGCAAGGCTATAAAGTTCATAGCAGTCCTAGCAACAGACCTCTACTGTCATGCCCAACTAGAGCATGAGCAGCCGCCACACCGAGCGGACTTAAATTCTACGCATATATAAAATAAATTCCCAAGTTATTTTTAAATATTTACAAATGCCTCAATGCAATGAAATAATCAACACGAAAGTTTCAAAAATAAATATCCATCAATTATACAGTCATCCCAGAAAATTTATATAAATACATTGGTCAATCTAAAATCTCCAATATATAATAATATCACCAATCATCATAGCGGAAGAGATGGAAAATATCCATACCCAATCCCAGTGGTATCTCCTCGATCCAACACTAATCCTGTGGGAAAGAAAGTGAGGGATGAGTATCTATGGGAGGATACTCAGTAAGTGAGGGGATTGACATCATGCTATCAATATCGAGGTGAATTTGGAGTGTCAAAGCATAAGATAAGAAAATATCCACAGTGTGCAAACCGATCATGTTATTTCAAAATCATATATAATACGCACACATCAGAAAGCAAGATATGCATCCCAAAATTTTACATCAATGTCATGAAGAACCGGCCAATAAAATATTCCCGGCAATGGTCTACCTCGACCAAGGACGGCGCATTGGGGGTTTTTCCAAATGCAAGTATTAAAGAATGGTTCTCTGCCCCAATGTTGGCCACAGACTACCCCAACTAGCCTATAAAAAGTATATAGTGTACATATAACTAGTCGGCCGTGTATGGTACCCCCGCCTGGTGCTAGACGGAGCCGTACTCAACGTCCTCTCCGATGAGGGTCAACCTGGGACACCCATACACACGACAATCTGGCGGATACCTCCGGCCGAAGCGTATCCGGACACAAGGGGTGCCTCTACCAGATGTCCTTCGTAGCTACGGATCACAATATCAAATCGGCCGGGCACGTAGCCCCATGCATCCCATCACCAGTCGGCCGGGCATATAGCCCCATGCATAATATCATAACGTCGGCCGGGCATACAGCCCAATGCATAATATCATAAAGTCGGCCGGGCATATCCTAAAGTCGGCCGGGCATACAGCCCAAAACATAATATCATAAAGTCGGCCGGGCATACAGCCCAAATGTGTAAGTAAATCCATTTAAAACCATGTGCCAATGCAGTAGAAGCATTAAAACATATCAATATATCGAAAATGTGGCACAATATACGTTTATCAAAACTCATGGATGCATATCAATAAGGTCAGCAGTTAAGACACTCCAAAGGTCACAAAACATTTCATCAAATATTGGAAAGTCATAACAATCATACATTTTGTAGAAACATGTCATTTAAAAGATATTTTTGAAACATGGTTTTCAATCAATAGCGAATGTCAAAGTCCCACTCACAGTTCTACGGGAGGGAAGTCACTCCCTACTGACAAGCCAACTCGGATCTGACCGCTCGAGTCTCCAAAAGATCAACCTAAATCAGATCATCAAATTTCTGTAACATTCTATACTTAACCTTCAATTCATATATAATCATTTCATAATTTGTATTCTATCTGCATTCCACTTACACTCTAAACATATACAAAACCTTTCATCTTAAATTCAATCCTAGATTCGTCCAATTTATCAATTAGAGTCGAAATCTCCTCACCTAGGGTTTTCTCGAAGCACCGAGTCTCGTCCGAAAGTCGCTTCGGTCACTCCAAAGTCTGTAGGGTTTCCTATCAAAACAAGGTTTATTTGTTAGATCTAAACACATAGATCCGAAGCAAAACCCTAAGTCATTTACCTGCGTGGAGATTCGTGGGCTGTCACGGGCTCGTGGGCCGTCACGGGCCGTCGCGGGCTCGTGGGCCACGGGCCGTACTGGGCTCGTGGGCTACAGCTAGCGGGCTCGCTGGTCTGCGGGCCAGCGGGCTGGCGGGCCGATGGGCCGGTGGGCCTGCAGCTGATGGGCCTACGGGCTGAAAGTGGCTCGCGGGCTGGTGCTCGCCCGTGTGCTGGCGCGCCGTGCTGGTGCGTGCTCGTGCGCCGGCTCGCGCGCGCTCGTGCGCCAGCTCGCGCGCGCTCGTGCGCCGGCTCGCGCGCGCCCGTGCGCTGCTGCGCGCTGGACCGCGCGCCCGTGCCCACTCGTGCGCTGGGCCGCGCGCCCGTGCACGCTGGGCCGCGCGCCCGTGCACGCTGGCTCGCGCGCTCGCGGCCTGGGCTCTCGCTCGCGGCCTGGGCTTGCACTCGCGGCCTGGGCTTGCGCTCGCGGACTCAGTCCTGCTCGCGGCCTGGGCTCACGCTGCGGCTGGGTCCTGCTCGCGGCCTGGGCTCGCGCTGCGGGCTGGGTCCTGCTCGGGGCCTGGCTCGCACACGCAGCCTGGGCTCGTGCTGTTGCTGGGAGATCGCGCTGCAGAAGGCCCTGCAGTCGCGTGTGGTGGCGGAAGGCAGTGCGCGCGGAGGCTCGCGGCGGTGTGCGGCGAGGCAGAGAGAGCGATCGTGGGAGATCACGAGAGGGAGAGAAGACAAAGTGAGGTAGAGAGAGAAACCGAGAAGGAAGGAAGAAGAAGAAGAAAAAGAAGAAGGAGAAGAAGAAGGAGAAGGATGGCGGCGGCGGTGGCTGTGGCGGAGGAAGCCGAACGGCCGCGGAAGAAGAAAGGTCGGGAGAGAGAGAGAGAGAGAGAGAGAGAGAGAAAGAGAGAGAGAGAGAGGAAAGAGGGGAATTAGGGCTTTTGCCCTAATTCAATTTGGGGGGCCAAAACGCTGCGTTTTGGCTCTCCCCTTTTTTTTTTTTTTTTTTTTTTTTTTTTTTTTAAGTTTGGTGTTACACCATGGTTCTATGAACTACAATTCCCAAAAATTCTACATTTGCTAGATACCTCTACAAGTTGACGAAATATCTTTTGCAAGCTCCAACGTCCAGTTTCCAAACTAAGTGTTCTCTAAAAAAGGTGGAGAGAGAAGTGAGTATTGGAGAATACTCAATAAGTGGAGTGCAATGGTGTGATTATATTCATAAATAAGATGTGAATGTGGGGTAATCAAAGCATATCTCATAACCATACTTTATATACGTAAAAGCATTTCAATAATTCGATCAATTTGTAAATCATGCATCCACATTGATCATTCCATCGGAAAATCATGGGGTTTCATCGAAAACACTCCCGTCTTAGGCTGGCTGAACCTAAACGAAAACCCGCCAAGGGTTTTTCCATCCAATGTTTCAAAATATACCCCCTTCCTTGGCGTTGGCTCATACCTCACCGGAGTGCAAACCAGATATAACACGATTTCGGTAGAGGGAGGGACGTCTAACTCCCTCGCACATCCAACCCCAACCACGCCACCCCGTCGGGTCGCTCCGTGATGGGAATGACTATAGTCATTAGCTACCAACACCCTTCATTTCTCAAACACCTCATTTCACAAATCATGTGCCATAATTTCCAACAAATAATAATAAATTTCTTGCTATAACAATTCATAAATCAACATCAAATAACATAAGACACACATACAGTTATAAACATGGTGGATGCATTCATACTTCACAATTCAGTTCAGATATCCCACAATCACAAAACAATTTATATAAAACATGTAAAAATCTTATAAAACCATTTATAAAGCAATTTTAAACCAAATTACTCATTTAAAAATACAATGAACCATCCATTCAACTTTTTGGAGGGTAATCACTCCCAATTCTAAAATCGAATAAAATCCTACCCCTCCTTTAACTCCGAATGCCTTAACCTAAAATATTGATCAAAAATAAATCATTAAATCGTACACTAATATTAGAGTAAAGTGATTCTTCTCAGTACATCACAAATTTCTAACCTCCCAAAAATTTTCGGCACAACATGTTATATAAAAAAAAATAGCCGTACCTTGACCTACACTTTTTGGATCATGGAAATTCCAATTTTTACTTAAAAATTAGACATAAAATTACAATTTTGATACTTATGTCCTAAATCCATTCAAATCATAGCAAATCATCTAAATTCATGAACATCATAGTCCAGAATTCAAAATTCCTATCTGCGTAGCTATGGAAAAAAGCCTATAACTTTCACTACACACATGTTCAAGGCTTAGCAAATTCAGCCTCGAAGGCATCTTAAAATTGAAGAGAAGACAAGCAACTGCAGCAGAACAGAAACAGGATATTCTGCACCACGAAAATTCTTTGAAAAATCATAACAAATTCGACTCTTATCCGATTTCAACGAATCACATCTCATTTTTAAGATATGGGAGTCTACTTTCATATGCAAAAAGCCTCACATGATTTGCTTTTGTGTAGAGAGAGTTATAACTAAAAGATCGCAGTATGCTCATTAAGAAAAAATCATGAATTTCAGAAAATGCATTCTTATTCTAATCTCATGTATTTTTAGGATATATACAGGATTTTTCATCCTAAATTAACCCTAAATTCATTCAATTTATTGAAGGGATTAGAATTTCCCTCACCTAGGGTTTTCACATTCGCAGACCTAACTTTCGTGCGCCATTCGATTCAGTCCGGAACCTAAACTGATTCCAATTCGAAACAAAGTTCTGAAATTTAAGCTTAATCGCTATGAAAATCAAAACCCTAGAGCTATAGGTTAGAACTTTCACCCTTACCTACGTAGGAGATGAGTGCAGGTAGTCTAGGGTGTTCGAAGGATCTACTAGGCACCAGTTTGGGGTTTCAGCAGAAGGGAAGTGCTCACAGCGAGCACTGCGTGAGCGAGCAAAGGAGGGAGAGAAGTTGGAGAGGGAGAGAGTGAGAGTGAGAGACGAGTGAGAGAGAGAGAAGCATAGGAGAGGAATGAGAGGAGAAAAAAAAATGAAAAGTTTCTGGTGAAACGTACATTTGGGAAAGTGACTTTTCCCTTTTTTTTTTTTTTTCTTTTTGACTTTTCTTGGTGTTACATTCTAATTCACAACAATATTTGTTGGTTTAGCCCTGATGTGCAGTGCAAGTCTTGTAGCCAAATGGATCACATGGAAAAGGTGTGCAAAAACAAACAATATTGTCGGCCAACAAAATGGCATTGGAAAGTGAAACATATAGCATCTTTTACCTTGTAGCTAAAATAATATCTATGTTGTGGGGTATGCTGCTCATGTAGCTAAAATAATATCTATGAGACTCTCGAGTAATGCTGTGTCTAGCTTGTTATGAACATGAGACTCATTTAACACTCGAGAAATGTTGTGTCTAGCCTGTTTGTTATGAACATGAGACTCATTTTCTACGTAAAGAAGTTTTAATTTCTGATGTTTCAATAGTCATCATGTATAGGGAATAGGGAATGTACGAAATAAGTTCGCTAAACATGATGTAAAGCAAAGCAGGTACCATGCGGTTCCCTGTTTATGTTTTCCTGAAGAGAGAACCTTGTGAGGATATATGGCCTGGTTGGTGGTGGCCATTGGCATCCCCAAGGGGTTCTGAAAATCTCACTCTACCACTCTACTCAGACTTATTAGGACAGAGTCTAACAATACTATAAAATATTAACAAAGTAAATATTATGAAGGACTATATGAGGGAAAAAAATATATAAAATTAACAATTTGAGTACAAATAATGCATGTAAATGAATTAAAATTAAGATTTTGAATGTTGGAAACATGAGATTATCCCTTACATTAATAAGTTTAAAAAAAAAAAAAAAAAATCTCTTTAATTTTAATTTCCCAATAAACCCTTAACCCAGTTCAGATTTTGTCCCCATCCAATCTCATTCTCTAACAAGATTAATTTAATAAAAATAAATAAATATAGAAAACTCAAGTAGGACAAGTGCTAAAGGCCAAATATGGGAACAATTCCTCCAGAACTTCCAAGATTAAAACAAACTTCTTTTTTTTTTTTATTGGAAGACAAGCAGTGGATACAAATCTTTGTAGATCTAAGTTACCTAATGAAGACATGCAATGGATTCAAGCAGTGAAATTTGGGAACCATTCCTCTCAATTTGCCTTTTAAACATTGCACGTATCATCTATTACCCTTTGTGATAATTAGTGATCCCTCTGCTGTGTTGGTCTGGGCATGCCTAGCATGACCGCATAGGCTGGATTTTTCAATATCTGCTCTCCCAACAAGGGGGACTATGTCTTTGTTTCAGCAGCAACAGAAGCGGTTGGTCAGCTTGTTGGCCAGTCTGCAATGTTGTTGGGTTCCTATGTTGTTGGAAGTGCTGGATCAAAGGAAGAGGTGAGTACTACCTTGTCAAACAGGGCATGGTCAAGCAGGGCACGATGAGACAATCACAAAAACCTGACAAAAGTTGCACTAGAAAATCTTGAGCTGTGTTGTAGTCAAGGGGCAATAAGATTGAATACTACCCTGTTGGTTTGATAATAATTCCTAATGGATAATGTTAGCTTGAGCTGTTGAAGACCAAGTTTGGATTTGATGAAGCTTTCAACGACCAAGGAAAAGCAGGACTTGAATGCTGCTTTGAAAAGGTGTAGGCATAATATATTTTATTGTCATCATCATAAGGATCTAATTGAACTTTTCCCTTTTCAGTCCTGTTTTCACTTAAAAACCCTGCTATATTGGAAAAAAGAATCATCAAAGCCGTAAGTGTTCATTCTGGTCATATAGGCACAGACAAGTCTGCCATGCCATAGTAGGTTCAATTATCTCCTATCATGTTTCATTGATGATCTTCTATACTAGAACATGCCTGATGCCGGGTAAGAAAAAATAGATAAAAAGATAAAAGGCCACCACTCTAAGGATACAGAAGCACCACCTTAGAAATAGAGGTCAGGGTTAACTCACCACTCAATGGAAGCCACCAAAGAGATACAGAGTAGAAAATTTTAAGAGGCATAAAAAATGCTCTAGCAATTACTAAAATACTTCAATTTTTAGTTTTTCCTAAAAACTGAAATATAAATAGATATCTTGAAACAACCCTCCAAGTATGGGAACTTGTAATGACATTAATAAAAAAGTTAGAAAATAGTTAAAATTCTTGAAAATTCATCTAAACTTAAAATCACATAGAAAATGCAAATAGACACTTTTGGGTTTAGTCTCCTAATGTGAGTTGGAATTTGTTCACAAATTGGGCTCTAACAAATAAGTCATTCTCTAGATTTTCATATTAGTTTTTGGACACTCCTGTGTCATGCTCCCCCGGGTGAAAAAGACTCAACCTCGAGTCTACTGGGCTTTCTTAACTTCATAAGGAGATAAATCAGAAACATTAAAAGTATCAAAAACCTCATACTCAACTGGGAGTTCATTCTTATATGCATTATCTCTGATCTTTCTTAGTACTTTGAAAGGTCCATCTACTCTAGGTTTCAATTTTGCATACTTGCCTCTAGGAAACCTCAGATATACCCAAACAAGATCACCTTCCTTGAATTCAGCAAATTTTCTGTGTTTATTTGATTGAATCCTATATTTCTGATTTTGCTTCATAATCTTAATTCGAACCTGCTCATGCAATCTCTTAATCTGTTTTGCTCTATCTTCTGCATCGCCACTAAAATTTCCAATTGTTGGAATGGGTAATAAATCCATAGGACTGAGTGGATTTTTCCCATAAACAATTTCAAAAGGGCTACATCCAGTGGTCTAACTTGTAGATTGATTATAAACAAATTCCACTTGTGGTAATAACAAATCCCACTGTCTTATGTTCTTCCCAATAAAACTTCGCAAAAGATTTCCCAACACCCTATTCACAACTTCTGTTTGGCCACCAGTTTGTGGATGGCTAATTGAGCTAAATTACAATTTAGTACCAAGCTTCCACCACAAAGTTCGCGAAAAATGACTCAAAAACTTTGAATCCCGATCTGAAGTGATTGTTTTGGGGATTCCATGAACTTTTACAACTTCACGAAAGTATAAATCAGCCACATGAGAAGCATCTAGAGTCTTGTTGCAAGGAACAAAATGTGTCATCTTTGAAAATCTATCAACAACTACCATGATAGAATCCTTGTGTCTTTGAGTCATTGGTAAGTCCAAAACGAAATCCATACTAATATACTCCCAAGGATTATCTGCCATAGGAAGAGGGGTGTACAAACCTATGTTTTGCCCATGTGTTTTGGCAACATGATATGTCTTATAACATCACGTTCCATCTTAGACCAAAAGAAATTTTGTTTCAAAAGTGCCAAAGTCTTGTCCCTGCCAAAATGCCCTACAAGTCTATCATTGTGAGCTTCAAATAGAATAATCTCCCTCAATGAACATTTTGGGATACATAATTGATTTCCTTTGAATAGAAAACCATCTTGCAAAAAGAATTGGTGAGAAGGACCATTAGAACAATTCATAAAGATTTTTCCAAAATATGGGTCCTCCTTGTAAAGCTCCTTCAAGATCTCAAATCCCACCACTTGACATGCATTAAGGACAACAAATGATGTCTCCTTCTTAAAGCATCAGCAATAACATTCTGAACACCAGATTTGTGCTTTAGAACAAAATTATAAGATTGCAGAAATTATACTTAGGAAGCATGCCTGCTATTGAGTTTTTGCTGGCCATGAAGAAATTTCAAAGCCTCATGATCTGAAAACGGAACAAAGGGTTTAGGAAGCAGATACTGACTCCAATGCCTTAAAGCTTGCACAATAGCATAAAATTCCTTATCATAAGTTGAGTATTTCCTATGAGACTCATTAAGCTTCTCACTAAAAATGAAATTGGTTTTCCTTCTTGGCTAAGAACTGCTCCAATTCCCACATTAGAAACATCACATTCAACTTCAATGACTTTGTGTAAATCTGGGAGAGATAGGATAGGTGCAGTTGTTACCTTCTTCTTAATGAGCTCAAGGCTCTTCCCTGCATCTTGGGTCCATTTAAATCCGCCTCCTTTCAAACACTCAGTAATTGGAGTAATAATAGTGATGAAATTTTTGATAAAACATTTGTAAAAAGAAGCAAGGCTATGAAAACTTCGAATATGATGAAAAGTCTCTAGCACAGGCCAGCTAATAATTGCTTCCACTTTCTTTGGATCCATCTTCACTCCATTACTGGAAACAACGAGCCCAAGAAAACAAGGCTTTCAGTAAGAAAGTCACACTTCTTTAGATTGCCATAAAGCTTCTGCTTTTTCAAAGTCTGAAACACCTGTTGTAAGTGCTCCAAATGCTGCTCTTTCTCCTTGCTATATATGAGAATGTTATCAAAATAAACAACAACAAATTTGCCAATAAAAGGTTTGAAGACATGATTCATCAATAGCATAAACGTGCTGGGAGCATTGGATAGGCTAAGAGGCATGACCATCCACTCATAAAGACCATCTCTTGTCTTAAAAGCTGTATTCCACTCATCTCCATCCCTCATTCTAATTTGATGATAGCCACTTCTGAGATCAATTTTGAAAAATACAGAAATACCGTAGAGTTGATCTAGAAGATCATCAAGCCGAGAAATAGGAAATCTATATCTTATAGTAATTTTATTAACAGCTCTGCTATCTATGCACATTCTCCATGAGCCATCCTTTTTTGGTACTAAAAGAGCCGATACAGCACAAGGACTTTTGCTCTCACGTACTAAACCTTAGATAAAAGTTCATCTACTTGCCTTTGCAACTCCTCATGCTTTGTTGGGCTCATTCTATATGCAGGTTTGTTAGGAATGGTAGCTCCAGGGACAAAATCAATACAATGTTGAATATTCCTCATTGGAGGAAGAACTACTGGAATTTCTTTTGGAAAGATATCCCTATAGTCATCAAGCAAAGGTTGAACAGCAGGAGGAATAATAATTTTTCCATCAGATTCACCAAATACATTTGAACCATGGGCTGCATTTAAATAGGCAATAAACTCTTGGATAACAAAATGAAGCCCTTCTCTTTTAGAAGGTTTGGGAATATCTTCAGGCTTAGATGGTCCTAAAACAACTCTCACTTCATCTTTCACAAAGGAATAAATATTTTTATAACCATCATGCTGAGTTCTTCTATCATATTGCCATGGGCGACCAAGTAACATATGACATACATGCATAAGAATAACATCACACCAGCATTGAGTAGGTACTTCCTTGAAGGCATAGATACTCACTTCATCTCGGCTTCTCATCTCTCTCTCGTCTCTCTCTCATTTCTTTCTCTCCCACCCTCACTCACGTCATCTCTCTCCCTCTATTTTCACTCTCTCTCTCCCCCAAGCAGCACGATAGTTGGGCATTCTTCTTCATGTGACGACTTCTATTTCGACAAAATCCTACTCCTCTGACAAGTTAATTGGATCGATCCGAGTACATTGTCTTCATCATTCTCTTCTCTGCAATTTCTTGGATTTCTTTGTTTTTGTTTTATATTATGGTTTTTGTTGCTTGGTGGGGTTGTTTTTACAACCTTTTAGAGGAAATTTTCAATTGATATCCACTTCAGGGTATCATTTGAAGAAGGGTGACTTGTGGCTTCCTAATTGGGAAATTTGAGGTCTCTTAGTAATTTTGGTTTGAATATTCTTTTTTGGTTAAAATCCTATGAAATTGTTAAATGTTTCTTGAGCTTTTAGATGAGTAGGGCTTCTTTAAGAGAGAATGTTATTTGTGTATAGTTTGAAAGAAAATAGGGGTTGAAAACGTAAGGTCACATTCGAAAACCATAATCGAGAATCTAAGAAAGGCATTCATAATACAAGCAGTAAAAGCAAAGATATACCTGCCTCCTGTCATTTATTCACCATCGCAAACCTTTATCCAAAATTACCAAATTACATCAACAATTTTTGAAAGAAAGAGGCAAGAAGATCAGTCCAGCAACATTTACCTACAAAATAATCATAGGCAGTTGAACATATTGTGATCTTTCCATCATAACTTTTTCTGCATAAAAGCAAAATAAGTGAGACTTTTTGCATATAAAACTAGACTTCCATATCTTGACAATGAGTAATAATTCATTGAAATTTGATAAGAATTGAATTTTTTATGATTTTTCAAAAAACTTCGTGATGTAGAAAAATGTCATGTTATGTCCTGTTCAGGTTGCTTATTTCCCTTCGATTTTAAGATGCCTTCTAGGCTGAATTAGACTAAGCTTGAATATAAAATTTTTAGATCTATATCTTATCTTTAATTTTAAATAAGAATCATGTGATTTGAATATGTGTAATGAAAGTTATAGTCATTTTCCCATGACTGCGCATATTGAAAAATTAAATTATGAAAATATTAAGAATAAATTGATTACTTTAGTGTTGGGATGCAATTTAATGATTAAATTATGACTAATAAATTAGGTTAAGGTATTGGAAGAGCTGAAGGGGAATAATTCTCATTTGGTTGGAAAATTTGAGAGTGATTACCCTCTCAAGAGGTGAGTGGATGAATCGTTATACCTCTAATGAGAAAAATCAGTTTAAAATTCTTTTATAAATTGTTTTAAATGATTTTATATGATTTTTCACAAATATTTGTAATTGTGGGATATCTCAAAACGAAAATATGAAATATGTATGTATTTATTTTATTTACGAATGAAAATGTGTTATATATTGTTAAATAAATTATTCATGAGTATTGTGATATATTTTGATAACCATTTGTTGAAATCATGATATATTGAATGAGATTTGAATGATTGTGAAAGGATGGTATATATGATGTAAATGGCTATAGTCATTCCCTCCATAGAGTAAGCCGGGGTGCCATGGTTAGGGATTATTGGCAAAGGAGGGTAGACGCGACCTCCTGTACCCCAGTCATACTATCCGGTTGTACCACCGGTGAAATACGAGTCAACGCCAAGAAATGGGATGTAATGTTGTAAATCGAATAAATTAAAAACCCTTTACCGGGCTTCCACTCGGATTCAACCAAAGCTTAAGAAGAAGTAGTTTCTTTAAAGAGACTCATGATTTTTGGAAAATATGAAAATTATGGATGTATTTATTCTTTTGAACTACCATAATTGTTGGAACTATATTATTTGATGAATTGTTTGAATTACATGTTTAACATTCCAACTCTCACCTCTCATTTGTTGTCACAATCATGTTATTGTACTCCATTTACTGAATATTTTTATACTAACCCTTCTTTCTTTCATTTTTAGAAAAAGTTTAAGTTAGGAGATTTAGTCAATTCTAGTGTTGGACCTTGCCGAACTCGAGTTAGTTTTTTTAGGAGATTCCTGTGGTCGAAACTAATTTTTATTTTGGATAAATTTTTTTTGAGGAGATTAGTTGGACCCATATAGAGGGTATTCTTTTGAATTGTAATTAAAATTCTGCCTAGTTACCCATTTGGATTTATTTTAAACTTTAAACTGTACTTAATTTTTTATATTTTATGTTGTTGAATTTTTTCTTGGAATTATGAAGTTTTATTGGATTTAGAAATGGTCGGATCGATCTTATGCATACTTTTTGAAAACAGAGATGGATCGAGTGGGTTCTTTCTTTGCATGTTGTTGTATTATTTTGAAAACATGATAAATGTCTTGCGTTATCCCGGTGTACAAACAGGGTTTACCAATATGCCAGGATGATGCGACAGTTATCACGTGCTCAATCCGAGGATCGGAGCATGACATGCTGTGCTTCTTAACATGAGACTGAATGGCCGCATTGCCATGTGTGGAATGATCAAACAATACAACCTTGATTAGCCTGAGTGGGTGCACTATTTGGGATTTCTCACCATTAAAAGAATCCATATTCAAGGTTCTTAGTTCACGATCATTACCATAAGTATCTTGAGTTCTTGGATATATTCTACCCATGTCAAGGATGGAAAGGTGGTGCATGTGAAAGACATGGCAAAAGACCTAGAGAGTACACTAGCAGCTTTGGTTGGCCTCTTCTCTGGATGCAATGTGGGCAAGCAAGTTGTAGTTTCTCGGGAATGAATTTGTTTATATGTACCTAATGACTTTTCATTCCACTATTCAGACCCAGGTTAATAACAACATTAATCACCATTAAAAGCAAATACATCACAATTTCCTCTCATTTTTTTCTGCCTCTTTACTAAGAGTAGGTTTATTAACCTATCTTCTTTGTCTGCCCACTTTCTCGTTACATACACTACTAGAAAACACGATTTTAGTAACAGAAATTACTGACGAAAAAAAATCCGTCAGTAATAGCAACGAAATTGTGACGGATTAACGAGTTAGAGGTTACTAAAAGATCAGTGACGGATTAGCGATAAATTTTTTCTGTCACTAAAAAATCGATCGCTAATCACTCGCTAATAGGGTTCGAAGGAAAAAATATATATATACATATATATATATATATATATATTACAAAAAAGAAAAACAATCAGCGATGGATTTGTGACGGATTTTTTCCGTCATAAAATATCCGTCATTAATCGGTCGGTAAAAATATTCAAAGATAAAAAAAAAAATTTTAAATAACTATCAATGATGAACGTTTTCCATCGCAAAACATCCGTCGTTAATTTATCAGTAAAAATATTCAAAGGTAAAAAAATTTTAAAAAAAAAAAACTATCAGCAGCAACGGATTTTTTCCATCGTAAAACATTTGTCGTTTATCCGTCGGTAAAAATATTCAAAGATAAAAAAAAAAATTAAGAAAAACTATCAGTGATAGATTAGCGATAGATTTTTTCCGTCGAAAATATCCGTCGATAACAATATTCAAAGGTAAGAAAAAATTAAAAAAAAAAAAAAGGAACTACCAACGACGGATTTTTCCGTCGCTGATAGTTCCTTTTTTACTTTTTTTATTTTGTTTATTATTTTTTTATTTATTAATTCTTTTTATTTTTATTTTTTTATTTTGTAGTAAAATAATATTATTTTATTTTTTAAATTTTTTATTATTTTTTAACCAAAAATTTTATTATTTTATTATTTTATAATAAATTATCATTTTTTATTGTTTTATTATTATTAAATTTTATAAGATAAAAATAATAAATAAAAAAAAAAGAATTAGATAAGGTAGTACAATGTGGTCCGGTAGTTAGACTGTTATTAATATTTTATTTGTTCCAGATTCGAACAACAGCGGAGGCACGGAGTTTTTTTCACTCATTAATGGAAGCGAGCGGGCAGGTGGACTATTAGGTGGGGGCAGGTGCCAGTTCGGGTGGGCAGGCACATGCGGTCGGGTTCAGAGGAGCTAGGGAGAGGGTGAGCAGTCACCGGTCAGGTGCCTGGGGCAACGTGCTTTCTTTTTGCAAAACTCAAAAATCAACGACGGACCTTTTCAGGGATAGATTTTTTTCCGTCACTAATATTTAGCGGGGTTACTATTAACGACAGATTTATCAACAGATTTAACAACAGAAAAAATTTGTCACTGATACCCTTCAGTAATGGAAAATGGACTTTCAGCGATAAATTTTTCCGTGACTGAAAGTTTATTTTTTAGTAGTGATATGATCCTTGTTTTTTTTCATACTCCATCATTCAAAATCATTCACCTGCATTTATATTATCTAGAGACACTAAGAAAAATTATTATTGATCTCTGTGCGACTGGCATAATACAGGCGTGGCTTGGGCAGTCTTGCCATGTTCAATAATTTCCCTGACCTTGAATTTTCTAAGGTTAGAATAAGAATTTAATGTTCTTTACAAAGCCTGGACTGGTCCAATTTGGTCTGAACGTGACTTTTACTCGCTAGGCCCGACTTGGCTTATGCTTAGGTTTAAGTATGAAACAATCTAAATTGGTTGATTGTACCATATTTAGACCGACCAGTAATACCTCCTTACATTCTCATTTCATAAAATCTTGCATAATATGTAATTATTTAACAAGAAAATTGTTTAAAAGTATAAAATACCTATATAATTTTTCAACATTTAGAATGGACAACCACCCACTCATTGTAAATCCGCTTATACTTCCACCTAAAACTTGTAAATAGATAATTATTATTTTTCATAAAAACGTCCTTGAGTTTCATTTCTTTCAATAATTTTGGCTAAGATATGAAAATCTCTTGGTTTAGGACGATTGTTCGTTTCCACAAGATAGGTGTTGTATTTCAAAAAGATTGATTATATTCATGACTTCAATAATCCAATATTTCTCCATTTTAAAACATATTCCGTCTCTAAAGCCTCACCCCCTCCATTCCTCTTTCTACATTCATTTGATTTCCATTTTTCCAAAAACTTTTTTCTCCCCCCCAACCTAACATTTCTCCATTTAAAACATATTCTTTTCCTAAATCCCAATTCTTCTATTACTCTTTTTTTTCCCCTTCATCTGAATCTCAATTTGAGAGAGAGAGATAGGGGGAGATAGGGGGAGTAGAGCAGAAGTGAGCAATAAACAGATAGCCTTTAAAGACTACAAAACTGGTATCTTATAGAGTCAAATATGTTCTTTAACACATCAAGGATTTCATTGAAGATTCTATTGCACTATGTTGCACTGAGGAAGAATAAAAATAAAAAATAAAAAAAGAAGAAGAAAGAGAGAGAGAAAAAAAAGTTAATAAACTCATATATTATTCCCTCTTCCCTCTTTCCCCCACTTTCCCAATTTCTCTTTTCTGAAAACCCAACCCCCCATCTCTCTCTCGTCTCTCTCTCTCCATTCACTCCCATTGAACCCTCATCTCTACCTCCCCCCTTAGATTATTGTTCTCGAGTCTCACTCTCGGCATTGGATCTCTCGGCATTCCATGGTGTACGTATCTCTCTCTCTCTCTTTGTTGATTTTATGATAACTCTATCTTCATCCCTGAATCAAATCTTTGAATATGACCAAAATTCGTGACTTTGCAGATGAAATCCTTTCATGTGAAAAGTCAATCCATAGTTTGATTTTGGTTTTCAACTTCAAACCCCCATCTCCTCTGGATTCGAACCTATTAACTTTTCCCTAAAAATCTTATATTGTGAGCTTTAGTTGCCTAGATTAAGCAACGATGAGTGAGGTTGTTGAGTATGTTAGAAGCCTGTTTGCTTCATGACATAGGATGAATGCCTCTGAATTTTGGAAATGCATGATGTGTTTGAATTGTTACTTGATTCTAGGCCTAAATTGAATGTGAAGAGGAGTTAGTAGAGTAGAATGCAAAGTTCCATGTTTAGGCTGAAATTCTTGATTTTTACATAATGAGTAGATTGTAAGCTTTTTCTCTTAACTTTCTCTACACAAAAGCAAATCAAGTTAGATTTTTTGCATATGAAACTAGACTCTCATATCTTGAAAATGAGATATGATTCGTTGAAATCTAATAAGAATTGGATTTATTATGATTTTTCAAAGAATTTCATGGTACAGAAATGTCTTGTTTTACCCCTGTTCCGACTGCTTGATTACTTTCGATTTTGAGATACCTTTTGGCCTGAATTAGACTAAGTTCTGAATATAAATATTTTAGATCTATGTCTTATCTTTAATTTGAGATAAGAATCATGTGATTTGGATATGTGTAGTGAAAGTTATAGACATTTTTCCATAACTACGCAAATTGAAAATTTATTAGAAAACTAGAATTGTGAAAATATTAAAAAGAAATTGATTTCTCTAGTGTTGATATGTGATTTAATGATAAATTATGACAAATAAATTAGTTTAAGGTATTGGAAGAGCTGAATGAGGGATAATTCTCATTTGATTAGGAAATTTGGGAGTGATTACCCTCCCAAGATGTGAGTAGATAGACCATTGTATTTCTAATGAGAAAAATTTTTTCAAAATTCTTTTATAAATGGTTTTAAATGATTATACATGATTTTTCACAATTATTTGTGATTGTGAGATATCTCGAAATGAGAATTTGAAATATATATGTATCCATTTTATTTACGAATAAAAATATACCAGAGCATCAATTTTGATTTTAAAAGTTTTGAAAATTTAAATAAATTCTTCCAAATATTTATAAAGGTTTTCAAAAATTTTCGAATGTTTGGATGTTTAAAATATTTTTGAATGGATTTTAAAAGTCTTTTATAGGTTTTAGGATATTGACTCACCTCTAGACATAGTTGTCTAATATCTTCTTAGAGTAGTAAATTCAAAATAGCTTTTCTCTTGTAAATTATCATGCCTCCACGTCAAACAATAAGGAATAAAAATGGGATTTATTCTCAAGAGTACGAGGATGAGTTGTCCTCGCATACTCTACCTTATTCAATATCTACTTAGCCGGCTCCTCTAACCAGGATTCTTCCACCGCTACTCGATACTCTTTGGCAATAGACCGAGTGGTGGAATGCATATAGAGTACATCTCCAAACGCTACCTCAAGTGCAAGTTCCACCTCCACCCCCACCCCCACCTCCAAATCCAATGGTTCCACCATTCCCTCCTACGGCGCCATAGCACCTATTTCGGTAGCTACACCATCTACTCGACCACCCATTGAATTGTCCAAGTTGTTGAAGGAAGTTAGACAACTTGGATGTGTGATATTTTCGAGTTCTAATGATCTTTCGGATTCCAAAAATGGATCAAAAGAGTTCGAGAAGCTATAACGGATATGAAAATCGATGATGAGATGAAGCTTACGGTAGCCATGAGATTGTTGGATGATGATACTAGTATTTGGTGGGATGGTGTGAAGGAAAGAGCAGTCCCTTACTTGGAACAAATTCTTTAGGGAATTCGATGAAAAGTTCTACACCCGGTTTGATGGGGATTTAAAGAGGATAGAATTCCTCTAACTCCGTCAAGGAAGTATGTCAGTGGCGGAATATGAAGTAAAATTTAGAAATTTATCTTCATTTGTTTCGGAGATAGTAGCCTCCGAGGAAAATAGATGTTTCAAATTAGAAGATGGCTTGAATCTAAATACGAGCACGCAACAACCGTCGTATCACCCCGGCATATGGGTAAGCCATGTCTGTACACCGGGATAATGCAAAGCATTTATCCTGTTTTCAAAACAATACAACAACATGCAAATGATCTACTCGGTCTATCCCTATCAGCATGCAAAGGATCCAGTTGGTCCATCTCTATTTTAACATCACAACATGTAAAACATCCACTCGATCCATCCCTGTTTTCAACCCCCCACAAGTCAAAATCCTCCGGCAATACATCTGTAAATTTATAAAAATAGTAAACTGTGGGTATCAAAAGGGTATATTTGATCAATTTTTATACGTAAATCATACACTTTGTTCTTGGACTTCTCTCACGCCTCTCTCTCTCTCTCTCTCTCTCTCTCTCTCTCTCTCTCTCTCTCTCTCTCTCTCTCTCTCTCTCTCTCATGTGTATAGATTGATTTGATTGATTGATCAAAGTTGTATTAGGCTTCCAAGGCTTCATCAACATTTGGTTTGAGGGAGTAAAGCCAACTGGTATGAGATTGTCAATCTAGATTTTGAATTATTTTTAGTTAGGAGTTTAGGGTTATAATAGCTGGGGTTTTGGAAAAGCAACCATGTCGAGATTATGGGGAGAGATGATTGAAAGGCCCCGCACAAGCCACCTAGGGAAGTCCATTTTTAGTTGGATTGCACCATCCAAACCAATTCATCTCGAATAAACATATAAATCAGTTTTAAAATTTTCAACTTGTCTCATTTTGATTCCAGGTTCTACCCACTCTAATTTTTTTAATATATTAAATTAAAGAAATTTTTTATTAAAAATAAATATTAAATTTCTCTATAAAATGAAATAAAATCATTATATATATCCATAATTTTTTATATTGAAATCTAATTAAATCTAATCTCTAATTTATTTCTACATGCCAAACACTACCTAACAAGATTAGTTTAATTTGAGATATATGATAAGATACAAAATAAAAAGAAAAAACAGAAAAATGACAAGTGCAAAATATGAAAATTGGGGGAACCATGTTCCCAACAAAAAATCTTTTTTTTGGGGGAGGGGGGGTGCGTGGGGTAATCCATGAATGGACGAACTTCAAAAATGTTAAAGGCATGATACAAAAATCATTTATCAAGTGTAATTTTTTATTTGTTTATATATATATTTACATGTTTGTTTTTTGTTGCCTAAATTCTAATGTACCATCCATTTTTGTTTTTTACCACTTTGGAAACAAAATAAAAAAGGAGTCTATTTAGGCATCAACTTTACTTATTTGTTAAGCATTCGTTTTGTGCATGAAATGCTTTCCAGCTTAATGAGGAAGTACGAAGAGAATGAACGTATATGTACGTAATTTTTTCTTTATATTTTTTTATAAAAAGATTGAAATAACTCCACCATTACGTCAAGATTCACTGTCAACTTCACTTATTTGTTATTTGTGGAAAATACTTAGAATGAATGAATAAACAGATGCCATGCAGACATATAAAAAGGGAATTAAATAATTAATACTAATTTAACTTAAATGATATTTCGAAATTGACCCCAACTTTAATAATTAATACTCCTTTTATCCATGGACAGAAGCAATTGTTGCCATCCATAAGGTTAGGATACCATTTTGTGTTTGGTTCGTTTTTACCAATGTACCGCGAGAGAGAGAGAGAGAGAGAGAGAGAGAGAGAGAGAGAGAGAGAGAGAGAGAGAGAGAGAGTACTTTCCCATTTCCATTTAAAATGCTATGATGCATTTTTGGATGAAATGGAAACTATATTGTGTTGATAGAGAGAGAGAGAGAGAGGGTAACATCAAAGTTCCTTATTTCATCCAAATCGTATTTTGCCATCTATGCATTTGTATTGCGAGGGTTATGGACAAAGAATGATTTGGTCCCTCCGTTTACAAATTTAAGAGGGAATAATATTAAAAATTAATTAAATAAATAAATAACTAAATAGATTGAATTAAATAATCTCTTTCAAAAATTATATAATTTGAAAATTATTATTTTTATGGGATTTTAAAAATTACTTTGATCCGTTTAAGATTATTTTAAAATATTTTATTAATATAAATCGAATAAAAATTTAATCTAATTTTATTTAATTCTTAACTTATTTGTTTCATGAACCATTACTGTATAAAACGCAATCTCTCTCGGAAGCTCCGCCCCTCCATTCGTCTCCTACCTTCATCCGATTTTCATTTTAAAAACCTGCCGCCCCAACCCAACATTTTCTCCATTCTTAACCCTAAGCCCTTCGTTTCTCTTTCTTTTCTACCTTCTTCTCATTTTCCCCAGCGTGAGAGAGATGACGAGCGGAGAAGTAGTGAGCAATAAACAGATAATATTCAAGGACTACGTGACTGGTTTCCCTAAAGAGTCGGACATGTTCTTGATCACATCAAGCATTTCATTGAAGGTTCCAGAAGGTTCCAATGCAGTAGTACTGAAGAATCTCTACTTGTCATGCGACCCTTACATGAGGCCTCGTATGACAAAGCATGAATCCTCTTATGTTGCTACCTTTGTTCCGGGCTCTGTAAGCTTTCCTCTCTCTCTCTCTCTCTCTCTCTCTCTCTCTCGCCATTGAATTTTCTATGATCACGTGGGTAACTATGTTGGATTGTCATTTAAGATTACCGATCATTTTATAATATTATTTTATGAAAAATACTTCATGAACTTCATAGATGCACATGGGATTGTAGAAAATCTTGCATTAATGTATAAATTCAATTATCTTTCTTATTACTTTTTGAGCCTATTTTTGTCTTTAGTTGTCTTTTTTTTTGGGGGGGTGTTCCAATCAATTATTAATTGGTATTCTGCGATGAAACCCTTTTTTAATTCATTCTAATGGGCCTCTTCTATTGGGCATATGAAATTCTATTCATCATTTCTGCAATTTTAGGACTAATTTTGTTATGTCTCCATGTTGTGATGGTGACGGATAAAATAGCATATTTATTAGGACTTGCAAGTGATTAGGTATATGGATTAGCCAACTCTACTTTAATCAACTATCTAGTTTACAAATCTTCATCTTTTTTATTGATTTTTGATTGTAAATAGCGGATTTGAGGGGACAAGGGAAATAACTCTACTGATATTTGAGAGTGGATAACCTCTAAGCCCCTCGTGAACCTTTTCCCTTCTCTCCCACTCAAAGCTCCCCCTCAAAGCTCCCAAACAACAGATTAAGGATTAACTTGGTGCGCGATAGTTTCAAGGGTGTTTTTCTTCAGAAACAAGCAATTCCCTGGAAGCTTTTTTGGCATCTGATCTATTTGGTTTTATGCTTATTATGTAGCCTCTGAGTGGATATGGAGTTGCAACTGTTTTGGAGTCGGGGCATCCAGACTTCAGAAAGGGCGACATTGTATGGGGAATGACTGGGTGGGAGGAGTACAGTCTCATCAAGACAACCCAATCGCTATTTAAAATTCAACATACAGATGTGCCCTTGTCTTATTACACAGGAATTCTTGGTATGTTGTTCTCAACTAGAGACTAGATATTCTGTGATAGTTTGTACATCTGGCAACTGTTGAAGAATTAAGAATTAGTGACAATAAGACGCTTCCCTTGAATTTTCTTGGTAGGAATGCCGGGCATGACTGCATATGCTGGATTTTTCGAAGTCTGCTCTCCTAAAAAGGGAGAGACAGTGTTCATATCAGCGGCATCAGGAGCAGTAGGTCAGCTTGTTGGGCAATTTGCAAAGTTGTTGGGTTGCTATGTTGTTGGAAGTGCTGGAACCAAAGAAAAGGTAACTCCTGAACCTTCACAGCTTAATGAAAAGAGGATGTCTTCTTGGCTTAGTAAAGTTATAGTGAGGCAGCACATTACATTGCAAAATCCTCCCAATTAAGCTAAAATCTCTGTTTGCTGCAAGGTTGAGTTGTTGAAAAGCAAGTTTGGATTTGATGAAGCTTTCAACTACAAAGAAGAGCAGGACTTTGATGCTGCATTGAAAAGGTACGCACTAGAGTTGGAGCAAGCTTTAAACAAAAGCTTACAGTCAAAAGTTAGGGGGAAAAATGATCCCCTGTTTCTTTGTTTCCATATGAATATGTATGTTACCTGTTTCAATTTTGGTTTCTGATTTACCAGGTACTTCCCTGAGGGCATTGATATATACTTTGAAAATGTCGGAGGAAAGATGCTGGATGCAGTGCTTCTTAACATGAGACTGCATGGCCGCATTGCTGTTTGTGGAATGATCTCACAATACAATCTTGAAAAGCCTGAAGGTGCATACAATTTGATGGCTCTCATCTCTAAAAGAATACGCGTGCAAGGATTTCTGGTTTTTGATTATTATGATAAGTATCCCAAGTTTTTGGATTTTATCCTACCCCATATCCGAGAAGGAAAGGTCGTGTACGTAGAAGACATTGCAGAGGGCTTAGAAAATGCTCCAGCAGCTTTGGTCGGCCTCTTCTCTGGACGCAATGTAGGCAAGCAGGTTGTTGTAGTTGCTCGCGACTGAAATTTTTCTATCCATGGATGTTCCCCTATTGCTGCTTTTCAAGTGCTCTTCTCTTTCTAGTTGAACAATATATCACTTCAAATAAATCCATGTTTGCATTAGCAAACAATTTTTGTTTTTTTTTTTTTTTGTATTATACCAAACGGTATCCGAACCATATTCCGACTAATCTAATTCCGGGACTTGCAGTAGTCCATTTAAGGGGCTACCCTCCCAACATAGTCTACTTCATACCCATGTCACAAGTCCAACTCGGATCTTGCTAAACAATTTTTGTTTAACTTAACAAAGAGAACAGCCGAAATTACCCCTTGAATATGTTCGAGCATAATGTCATTTCCAATCTTCATAGGTGGCTTCTCCACTCCGGTTAGGTATGGGAGCCACTCTCTCTCTCTCTCTCTCTCTCTCTCTCTCTCCCTCTCTCTGTTGTGTATAGATTGATTGCTCGATCAAAAGTTCTATTAGGCTTTGAAGGCTTCAACATTTAATTTGAGGGGATACAGCCTAGTTTGAGCTTGTCAGTCCAGGTTTTGAATCGTTTCATGTCTTTCCAGGTTAGGATTAGATCATAAAATTAATAGTTATATATTAAAACAATCTGAATTCCTTGATTTTTTTTTATTACATAGAAAAAATTCGAACTCAACACCTCTAAGAGGAAGGGGACAGTGGTAATTGAGTTACAACTTATTGACCTAAATTCTTTGACCTAATTCTTTTAACATCACGATATCATGAGTTCATAGTCTAAGGGGAGGAATCTCATTTTGGTTGAATGTTGCCGATGCCTATTTTGTTTTTTTTTTTTTTTTGAGAGACAGAGAGAGAGAGAGAGAGAGAGAGAGAGAGAGAGAGAGAGAGAGGGGGTAAATGAATCCTTGGCTTGAAGGTTATTGACAATATTAATCACCATTGAAAGCAGATGCATTTTAAATTCCTCGTAAGCTTTTCTACCTATTGCAAAGAGTTGGGTTGTCTACCTATCTTCTGTGTCTCTGGACTCTCACATCACATATGATCCTTTTGTTTTTCATATTCAAAACTTACCTGAGCAATAGGAGCTTTTACATCTCCCACCCAAAATTCCATCATTCAAACCATTTACCTGCATTAATCTTATTTGACACAACGAAATTAAATGAAAAATTCATTGTTGACAGACTTGTGAGGCCTCTCTTGGGCAGCCCCGACATGCTCAATTCTTAAAATTGGCCAAACCCCAAATTTCTTAAGATTTTGTTTTGTTCTTTTTTTTTTTTTTGAAATATAGTTAATTCGGTCTGAACCTGATTTTTACTACTTGTTGGTTGCTATTTTGGACTACATGCGTCGAGGCAAAGCCTATGTTAAAAGCTGAAGCAGAGCCCATCATATGCACCCACAGTTCAAATAAAACAAGCATCATAGATTGAAGCATGTACCTGTCTTCTTCCCGCCACCAAAACTTATATACAAATATAAAACAAGCATTTTAAATTGAACCCATTCCCATTATAAATTAATAGTCATTGAGAGTATGCATTAATTTATATATAATTTTATGAATGGAGTATAATAGTTATGGAGGGGAATGGTTCAAATCGAAGCCATTTGTTTGTCCCGCAAAAGTGGCTGATCTTTGCCAGTTGAAAACGACTTCTAACTAAAATAAAGCAAACCCATAAAAAAGGAGGTCCCTTTCTTCTGTCACTCTCTCTCTTCTTTCTCTCTCTACCCACATCTCAATTCATTCATTCATTCATTCATCCATTACGGAGTGAGCCAGAGATGGACGGAATGGTAGAAGAAGTGAGCAACTTACAAATCATATTCAGGGACTATGTGACGGGATTCCCCAAAGAATCCGACATGTTCTTGACCTCATCCAGTATTTCATTGAAGGTTCCCGAGGATTCCAATGCCGTTCTCTTGAAGAACCTTTACCTCTCCTGCGATCCATACATGAGGCCTCGCATGGCCAAATCCGATTCTCCTTATGCCTCTTCTTTCGTTCCTGGCTCTGTAAACTATCTCTCTCTCTCTCTCTCTCTCTCTCTCTCTCTTCTCAATCAATAGCTGTGTGATTCTAGCTTCCATTTCTATTAGGTTTCACTAGTTTAATATTGTTATTTTCCCCATGAGCGAGAATATTTCTTATTTTTTCCTTTTAATTTTTCGAATTTGAATAAATTGATTAGCTCTACTGATAAGGACCCAAATATCTGGAAATTTGTGTGGACTAGACTACTAGATGGCAAAGTCATACTCATAGGCTCCATGATGAAGTACAAGCACTACCAGGGGAGATGGAAACTACAAGACACAACAAAGTTATAAAATTTGCGCTATTTTGAGTTAAATTGTTGTTTAGAGAGAGAGAGAGAGAGAGAGAGATGGGGAATGACAGAGATTGAGGTACCTGGTCATCAGGGCAAGTTAAATTTGCAGTTTATGAATTTGAACAATTGGGTATGGTGTTTTTCTTCTGTACCAAACATTACTAGAAGTTGTCACTTTCTAAGATTACATAGTATTTAATGCATGAACAAGTCCATGATTAAGTTATTTCAAAAGCATTGTTATTTCTTCTGCATCTTGTGGAGATTTCTCTTGTTTGTTGATGATTTGATGTTCGTATATATATGTAGCCCATAAATGGAAATGGGGTTGCTAAAGTGGTGGATTCGGGGCATCCAAAATTTAAAAAAGGTGACTTTGTATGGGGAATGACTGGATGGGAGGAGTATACTCTTGTCAAGACACCAGAATCTTTATTTAAAATTGAGCACACAGATGTGCCCCTCTCTTACTACACCGGAATTCTAGGTGAGACGATGATCTCAATTAAAATTTTGTTGGACAACTGTTGTTTTCATAATTCTAGAGTAGATGAAGGAAATAATTTAACGTATGCGGACTCATGTTAACATCTTGCATATCGGAGGTGAGTCGGTAAAGAGGGAGGAGGGGAATCTTGATCAGAGAAGCACATCTTAAATTGCATTTAAATCTTGAACTTGCACCATCATTTTGGCCAAATTTTTGTGGTGTAGGTATGCCTGGTATGTCTGCATATGCTGGTTTTTTCGACATCTGTACTCCTAAAAAAGGAGAGTATGTCTATATATCAGCAGCATCAGGAGCAGTTGGTCAGCTTGTTGGCCAGTTTGCAAAACTATTGGGCTGCTATGTTGTTGGAAGCGCTGGAAGCAAAGAAAAGGTAGGTTTCCCCCATCAAAAAGGCATATTTTCACCCATACCTTGAACAGAACAAATGGTGGACTTTGATTATCAAAATTCTAATGAAGCAGCATGGTAGTGTATACACTTCATGACCTTTTTATGGTTCTTAGTACTAGTTACTTAACCTCGTATCTTGAATGTTTGGTGGTTGTTTCCCTATTGCTAGACCACTCTGCTGGTGGTTACACTGACATAAGTTACTATCTCCTTTTCTCCTTTGCTTAAAAGTTCTATCCTTCTAGGTTGAGCTGTTAAAGAGCAAGTTTGGATTTGATGAAGCCTTCAACTACAAAGATGAGCAAGATTTGGTCGGTGCTTTGAAGAGGTTTGTATTAGTATTGTTCATGAGAGATCTGATTGAGTCATTAAGGTCAAATGTGGTTTCCCTTATTTTGGACATCTTAAAACTTCAAAGCTCCATCAAACTAGTGCTTTTCTGAAATTGAAGAAATTTATTGAGGAAGAAGCAATCAGAAAGAAGAACAAACTGTTTATCAAAATTACTAGTTTATCAATCAGAAAGAAGCCTTTCTCCCTCTCTCAGAAAGAACAAACTGTTTATCAATCAATCAGAACAAACTGTTTATCAATCAGAGAGAAGCCTTTCTCCCTCTCTCATGTAATAGATTCGGATTCGAGTCACAGAATGTATCAAAAAAAAAAATGACCTTGCCCAAGTAATTTGTTAAATCATCAATGGAGTTTGTGTTCAGTCTTGTGTTGTTTAAATTCCTCTAATATTATCTTGTATCTTTCTATCCTGACCCTATGGTTTAGTCCTAATGTCACTCTGGTTTACCAGGTACTTCCCTAATGGTATCGATATCTACTTTGAAAATGTTGGGGGAAGGATGCTTGATGCAGTGCTCCTTAACATGAGAGAGCATGGCCGCATTGCCGTGTGTGGAATGATCTCACAATACAACCTTGATCGCCCTGAAGGCGTATACAATTTGTCATCCCTCATCACAAAAAGAATCCGAATGGAAGGATTCTTGGTTTTCGAACATTATCATAACTATACCAAGTTTTTGGATTTTATTCTGCCTCACATACGAGAAGGAAAGGTTGTTTATGTGGAAGACGTTGCAGATGGCCTAGAGAATGCCCCAGCAGCTTTGGTTGGCCTATTCTCCGGGAGCAATGTCGGGAAGCAGCTAGTGGTAGTTGCCAAAGAATGAGGTTATTTTCATGTTCATAAATTATCCGATTCATGAGTTCTTGTTAATTTGTTTATCCAACCCTTCGGTTTAGTTTTTTAAAAGCTTAGTAACAAATATATGTTCATCGTAAGAAAATGCATCATAAACTTCTTAGAAATTTTCTGCCCGTTGCATGGGTAGGGTGGCATTTGGTGAGTTTCTAAACTTGTTGATAGAATTGATTAGTTGATTGCATATGGATTAGCTAATTCCTCACAAGGACTGATGATTTCATGATAATACCATAGGAAGGCCAAATTTTAGTGAGGACAGGGAAGGCAGCCATCCTCTGCCTTAAACAATGTCTTGGGAATTTCCACAAGGAAAAAATCTTGCACGATCACACCCAAAAAAGGACAATTATTGGCTTATTATCGACTCGGAATATATAGACTTATAAATCACAACTAAAATTGGCTGAATATACCATCTCCCCTAAAATGCAGAACAGCTCTTTTGAGACCAAAGATCCTCTACTGGGAATCAATGGCCGCAGAACCGCAACAGTTGAATGGGGGGCAGCCTAAGGGGCTAAGCATAGTGGTTATTGTCCGACTGTATTGGCCAGTGGCATGTGCTTCTTGTGCTCATTTTCTCTGAGCCCAAATTAAATTTGCCAACAATAGCCTAAGAGATTAAGAAAAGGAGAACCTAAAACATGCTCAACAATCAAGCATACCGTCACAAAACGGAGTTTTAATGTTGCCCCTGATGGTCATTCACCATTAAAGACAACCCTGCATAAACTTGTAACTAGCAGATCTAACAAAGCGAAATTTATGATCTGTAACTATTCTTTCCCAGCCCTGCTATAAATAAATGTGGAATAGATTAAATTACAAAAATAATAGGATAAACCAGAAGCCAATGTAGTCCCAAAAAACCATTGCAATTTCTTTTAACTGTTTGTTCTCTATTCAGGAGGGGGACCTCAAAATTTTTATTCACATAGTTCACTTGATTGAGCTTAACTAAAAGTTTGTATTCCTCAATTCCACACAAAATCATGCATATATCACAAAAGCACCACACATACAATAACATATGGATCTCAACTCCTATCACAAGAAACATTCTGAGATTTGTAGATTACAGTAGAAGCAAATATCCAATAACATATGGAACTCAACTTCTATCACAAGAACCATTCTGAGATTCGTAGATTACAGTGGAAATGAATATCCACGTAGATGTTTGGAATCCACACCAGAATCACGCACCAGTGCTATTCGTCCGGTTCGTGCAACCTACCAATAGAAGGGATACTCAATGTTAAGTTAGATATAATGAACACAGCTAACATAAAAGTGTCAAAAGCTTGCATGGAAGTGATGGGCCACAAGGGGAAACAAAGTTTCAATAATTAGGTAGAAGAAAGGCAGCTCAGTGGACAAGGCTGTGCCACCATCAGCTGCAAAGCCTGACATTATTCCCAGGGGGGCCATTCAAATTATTGAGTCAAAAAAGGTGAAAAAAATAACAAAACATGTAATCTTGTCATTAACTTTAGGCCACAGTAACATTATCTCAATTTAAATCATAAAGTGGCAACTCAATTTGTAAGCAATCCACATATGGATAAACAAGAATTCACATCTTTCCTTTCAAACAAAGCCTTGAAATGATAACCAATTTGTATTCATAGAGATGGTTTTGTAATTTTAGTGGGGTCAAATAGACAAGTTTGAAAAAATTCATCAAGGTGACTCATGTACTGTTACGTGACTTGATTTCAATAGGGTCATTTGATCCCATTCTCCATAGGGAGGCTCTGCCCTTGGCCGCCACTGCCAGGGCTGTGAGAAAACAAAGTAAAAATGTGAGGCATCACAGAAATAAAACAATATGGTACATACCTCACAAATACCATATGGTTCTAATAATCTTTGCAGTGCAATCAACTTGTCCAACGCTCCAGTAAGCTGAAAAGAAAGCCAAATGGCAAAAGATACAGGAAAAGGAAAAGTTCAACAAAGATTTGACATTCATGTAAGTGGGAGGTAGCCTGAATCAGTTCATACAATAAGTATGTTACAAGCACATAAATTAAGCATGACATCTCATAAGAACCCATTATACAATATATACATGAGTAAAGGAGACAGTCAATAAATACTTGTTTTATTGTTCTCTTCGTATTTTTATGCAATTTATATGCTTGAAATTTATTCAGTGTATTCCCAAAGTTGTTCACAATTTTTTTATAAATGTGTAAAAGTTTTCTGAAAAATATGGTGGCAATATGTTTAAATTAGTGACTATGAAGGGCTTTTTTGAATTTCAATGAGTGCACTTGCCCCCAATAACCACAACATAATCTGACATGATTTTGATTTCAGAAGGTGAGGGACAGTAGCGTCCCGCACAAAGAATGTTGTAAGAATGTTTCTTCACTAGAAGGCTTCAATTTAAGCCATTCATCTTTCCTCGATTGAGGGTACTATGTTCCCACACCAGGGTTGCAAATGGGGTAAGAATGAATGCCTCAAATAATAAAAGAATTTCTGTTTCTAGTTTATCTTATTATGCAACGTTATGAATTAAAAAGAAAATCCCACGGAAACAGAAGTGGAAAACAACATGTGAGATATCGCAAAACAGATACTATCCACAATGCAAGCAATGGTGAGCATGTTTTCAACATAAACCAAGGAAATGCAAAATGATTAATATAAATAACTCATGCAAGACAAAATATTATAGGACTTCAAAAGAATCAAGCTGCAAAATATACAGCTTTAGCCCAAAAAGGGAAAAGAAAAAGAAAGAAAAAAACGCAAACACAAAGATTCACCTCTAGTGTTATTGTATGGTCGGACACATCAACAGCTTTTGCCCTAAAAATACTGGCAATATCAAGCACATCACGTCGAGCAGCAGCATTTACAGCAATCTTTATTAACATCAGTTCTCGTTCAGAAAATGGCAAGTTGGTGATATCCTGAACCTGGAAAGGTAACAACAACGTTAGCAATTTTACTTTACAGCAATAAAAAAAGAACTGATACAATCAAATCAGAAGGCCATGGATATTGAGGAAATTTCTTGGCACCAGAAGTTGCATGTTCTTTGGCCAAAAGAAGGGTGTAGCAACAATATTTTCCATAGAAGAGCTTACTTTCAATCCAAAGTGAATTGGATCAGAAAAACTGCCTCTTTTGAACTTCCTCTTGGCAAGATAAAATGCAGTGAATTTCAACAACTGCCTGGCTCTCCCAAAGCACCATCTCACGACAAAAATGATTATTTTCATCAACAAATTAACCTCGACTCTCATCAACTCTGCCCAAACTATTATCCTCCACATGAATGTCATGAACAGTTTTCTCCAAAGACTAGGGTCTTTCTCCCAAGAAACCATCCCCATCTCAGTGACTAAACCAGTATCCAAAGGGACTTCAGACCTTCCAAAGAATTAAAGCTCATTCTTCCCACACCAGCACATGTAATCTGCAGATGTTACTTAAACTGATACAAAAAGTGCACACTGAAATTCAACTTTCACATCTAAGATAGATAATTGAGATATTACAGATATACTACATAAGTACATAAACACATTCTTGTTCATTAAGACAGATGTCTTCTATCTGTCTATATTTGAATTGATGTGGTCCCTCACATCTGCCTATAAATTAAATGTTTAGTGCATGCATGTAAACAAATCCCTCCACACAAAATGTAAACCTGTCAAGAATTTTTCAGCATTTTATCTTTCCAGCAGGAGGTTAATTTCATACTTCTTCAGCTCCCCAATGCTGATCTTATGGAGCATGTCCTTCCCGGATCCAAACTCCATAAACCATGACTCCAACCACATTGTAAGTTTAGAAATCAAAGATACCTCCACCTATGAGCCTTTCATCAACATTCTACATTGTGGAGCGCCAGTCAACATGGACAGCCAATCAACCTCGGCAGAGCTCTGAACTCAACACAAGGCATGCTCCTTACTTCTACTTGTAGCACAAATAACTACGTAAGCTTCCTCATTTTTTAAGGAAGTAGAATCCTTCTTGGCAAACCAGGTTTTGAAAGTACCAATGACTTTATGAGAGAATATTTTTGCAGTTGCAAAATTAAATCATGAGGCAATCAATCATCTCAGGCAAAAAATAAAAAAATAATATAAAAACCAGAGTTATGGTATGAGGTCAACAATCAATATAATTCATGTGCTCATAATTGGGGTTAGAAAATGCAAAAGAGGAATTTATTAGGGAAAAAAGAATCAGATAGAGAGACATAAGTACCTCATGAACATCTACTAACTTATAAAGCTGCTGTACCAACATAGAAATTGATTCATCAGTGCCAGGAACAACAGTTGTGATGCGAGAGAGCCCTTTGACTTCCGCATGTCCAACAGCTAGACTCTGAAGAAAATATAAAGCAAAATCAAAGCCATGAGCAGAATCAAGGCGATAAGGATTGTGGCAATAAAGGCAATCCACCCACAAACCAAATACCTGAATATTATAGCCCCTCCGAGCAAAAACCCCTGTAACAATATTGAGAACTCCAGGAAGATCATTCACAACCAAAGATAATGTATGTGATCGAAGCCCACTAATCTGAGAGGTGTAATCAAGATATTAGTATTTTCTTCCTCAATAAAAGTTAACAAAAGAAAATGTGAATACCATCTTTTTTGTAACTTTTGAATGCCAGCTAAAAACGCAGATTTTTTGAAGTTCACACTAAATCTTGAAGCGGGATGGAAATATGATATGGTTGGCTATCATCATAGATCAGGCCCAAGATCTAGGTAACCACCAAGCAAAATCCTTAGATCTACCATAGAAATTGTGCTTTTAATTTGAGACCCTTGAGTTTGAGGTGGGCATACTCACTCCACCCCTAACCTGCCCCAGAGAACTATCCTTTTCACCCAAATTTTATGTTCACTCTAACCCTGACAACCATAAGATAGAATATATTGTCAAATTTTCGGCTTTTAGCACATGTCTAAAGTTGCCTATCTCACTCTCAAGGCAGCAGACACCTACAGTCCTCCCCCCAATGGATACAGGGCACTTACACTCCTATTTAACATATTAGTAACTAATTATAAGTAAAACTTAAAGATCAAGCAAGTTCTTACATCTTCGTCATCAAGAGCACCCCAGTGAGCATCAAGAACTTGATTTGGAAAAAAGCCATCAGATGGTTCCACAGGATAAACATCACCCTGCAGAAGATGTCAAATGTTCAATGAGCGATGTTAATGATCAAGAGGATAATCAAAATGCACAAGTTCAACATTTTATTGATCATCAAATAAAAACTTCAACATAGTGTTGCTAATATAAGTGTTACTATAAGTGTTACTTTCAGGTTTAAACAAGAAGGCAAGATTCTCACAAATGGAGAAAAATGACGAGGGGCATTAAAACCAAAAGTCCTGTTTCACCGTCGTTGAGGAATTGTGGTTTCTACCTTGAACCCGGAAAGTCTCATTTCAATAGTGGGAATCCAGTTGTGTACCAGAAAGTTTGATTTTGGCTTTCTTCCCTGAAAGCAAAAGCCATCCAAATTCGTTGCATAGTATGTTTCCACTTCAAATATTTGTTTTCCGAATGCATTAGCATTTTATCTAATTTCCATATTAGCTGGGATACAATAAACTGTAGGATCTAGGGTTTAGGACCTACGAATTGTGGTAGACAAGCCTATTTGAATTATTAATGGAAGGATACTTCTTTTAAAGTTTTCTCAAACTTTTGGTGGATCCCAGTGGGTTTCTTGATATTGATGGATTCAGAAACGCATACAAGGATTGATGAGATAAGCCTTTGCCCTACACACTTCCATACTGCATTAATTCAAGTTAACACTTCCAAACTAAGTTCTTGGTTTCATAGCAGAAGCCCCAAAACCTCTACTATGGAAAAACAAGGTTCCTCATTTCCATGCCCCAATGTTATCTAAGTACTCATTCAAAATTGATTCTAGCCAAGTTTCCCACTGCCAGATCACTATAATGAGAAACATGTAATTCCATCTACTTTCAAGTGGAAAGGATGCAGTGTGTACCCCTTCTTAAGAATAGCTCAAGTGATTAGCAGTGCCCTCACTGTACAAGAATGGAGCTTCCCAGCGTAGAACCTTGGAGCACTTTCCATCAACCAAAGATATATGCATGTGATTGCTTTTTGAACAGTTTGAGCAATAATTTGGCAACAATAAATCTTAGAGGTAGACACAATATTAACAACACTTTTCAATCAAATGTATGTCATATTAAGGATATTGCCCAAAAAAAGGCAAAGAGTTAATGATCATGCAGCCGTAGCTTGGCTCTTTGGCAGCCAAGGATAAAGGGTGATGGTTCTATCATAAAAACAAAGTCTTTTTTGGTCCAACTTGGTAGTATTTTTAGTATTTTAGTAGTCCTAATAAGTTAGAAATAAGTTGGAGTTTCTAATATTTTAGAAATCTATTTCTTTACCATGTCGTGTTTAGATAGGAAATCCTCTTTTTATAGAGTATTAAAAGTCTTAGAAGCTTTTGGATATTGGTGAGTTTTGAGTCCTACTATGGTTTCTGTATTGATGGATGCAATTTTTATAAAGTTTGGTACTCCCTTTTGGTTGATTAAGCACCTATAAAGATACCTAATTGATCTATAACGTAAATAAAGTGAATGAATTGATGAATACTACTCAAATTTGGGAACGGGATAACAGGAGGTTGTTATGACAAGAATTAATTTTAGTAGGAGATTAATGTATCAAATATACAATTCTATTATACACCATAATAGGATAAGTTAATCCCACCTATATCCATGGGATTGATTGGGATTGGGTAACTTGATCCAAATTTTACATATATACTTGCATTTACATATAAGCCCACATATACACCTACATAAATATATATAAATATACCCATACATACTGCACACGCAAATATATATATCTAATATAACTATATTTATTTATTTATATCCACTCAGATTTCAAACATGGTACTAATAGTTGTCCTATCCAATCAAATTCAATTCTATCTCCACAAATCCAATCATATCCCACAGTACCCTGCATTTCGAACACAACCTAAATTTATTGTTTAGTTAACTGTGTTGATGGAATTCGTGCCTAAGTTTTCTTCTTCTTTAGGGATGGCAATTTGATCTGGTTAAGGCAGGTATTCAATGCATTGACTGATTAATGGGAATTAAAGAAATAGGAACTTCTGGGACAGGGAGGGATCAGGTCTAACAAAATACCCATGGTTACCCCCCCCAAAAAAAAGGGCCCCGACGCAAACTCACATTTTACCCATATATTTTGGCTTAGAAAGTTTTGTATACACGTGTTTTCATTTCTTTCTCCACCTCCTGCCTCCTCTCCTGTCTCTATATTTTTCCTTTTCTTGCGCTGCTTGCTACATCCTTTCCCTTCTCCCCCCTCCTTCTGCTGCATTTGAATACAACGGCTTTCCTCTTGCTAACTGCCTTTGAATTCCAAACTACATCATCATTCTCAACCATCCATCGCAAGGCAATGGAAATTTCTCCTTCTGCAAAGACAATTCCCCTCTCTCAGTTGCTCCCTATGTCCATCATCACTCACTCATATCCACATCACACACTTTCTTTCTCTCTTCCACAAATGCTATCTCTGATGTTGATTCTAGTTCTCAAACCTCTAACTGTTTTAGGTTCCAAAACATAAACATTCATTTTGCTTCCCTTCCTCTACCCTCCTACGCAAGCAAGAACCTTAACCCTCTCTATTTAGGGTTTGTGAACATCACAATTTTTATTTTCTTTTCTTATGGTTTTAAATTTTAGGATTCCACATTTCTGTTTTTTCCTTTTCGCATACCGACTTTTGCTAGATTTTAAAAACCCCAATATATTTTTATGGTCATTGAGGGGGGGCATAGAACTTGATGGATATTATAAATCCCAACAAGAAACATTTGTTCTTGGGCTTGTATTTATTTTCTTTCCCTCCCCATATCATTGAATTTTGGATTTGAGTGGTGTGATTTTGATTAGTTTTAGAATTTTGCCCAAATTTGTTTATTCTTATTGAAAGGGCTTATTTTTTCCTCTCAATTTCTACTTTTGTTAATTAGGGACCTGATAATTCCCCGATCCCCACAAGGCAGCAATGGATGCCCAAATTCCCCCCCCCACCGAAGACAAAGAATACCAGCTCTGTCTCCATTCATGCCAGGGGGGAAGGTGGAGGACACTATCCCTTTCCCTGCCCCACCTAGTTGTCATACTTATTCTTCTTGTTCTTCTTCTTTGTCCATGCCTCTTCTTTGTCAACTTGCTCATCAAACTTCTCTATAACTTTATACAATTGATTTTTCTCCACATCAAAACAAATTCAGCCCCCAATCACAAACCATCATTCTTCCAGTTGTAGGTTGTCCTATGTCAGCCAAAATCAGCAAAGACATGAATCAAGCGACGAATGGAAATTTCAAATCTTTCATGGATATTCTAGCAGCTCCATCCAACAAGCTCTATTTGAGATATCATGGAAAAATTGCATTCTCTTAGTTTGTCACTTTTCATGTGCGGTCTTTTTTTAATTGTACAACTCCCCACATGATAAGTTCAAATCAATTTTCATAAAACTCCCAAACAGGAAATAGAACAATATAGGGCAGTCTGTTGTACTGGTTCAGTACATCAATAGTACAAATTTTATCAACATCTGAACAGTCAACACTTCTAATCATTGAACCAAAGTTTAGAGTAACTACAGATACTTTCTGTCACCAAATCAGTAGAGAAGACTTAGCACATTTTCATCACTATATGCATTCATTCCTATTGCAACATGAAGTATTTTTATATATTAACAAATGTAACATTTCAAAATAGCTTGACAAAGAAAGATATGGCATCAGAAAGTAAAAGGAAAGAAATACATACGCCTGGGGATATGTTAGAGTCGGCACGTATAGCTCTTCGGTTTCCCATAGCAAGAGCCTCTACCGGCATAGCTCCTTCAAGATCTGGATATGAATCAGCTGAAAATCGCCAAAATGGAGCAGATGCTCCCATTTTCTCTCTCCTCAGTGCAATCTGCAGAGGGGAAAAAAATTAGATATTATAGCAGATACTATATGTTCATTAATTGAATGAACATGTAACAAAATCAAGGTTAGAAAAGATAAATAAATAAATCACAAAGCCACAACAATCTACGGAAGAGTCCAACCTTTCCAGTCCGAGCAATTTCTTTGATCCCAAACTTACTTAAGTTTCTTTCAAATGCTAGGATCTTCCCAGGATCTCCAGTCACCTGATAATCACCCAAAAGAGAACCCTTTTAGGACTTTGAAAGCCCCAGAGGATGCAATGGCAAATGAAAAGACTTCATTTATTCTTTGAACAGAGAATGCACGAAAAGGTGCGGTGAGTCAAACATAAATAACTAGAAGAAGTTTTGCGACACTCTGTCCCAGAAGAAACTGAATTAACAGTTTGTCCATTTTCTCAATTGAACAAAATATTGCCAGCTTTGTCAACTAAAGTAAATATACATACATGTACTGAACATTCCAATGACTTACATGTTCTGATCATGCACTTTAAAAAGCATACCTCCACCCCAAATTTAAAATGTTACAGGGATGTCCACCATCAATAGTCTGTGACAAACTCATGCAATTTATTCCCTTTATCCTTCCATTGTACTTGAAAAAGAATAGTTCCCCACAAGGATAATTTGCAGCAATATAAAGGAACTGTGGGAAAATGCTCAATAAGGGTTAAAGAATTTTCACCTCTATTGTCAGTGAGTGCTCAGAGCTATCCACAATTTTAGCTCTGAATATGTCTACTAGCCACATGATCTGACCAATAAACCACGAAAATAACATAGTAAAATAAAATGACAAGTAAGAAAAGCAAAAAACGTGCTCTTTCACAAACTTGAAACAAGGACATGTATCTCAATTCTTTATCTCTATTTTTAATTCCACAAGAAAATTACAAGCAAAATAAGATAGAATCATTATCTAAAAACTAGTCTACATGATTTGAATAATGTTAAACACCTCCGTACGGTATCTTGGATCGGCACTAACTTTCATCAACATCAACTCCCGTTCAACTTGAGGCTCTTTTGAGATATCATCCACCTGGTCAAAAATTAGTTAGAACAGTCTAAATAGATTATGATTCAAGAAACTTCATCCCAACAAAAGAGCTAAAAACTTCAAGATAAACTAAAAGCAAACAATATCAAGGCCAGAAAATATTGTCACGAAAGGTGGAGTATAGTATAAGATGCATATACTGAGTGCACTAAAAAAAATTAATAATTAATCTATCAATCAAAGAAGAAAAATCGAAACTAATATTTACGGTAAAAGATGAAAACTTAAATTAATCTATCTATTAAAGAAAAAAAAATGTTGATAGAAGAATCAAAAAAAAAAGAAAAGAAAAGAAAAGAAAAACAAACAAACAAACAAAAGAGAGAAGGGGGTGTGTTGGGCTCTTACCTTAAAGGGGAAGTCAATCCAATGTGAAGAAGGTAGAGAGAGAGGGTTTACAAATCTAGGCTAGAGAATAAAGAGATTTATATCGGTGAGGGTTTAGGGGAGCAAATGCAAAAATATATATAATTGATGGGTGTGGGTAAAAAAAAAAGGGCTTAAGGGGTATTTAGTTGCTTTCAATTGTGTTGTAAATGAAAAATTTTAGGGAGAGAAGAGAGCAGAGAGAGGTCATAGACAGAAAAAATTTAGAGGAGCAAATACAAAGAAAAAAAAATAGATGGATGCAGGTCAAAAAGAAAGGTTTAAGGGTGTTTAATTGCCTTCAATTGTTTTGTAAATGAAAAAAAAATAGATGGATGCAGGTCAAAAAGAAAGGTTTAATTGCCTTCAGAGAGTAAATTTTTTTCTTAAAAGTTCCGGAGGCAAGTCACAACTTTTTGGGAGGCAGATTAAGTCCCCCCCCCGGGGTTCCTAAATACTGAGGGTAATTAGAGATCTTTAGCCTCTGCAAAGATTGATAATGTACCCATTCCAGTGATTCAATTAGGTAGAACTTTTATGAGGAAGATAGAAAATAAAAGTGCCAAATAGGACAAGATGGATATCACATGGTTGAACACCTCATAATCTGTTTATCCCAGAAGGATGCAAAATTAGAAACAAAATGGTTGGAACATAACCTTCAAAACATTCACAAGTTTTTGGAGTTGCTCCACAACTTGTTGCAGAACCCTTTCAGTTCCGCTGACAACAATGGTGAACATAGCCTTGTCCTTGTTTAAGCCAACAGCAAGAGACTCGATGTTATATCCCCTCCTTGCAAAAACCCCCGCAATCCGATTAATCATTCCACTTTCATCTCCAACAAACACCGAAATAGTGTGGCGCCTCATCCTGGTAAGCAAATTCAAAAATCAAAAAATTCAAAAACTAAAGTAAGGCAAACAATTCGATATTTGAGGAAAAAAAAAGTAATGGAGAAGCGGTTAACCTTGTCAGAGTGCCAGTCATATAACTAGAACATTAAGGCTAGGAAACGACTTTGAATATTTGTCAAGTGTCCATCTTAAAAAATCCTAAAGCATGGTTTTGCAAGGATGCCAAACAAAAAACCTAACCCAAAGAAGACAACAACAATAACAACAAACTGAACCTTAATCTCAATATTTGGGGTCGGTCATATGAGAGACAAATTTTGAAAAAAATAGAGAAAAGAAAATTGAAATAATAAAAATATATATATGTAAAAATAAAAATAAAAAGAAAAGGAAAAGAAAAGGAAAAAGAAAAATAAATAAATAAATCAATAGGTAAAAATCTAAAATATATTAGTTTAATTTGTGCAAATTCTTCTACGTCATCCATTCCTATCCAAAACTATTTTCTCTTCTAAACCCTTAACTTCCATATGTTTACGGATAATTTGTATCTAAGTTTTTAGCGGTCTACCTCTACGTTTTATTAGATCTTCTATATTTAAGTTCTTGGTTCTCTGAACCGATACATATTTGAGTCTTCTTTGTACATGCCCGAATCACCTCAAACGACACGCTCGCATTTTATCTACAATTAAACTAACTCCCAACTTGTTACAAATCTTTTCATTTCTAATTCTGTGTCTTCTAGTTTTTCCATACATCTACTAAAACATTCTCATTTATGCTACAAGCATCTTTTTTTCTTGTTGTTATTTAATAGACCAACACTCAGTACCATACAATAGTGTATGTCTAACCGTGGTTTTATAGAACTTTCCCTTCAAATATAATGGTATTGTGCGATCGCAAAAAACTCCAAATGTCTTCTCCATTTCATCAAACCCGCTTAAATCCTATGGTTCACATCTCCATCTATATTGCCATCATTTTGAATGATGGAATCTAGATATCTAAATCGTTCATTTTTTCGTAAATCTTGTCCATCTAAACTAATTGTTTCTTTATCATTCCTATAACTATCGTTAAACTTACATCTCATATATTCGGTGTCAAAATTGGGTGTAAAAATTGACTGTTCTAGATTCATGCAAGTCTCATAAGCCATAAACACCATACCATGGCCCGATGAGTTAGCTACGTGGTTTAGTTCCTCATGGCTAGGGGGAGCATTCTACCTTGTATCAAGTGAATTCTTCATTTCCCACCCTGGGAATTTGTTTCTCACAACTGTTCTTTTATTTCTCGTACTGGGTGCTTTCATTTCTTCCAATTTCTTCAGCTACTATTTTAACGTTTTAAGACCTGGTATGTTGTTTTGAATGCATTAAGCCAAACGTCTGATGGCTTATATGGCCATGTAGGATTACTCATTTAGCTCTTTGGGTTGTAATATTGTATCCTCCAGGTGTTTTCCTTGTATTAGGTGCCTGCAGTTTCCTTTGAGGGGTATGTTCAAACAAAGACTTCTTTTTAAGGATTCAATCCTCACAATTTTGCCCCTCTACTGAATGAGTGGACAGCCAGATATTGAGGGTTGCAAGAGAATAAAATTCCAAGCAAGAGGATTTACGTGTTTAAGTTACTTTCCAGTCCTGCCAATGAATGTTTGACATTGGAAAAATCTACCACACTCAAGAAGACCATTCTGAAAATACTCGAGAAAGAAAAAGGTGAGAGATCACAGTACTTTTGCCACATGCTTAAGTTACTTTCTAGTCCTGCCCATGAATGTTTGACATTGGAAAAATTTACGACACTCAAGAAGACCCTTCTGAAAATACTAGAGAAAGAGAGAAAGGTGAGAGATCACAGTACTTTTGTCATTCTCATTGGGAAATATTGGTGTAATATATGTTGGCGGGCTTTCTCGAAAACCCCAAAAATAACAAAACCTAATGAATATTATAATCAGAATCCCCAGAACTTGAACTCCAAACAAAATGAAAAGGAAACACAGAAACTAGTGGTTAACAGCAGACCTACTTTGATATGGAGGTTAAATTTGGAGGAGTGGAGTTGGCGTCGACAGACAAGATACTTGAATTCGAACGGGGATTTTCATTGCTGGATGAGGCAGAGACACGGACCGCCAGTTTCTCGAAGTCGACATGATTGGGATTTGATTTTAACGTCCTCTTCGAACCCAAAACCGGTGAAGAAACTCTGAAGGATTTCGAAAACCCTCCATTAAAGCCAATCTCGGACCAAGGTTTTAGCGACTGAAGTTGTGCAGACATTGCAAATTGAAGCGATGAATAGGAAATGAAGAATTGCCTGTGAGCGTAGCTTCCTTCTTATGTTCCGGCTTCAAAAGTGGATGCTTCTCTATTGACAATATTGCCCTTGTTTTAGGTTAAGGTAAGCAAAACAGAATGATTTAGCCAAAGGTTGAGGGTACTGAATTAAAGGAATTAAGGTTTTCAAATTGAGTCATGAAATAGAAAAAGGATTTCTGAACAGTTCGCCCTTTACTGCTGGTTTGGATAGAAAAATTAGATGAGAAAAAAAGAAAAGATTGGGGAGAAAGTTTTGAATTTTGCTTCGTTTAAAAATTTAGATCTGGTTGATATCTCTCTAAATTTAAAATTTTTTCTTTATCAAAAATAAAAAAAATGGATAGAAGAGAAAATATTAAAATTAAATATTTTTTATATTCTAAATATGAAAGCAAAAATTTTTATTATCAATGAGTCTGATTTTTTCTTTTCTTTTATAAAACTCTCAAATAATACGGAGAAAAAATTATAATTTTTCTTTTCTTTTTTTCTCTCTTAATTAATCTTTTCTTTTCTCTTCGAAACTCCCAAACATGTTGTTAATGTGCCTGACAATTGATTCAATTCGAATGAATTAAAATCAATAAATTATTTATGTTTGCCCCTCGTTTTTCTATCATTCCTCTCTTTACTCCTTTTTTTATACAAGAATAATTGATATCCAAAAGTATATTCCTTTTTTTTTTTTGGTAAAACCGAAAATATATTCTTTCTAAACTCCTCTCTCTCTCTCTCTTACCATAATTGCTTTAATTTTTTCTTTTTTATATGTCCAAAATTGTTTACCAATTTTAATTTTGGGAAATTTATAATTCATTTTATTCCATAAAGAGGGGACATTATTTTGCTTATCTTTTGTTCTCTGTAACGAGATTATTTTTAGAAAGTAATACATTTTGAATATTATTTTTTAAAAATTTAGTTGGCGTTTGATGGAAAATCAGAATCGAAATCAAAATCGAAATACAAAATTTTAAGAATCGGAATCGGAATCAAATTCTGATATCAACTATTTGATTCAAATTATGGAATGGATATCATTACCATTGTTAATATTTGGTTTATATATTTTTTGAAACGAAAATCATATGAATGTCAATTTTTCTTTGAAAAGAATATTTTTAAATTTTCATTTTATTTTCTAAAATTAAAATTAAAATTATCATCTATTTTATTTTTTTAATTTTATTTTATAAACATTTTAATTAATTAAAGCTTCTAATTAAAAAATAGAAAAAAAATGTGTATCTACGTATTTGTATTCATTGGAGACAAATAGCCATTGCTTTGTCAGCTCTTCTGCCTCATGTTTATCTATAACTTTGCTTTGTGCAATAGGAAAATCCTCTATCTGATACTATTTACCATCGTTGTATATAGAATGTCACGTCCCGACTCTCGAATCGAGTATGCGACAACCGCCGCATTACTCCTGCAAGCGTGTAAGCCATGTCCATACACCGAGATAACGCAAGATATGCATCGATATCCATCATGTTTTCTAACCAACACAACAACATTCAAAAGATCCACTCGGTCTATCCCAGTTTCAAAAGTCATGCATAAAACCGACCCGACCATTTCTAAATCCAATAAAATTCACAATTCTAAAAGAAAATCCAACAACTTAAAATATAAAAGATTTTAATATAGTTTAAGGTAAAAAAAATCAAAATGGATGACTAGACAGAAGTTTAGTTACAATTCAAAAGAATACCATTCATATGGACCCAACAAAGCTTCTCAAAAAAATTCATCCAAAGCGAGAACTAGTACCGGCACCGGCAGTAGAAATCTCCTCAAAAAATAAGTTGAATTCGGCAAGATCCAACACTAAAATCAACTAAATCTCCTAAGTTAAACTTTTTCTGAAAAATAAAAAAAAAAAAAAAAAGAATGAGTATAAAAATATTCAGTAAGTTAAGTGCAATGACATGATTGTGACAACAAATGAGATGTGAGTATGAGAATGTTAAATCATATAATTCAAACAGTTTATCAAATAATATAGTTTCAACAATCATGATAATTAAAAATAAAAGAATGAATACATCCACAATTTTCATATTTTTCAAAAATCAAAGAGTCTCCCTAAATAAACCACTTTTATCCAATATTTGGCCGAATCCAAGTGAAATCCCATCAAGAGGTTTTCAATTCATTTAATTCACAATACTATATTCATCTTTCACTCGTACATCACCGATGGTGCAACTAGATAGTACGACGAGAGCGCAAGAGGTCACGTCTACCATATTTTGCCAATAATTTCTAACCACGACACCCCGTCGAGTCGCTCCATGAAGGAAATTACAATAGTCATTTAAATCATATACACCATCGTTTCACAACCATTCAAATATCGTTCAATATGTCATGATTTCAATAAATGATTATCAAACTATATCACAATATTTATGAATAAATTATTTAACAACATATGACACATTTTCATTCGTAAATAAAATTGATACATATATATTTCAAATTTTCATTTCGAGACATCCCATAATCATAAATATTTATGCAAAATCATATAAAATTATTTAAAACCATTTATAAAAGAATTTTAAAATGATTTTTTTTCATTAGAGATATAACGATCCGTCCACTCACCTCTTGAGAGTGTTATTACTTTCAAATTTCTCAACCAAATGAGAATTATCCATCTTTTAGCTCTTCTAATATTTTTACCTAATTTATTGGCCATAATTTAATCATTAAATCATATACCAATACTAAAACAATTGTTTTCTCCTTAATATTTTCATAATTCTAGTTTTCCAATTCATCACAATTAGAAGATAGTGTAGTCACTTCAAGCCATTGGATATAGCAACATATTCATATTTTCAACATGTTGAAAATCGGATTTTAGCACCACTTGATCATTATACACGAACATAGTCAAGCGTAGGATAATGTATTCTAAACACAAGATATTAAATATGTCGCATTCTCGATAAATAATATTGCCAACTATTAAAACACACTCATTCATCCATTGTCCAAATCTCAATATTTTATAAACCCTAAATCCAAATTATCAAAATTGGAATAATAAGACACACAATCCACACAACAAAATTAACAAAATATCAAACCTAAAAATTACAAAGAAAATAAAATTTCAAACCCTAATTCCCAAGTCGAAATCCCCAATTTATAGACATCAGCAAGTGAGAAAACAATTCATCCTCAGTCCCTCTAGAAAACATTAGGTTCCACATATCAATCTAGTCAATCAACAATTTCTATCAGAAACCCCTAACTTTCATAGTAGAGAGAGAAAGAGAGAAAGAGGGGGGGATACTTATACCATGGAATGTTGAGAGATCTAATATCGAGAGTAAGAGGCAAGAACAATAATCGAAGGGGGAGGTAGAGATGAGGGCTCAATGGGAGTAAATGTAGAGAGAGAGAGAAAGAGGATGGGGGTGGGTTTCGGGTGAGTAAAATGAGAAAGTGGGGAATGGAAGAGAATAAGTGATGTTGACTATTTTTGGGGGGTTTTTTTTTTAATCTTACATAGAAGTACTCGTAAGTGGTGATGATAGAATAGATGAAGAAGGATCCCGATGGTAGATTGGATTATTCAGATTGTAAATCTCATGTCATCCTTAGAGGTCACCATTGGGCAATGACTTTTTTATACTGCCTTTGGACTACTTGGAAGGAGCGGTGTCAAGCAGTGTTTGATAGTAGCAATTTCTCCCTCGAAGGTGTTAGAGTTTTGGTCTCTAGATGCACTCCAGATGAGTGGATAGCTTTCTCGAGAAAGGGCATACATCTACCTCGAATTGCATAGTCTCCTCTAGGATTTTGGTCTGTAAATGCACTCCAAATGGGTGGATAGGTTTCTCGAGAAAAGGCACACATCTAGAAACATGTACAGATTTAACTTTAAAAAAAAATTAAAACAATCTAGATTAGAAAAAAAATTCTAAATCTGACTCACTCATGTCGAGTTTTCAAAATTAGATATAGTTCTAAAATAGGACAAGACTTGACATGCCCTTGAATAGTGCATGTCGAGAGAGAGAAAGGAGAGCAGGCGGGAGAGAGAGAGAGGAGAGGCAGGCAAAAATCCAAAGGGAGGGAGAGAGAGAGAGAGGAGAGGCAGGCGGGAGAGAAAGAGAGGAGAGGCAAGCGGGAATCCAAAGAGAGGGAAAGAGAGAGAGAGGAGAGGCAAGTGGTAATCCAAAGGGGGAAAGAGAGAGAGAGAGGGTGCAGGGCGAGAGAGATGGAGGGAGAGAGGGAAGATGGCATGTTGAGTCTTCAAGACTAACATGGGTGGGTTAGGTTTGGAATTTTTTTCCAATCTAAATTGTTTTAATTTTTTTTTAAATGATTAAATCCGTATATGTCTCCACACATCTGCACCGGATTGCATAGTCTCCTCCAGAGCCAAGTACTTACAAACTCAATACAGATGGATCCATCCTCCTCGGGGCTAGTTCGATAGACATTGGGGGCAGAAGAATTTGGTCTTTGGATTTGGGGATTTGTTAGAAATTTGGGTGTGGTTGATTCGTTTATAGTTGAGTTGTGGAGAGTTAAAGAAGGTTTTCTTCTTCCACTCAAGGCTAATCTTTTCCTGATAGTTATTGAGTTGCATTTGAAGTATATAGTTGAGGCATCATTGTAGAAAGCTCCTCATCACCAAGCATTGCATATGATTTGAGAATGTCAACAATTGATGTGACAAGTGTAAGTTCAGACAATTCTTTTTATCCCCTAGGAGGGTAAGACATGTACTGATACTTTACTTCATCTTAGTCATTTGATAAATCATGTTATTCACAATTTGTTATCCTCCCATGGGGAGGTTTATCAAGCTTTATTGCGTGATTTTTGGGGTGTAGTTTCCTTTAGGGATCAGTTTTGTCCTACTAATGTAACCGAAAAAAAGGCTTTAAGATGCAAAGTAGTTGGATTACTATGGACAACTTTTACCTTATATTTCTTTTTGTGTTTAACCTTGGCAGCTTGAGGCCCTCCTTGTGCAGCGGATGATCCATTGAAAATGAAAGTACTCCAATTGGAACTTGACATAAAAGGAAACTGTAATATTCGATTTTCTTGCTCACCCATTTTAAAGCCAATATCAGCTTTTACTTCTGCTGAAGCAATACAACACCCACCAATACTATAAGCCTGTGTAGTTTTAAAAGAAGACAACGGCGATTGGATATCAACTGTCATTGGCAACGTTTCACTGGAATCTACTGAGAAGGAGTTACGGTTAAGGTTTTGAAAGAATTTTGGCGAGGGTTTCATCCGTGGGCAAAAGGTGTTTAAGGATTTTTCTTGGATTTCATCGGTAGGTTTTGTCCAAACCCATCAATTTACTTAGGTTTCACAAAACACCCATGTTTTGAAGGTTTAATTCTCAAATCTTTATTTCCATTTCATTAAACCAAACAATTTATATAGGTTTCAAACCTTTTCCTAATTCTTATACTCTATAACTAAGTACTATCTCATAATAAATAAATTTGTGGATCGGTAATGCGTATCTTATGTAACACATTTAAGAAAGGATTAGAAAGAGCTTTTTATCAGCTTATGGAGAGCCATTTATTTATGGACTTGATTGATTTGGTTTCACTTCCAACCATTCATCAATTTTCCAGAAACTTCAATTTGCAACCAAATCATGTTTACACTACTTGTTTTGGGGAATAGTTAATCCTAAATTTCTTTTTAACTAAATCTTCTTTATTAGCTTATAGGGGGTAATTTTGGGGTTACATGAAATATTAGCACATGTTTTTTTTTTAAAACTAGCTGTATGTGATAATTATTTTGACTTAACTAAATTTGATTCAGATCAAATTAGAAGGATAAAATTCTCTTAGTTCTTATTTTCTCTCTACATAAAACTCATATTTGAGACCTTGCTTGGATTAAGTAGGCATTGGTGAAATATCCACACATTAATAATTTTTCTTTAGTACTCTTCTCGGTTGGATCTTGGCTTAGGTCCATACAGCATGAAAAATTTTGAATCCAAACTTAAGGTAGTTTTATCCTACCCGGATACATCATCGTCTTTATTTAAAATTAAAACTATGTGCGGTTAATAAATAGTTTTAGTGTATTTTTGAAAAATTTTAAGTTTTAGCTTAAAATAATCTTGTTTTACTCGACCCCGATCAATTAAGGGATATTTGGTACAACTTTAAGGTATGGTTTTTGTTGATTTTCTTTAAATATTGTAATTTAAAATTTTTGATTTTTTATTTAAACTTTTTTAACTATTTTTATATTAAAAACAAGAAATGCATTTAAAAGTTAAAAATTATTTTATTCATTTTACATTTTATTATTTTTAATCTCTCATTTTTATTTATAAAATAAGATTTAAATTATTATTATGGTATATATTTAGAGTATAATTGATTGTCTTTTTTCTTTAAATATTTCAAAAATATTTATACCATGTATTTCAATTAATTATTTTTAAAAAATTATTAATATCATATTTATAAATTTTATATCTTATTATATAATAATAATATAAAAAATATTTAAATTTAATTAACATATATTTATATTTTTTATTATTTTATACCTAAACAGCAATTAACAAACGATCAAGCAGTAATTTAATTTTATTCTCAAACAGGTTTCTTTTTCTACCGAGCCAAAAGAAAGGAAATAAGGAGAAAATTTATTCAAGACGGGGGAGAGAGTTGCCGAGTGGTTGGTTTGCATAAACCCTAGGGGTTGAAGGCGAGCAGTTGCAGAAAAGCAAATTAGCAGAAACATGGCTTTCCTGTCAAGAGCTCGCGTCGCTTCGACATCCATCGTCAACAAGCTCCTCCATTCTCACATTCGCACCAACACCACTTTCTCCACTGATAACAGTACCTCTCTCTCTCTCTCTCTCTCTCTCGAATTTACGATCTCTCTCTCTCTCGAATTTACGATATCTCTCTCTCTCTCTCTCCATCTTTGCAGGTTCTACAATGAGCATGATGAGTCAAATGATGAATTTGGACATAAATTCCCAAGTAGGAAGTTGCATGCCACTCTCTATGATGAGAATCGGAACCCTAATTCACAACATCGAGATGAGACCAGGTCAGGGAGGCAAATTGGTTCGAGCAGCTGGTACTTGCGCGAAGATCCTCAAGGAGCCAACTTCCAAATACTGTTTGATCAAATTACCCTCCGGTGTGGAGAAGATGATTGATTCTCGATGTCGTGCGACAATTGGGCAGGTTTCAAATCCGGGACATGCTACTAAGAAGCTGAGAAAAGCAGGGCAGACCCGGTGGCTTGGTCGGAGGCCTGTGGTTCGTGGTGTCGCTATGAACCCAATAGATCATCCTCATGGTGGTGGTGAGGGAAAGAGTCATGGTGGCCGCTCCTCAGTGTCTCCGTGGGGTAAGCCCACCAAATGTGGCCACAAAACTGGCCCTCTCAAGCGCAGAAAGTAGATTTTGATTTTGTTTACTCTAATAACTCTGTTGTTATAGGAATCAGCATCAACCCAATTTCGTTTTAAAACATGAATTTGCAGTAATCTACTTTTCAATTGGAATGCATTTTGATTGGGCTTGATTTGGTTATTTCTTCTATATGATAACATGTCATTTCTATTATGAGTAATTTAGAACTTTCTCATTAGGCTATGAAATGAAGTTGGTTAACAGACGCATTAACAGGTTCTGACGGTGCTGTTTGAGGTGACTTCCATGAACTTCTTAGGCCAGATGATTAGTTCCAATTTACAAGTTTTTATTCATTTGCTCTCTCTCTCTCTCTCTCTCTCTCTCTCTCTCTCTCTCATGGTATACATGCATGTATGTGTCTTATGCTAGCCAGTGACTCTGTGCAAATATGTGGTTATCGGCGCTTTTGAAACTATGCTAACTTAAGTTTTCTGCTCTGTGAAAGACTTGCTCATCCTATGTATCATCTAGGATTTGTGAAGTTTGCAAAGCATAATCTAGGATTGGGTTTCTTTTTCCCCTTTATTCGGTTAATAGCTAGAGGAGCAGTTATGGCTGTGCCGCTATTTGAGGTTAATTACTTGAGTTGATGGGTGTATGAAGATGGAGTTAAAGGATGAAGACATATGAGAGAAACTAGGGCAGAACACAAAGAGAGGTGATTTAGTTCTCTCTCTCTCTCTCTTTCTTTCGCTTTCTCTAATTCTGCAAGTATGCAGTGGATGCACATTTAGGCTCAGGACATCATTAGTATTTGAATCACATAATAATGAAGGTTGAGAACAAGGTTAAAAATATGATCTAAGATAATAAAATCCTATGTGATCCTAATTGAGAGGGATGTCAGGTGTCTTAACTCGGTATTATCGTTTAGAACCCTTGAATAACATAAACCACTGCTCTTCTCTTATTTCTGTATTATTCACTAGCCCTCTCCTCCATTATAGATATTTTGCTAAGGATCCTTTCCTGTTGCAAAACTTTTCTTTCCTTAAATGCCATATATTAGCCAATTTGATTATTTCTGTTTTGGCTAGGTTGGGGTGGAATCCACTTTATTTCATTTCTTCTGATGCATTAAGTTACAAAAGAAGGGAAAATACTGTGTTATGTATTGTATATGCAGCTCGAGGACTGGTTGGATTTGGTGCTTAATCACTATGTACCCTCTTTCCTTATGATCTTATGCAGGTTATCTATCATTCTATCTGATCATTCTAACTTTCGAAATGTAGACAATCTCACATTTTGTCCAGCTCATGCTAACTTTCTAACTTGATTGATCTTTGTTGTATCTCAATTGGAGCAAAAACTTACAAATGTAGTATGGTAGAGCTAACAAGGTGCAGATAGCTGTGTTTTTGGGTATTCAGCTCCAGTGATTGGGAGTTGTATCCAAGTGTGGTTTGGACCTGCCTGCATGCAGAATTTCATTCTTTAACTCGGTCCATCAACTATGATACCTTGCTCTTCTCGGCCCGAGGCTGAAGCAATGATAGAGTGAAAAGAGCTAATGAAGATTTAAAATGAGGGATAATCTTGCAGTTCATGGTGTTTGTTCATACAGGTAAAAACTAGAGTTTTTTGTACTTCTAAGATTGGATTTCATAGTGTGGCTGTGAACCGGACTGTCTAAGCCTCCCATTGTTTAAAAAAAATGTCTATTTTAACAGATAATGGTATTTGTACCCCTGATAGAGTTATCTGATTTTGATTCACAAGTTATGTTAAAACTTTGTGGCCAAAAGTGACTGCTCTTTACTAATTGACTTGTGCTTGAGTCTAGGTCTTCTAGGTTTGCTATGACTTGTGGTCGAGTCTCAGTCTTCTGGGTTTGCTACTAGAGTGCCTTTTTCCCCCTCCTCACTACACTTCTATTTTGCAATTATTATTTTGCACCATAATTTATACTTACATCTTATAATGGGAGGAGGAAGGAGGAAGAGGGGCAAGCTTGGATTAACGTACCAGATAAAGTGAAGAAGATGTTGCTTTGAGAGAGATGATGATTTCAACAGCTACAAAAAGCCCAAGAACGAGGAAAAACAAGAACATTAGGAAAAGAAGAGTAGCTTATGCGCCCAGCTGTGTGTTGGCTGTTCTAGCTTTGGCATCCATAAGGATGTGATTTTAAGCTCTCTCCCCCCCCCTCTCTCTCGTGCTTGTTTCCACGTATTTGAATAATTATAATCTGCTTGTTTTAATTCTCTTCAAATTTTTGCTGATGGTGATAGTGAGTAGGAGGTGCATCTTTTCCCAAGTAAAAGCAATCTCCCCTAGTAAAAGCACTGTGAAGGAACAAATGAAAATGCTTCAATTGAATTTTCTATCATCAATAAGATCCTCCTTATATTGGTTACATATCATTTTTTTCACAGCATTGTATGTGGAATCAGAGTTACTTTATTCTACCGGTTTATTGTTCATCATTCTTCTGCAAGAGGAAGGATAAGTGGCTACTCAGATGACTTTGAATGGTAAGTGAAAAATATTTATAATTTGTAAATCACTCTCGTGTACCTTGTGATTTAGAGTTGTTATTCTGTACTTTCAGGAGCATTAGGGATAATAAGACTAATAAAAATAGGGGGAAAAAAGTCCTGCAGGATCCTAGGTGGAGGTAAAATAGGAAAAAAAGCCCTTCAAGATTGAACAACACTGATGTGGTCAATAGTTCATCTTGCTGGCAGTTCATGCTTTTACACATAATCTAAACAGGGCCTCCCACATGCGGAGCTACTAAATATGTAATCATTGTGCATCAACAATACTTCTGGCATAACTATGCTCTCATATCTATAATGTCCACCAAAAATGTTGAATATTTCACGAAGACAATTATGTAAAAAGAAATGAAATTTATCGTTTGCTTGGATTTCGTTTGTCATTGGTCATGTCAATGGTTAACTGCATCAATTGGTTGATCAATCCTATAGTAAAGGATTTTATTGTGTCTTTCACAATATTCTTGATTGGAGTTAATTGAAGATATAGGAGCTGCAGGCAAGTGGATTGCCTCCATGTTGTTCTATTTTTCTGGGTTTCAAGTTGGAGATCTTCATGGTGGCATTATAATTCCTCGTTATTATTTCCAATTGAAAAAATTGATGTTCTTTATTAATATGAGGTCTCTTTTGTTTAGTTTTCAAGCAAATTGGGAATGTGGGACAAACTGTGGTAAGATTTATTTTGCCCTAATTGGAGAGTTTACATATATTTATGATTTTGAACCACTGCCTGTACAGGAGCCACTTTCCTTTGTGGACTACTCTGGAGGAGATAGGTTATCTTTATCTTTAGACTTAGTTTGGATCAGCTGGCCATTGGGATTTTGTGTTTTTTATTTTCCTCAAAATGTTTTTGCTCAGCTTGTATCAGTTGAGGGAATTTATTCATATATATTCTGCTAGATGATTTGGAAGATGTTAGATGTAGAGAATTTGGTAATGCACCTTTAGAACCTTGTCATGTCCTTGCACTGCTGGGAAAAAAAATTTTAAAACTCTTGGCCATAAAGCTTCCTCAGGTAGTCTCCATCCACCCTCTCACCTATAAAAGAAGGAATAGGAAGAATATCTCCTTTCCATTTTGATGATTATATTCTCAATAGGTAAAAAGTTTGGAGTATGTTTGAAAATGTGGTATCGTGATTTTCAAGCAAATGGTATCTGGGCTTTTTTACATGCATTGCTTGTTGTATGAGCTGATTTAGGGATGCCTTTCTCTAGCTTTTTCCGGGACTCTGGAATTCTGCAGTTTTGCTGTGTGATGGATTGGATGTTTCCAAATTGCTTTGTAAGCCATGTTGAAGCCTCTTAAAGAATCATTGCCATCCAATGTGCCTCCCTCCCTCCCTCCCTCCCTCTCTCTCTCTCTCTCTCTCTCTCTCTCTCTCTCTCTCTCTATATATATATATATATATATATATATATATCTAAATGCATATATATAATATTGGGTATTTTTTATCATATCTGCTGGCCTTGTATTCATTTTTCTATATAGCTTTTGAAAAGTGTTGTTACATTGCACCCATAAACAAATCCACTAATCAATTGTTTTATTCTTTTAGGTTTGCCTGTTTTTCTCATGCTTCATTACATTATATTGTCAAATCCGGAAAACATCCTGATGTTTTGCATATACACAACTGGCACACTGCTATGGTTAGACCACTTTCCTGGGATATATTAGTTAATCAGGTGCAAACTCTTACTACCTTTATTTAATATGCTAGTTAAAGTGCTTAACATGTAAGACCCACCCTGCAATTTAACCATATCCACCCTAGGAAAGTTGCATCAGATTGTGGCATCAGGGTTCGCTTAGAAATAAGAAATAGAACTCCTTACCAGAAACAAATTGCAATCTCAGTTATCACCAAATCATCAGAACCTCTTGCTAACGAACAAGAGGAGAAGGGGTTATTAGGACCTATCACTTACCTAGCCCACAAGAGAGGTCCTGGATTACCATGCAAGAGCTGACTTGTTTTAAGTTTCAATGAAGACAGCCATATGGGAAAATTGTTTATTTGAATCTATCAGTAATAGACCCTACCTAAATTATGGGATTGTAAGACATGCAGCTGCTGGTGAAGATGGATCCTTCAACTGCTTGCAAGAAGATGGGCAATCTCTGGCTCTTTTACCAAGATCAATTTTATATAAGATACCAGTTTTCATCCGCTTTCTATAATCCACTCTTTGCTTGAATCTTTATAGCGTTCATTTGTTTTCGAAAATTTTCTGCTCTATACCAAGCAGTTAACAAGATGTGGGGCTCTGTATTTTGGACAATGATATACCTTGCTATCATTTGGTGGGTGGTAAGAAAAGAAAATTCGCATTGCGTTAGTTGTTCCCCCATGGATTCATAACTTTTAAAACCAGGAACTTGGAGATACAATAATACTATTATCATGCCACGGTTTTGAAACTCAGGTAAGTCCATGTATCGTTGTGTTTGAGTTACATCTACACTCTTGATGTGTCAGAGTCTTGAACAACCGGATAAGCTAGCATTCTGTGGACTTGATGCTTCTTACCTTCATCGGCCGGATTGTTTGCAAGATAACACTAGATCTCGCCTGGTAAACACTTTGAAGGTATGGCTCTTCCCATCAGTGTTTATCTCTGCTTATTGAAGAAATCTAAGTGGTCCTTTGAGTTGCAATTTTCTTTTTCTTTTTTGCACCGTCTCAGACTGTGCTCTTACCATATCATTTTCTATTTCTGATGTATTAGATTAAGATCACGTGTAATGTTTCTCCCAAAGTGTAAGAAAACAAAATTTTCAAATCCCTCTTTCCTGTGGAGAGAGAAAGCGAGTATTTAGATGTACACATTCAGGATGAAAACACCAAAAAGGAGTGTGATTCAATCATTTTAAGTGAGTAAAAAGGCATGCCCAGTGGGTTCTTACATGCCAGGTTCAATAGACAGCCATAACTTGGTTCCTTGTATAAAGCAGATCATCAAGAAAAGATTAACTGATTAAGATAGTGATGATTGTTGAGCAAAAAGCAGAAGTAGTTGGAAATAAGATACATGCAACATTGTCTGTGCTAAAACTATAAGTAAAATTAACAAATAAGAATTAGGAAATGCAGAAAATTGATTACATAATGTTGGTATGGACATGCCACTAAAATTTTCTCAGGAGTTTTAGGTCTTTTCAGACTGTCCAATTGTTATTGATTCTTAAACATTTTCCAATTTTGCAGGGTGGGGTTGTTTACTCCAAAGAAGCGGTAATAATGTCATTGATGCATTCTAAAGGCAGGATTAAGAATTTCAATGATGGATTAGAGTTCACCTTAGCCACACACAAGTAAGAAATGCCTATTTTTTATTCTTCAGTATGAAATCCTGCAATATTTCAAATATGATCATACTATGATCTCATAATTTAAGAAGACATGGAATGTAAAATTATCAGCTACTTGTTTGTGTTGCTTTGGTTTTCTGTTTTTATTTGATCTCCTGAATCCAAATTTTCTCCTGCAACTTGTTTTCAATGTTGACTACATATAACTTGGTAGTTGAAACAGCATAATGGCACTTCTAAATCCCTTGCTGATCAATTTTGACTCAAGATAACCTACTGAGCTTGAGCCTGTGGATCATCTACTTCTTCACTGCACCTGGAATAGGTCTTTGTGGGGAAAGATTCTCTCTTTTGGAGTTACAAATTTTTATTATATATTGCTAAATGATTGAGTCCGGATGAACTACTACTCCAACTCTTCTGCTATTTTTACAGATTTGATTAAAATTATAATAAAATGTAGATTCTTAAACTTTCAGAAATGCTTCGTAAGTAATATTTAAACCCGTCCCAAGTGACAAAGCAAGAATGATAACAATATTGTCATAATGTGATTGGAAAATTATATAATTTGTGTGCAAAAGAGATTTCTATCATGCCTCTCCTAAACCTAGTTTGAGTTCTGATTTACTATTATACGAACTATCATGGACACTTTGTCCCAAATTTATATGCTAAATGGAAACCCTAAAGAGAATATGATTTTGTGCCCATGTGTTTTTCCTCTTCTAGTAATTCTATTGAAAATGGATTTTATGGTATGGATGGTATAGACACCCCCTCTATGCCCATCAATGTGCACACTGTCACACATTGTACGCAGTGTGCACTTTATGATATTTGTATCTATTGAATCCAACACAACACGCAATTGTGGCGGAAAAGACGTTTTACCTTCTTTTCCCTAGCGGCCTTGGTAGTCTTTCAACCAATTTATCTTTATCAAATGAGTGGGCAAAGAAGAACACGACAAATGCTCCTTGAGTCAAGCGTGATTGGTGAAGGAAATTGAAATGTTAGACAGAGACAAACGGGAAGGAAACAAATGTAGGGCCACAAGAATAAGAGTTTGATATTCCCTTTCTCTCTCAATACATTCAGCTTCTTGGTCATCTCATTACCCACAAGAATAAGAGTTTGATTGAGATTATACGGAGAAGTTATGGGCTCCGAATACTATCTTGGCTGCCATTAGTAAATGACTGGGACAACATATGTTGATCAGCCGTTGCGCAGAGAATTGAGCTTAACAAGCAAATGATAAGTTGAGCATCAACAAACAGTAAATCCAGTGAAAAAAAAGTTAAATATCTTGATTAACATTTGATTTAAATTTTAAAAATAAAAAAAAATTATATTATGAGAGTTCCTCTCTACAGAGGGTCTAGTAACAGTTCGAGTCAAATTAGTCAAAATTTGGATATCAATTATGAAAAAAAAAAGGTAAATCAGCTCAGTGCACTCCATGAATTTCTAATCAGAGGAAAATTTGGTACTAATGGTAAAGTAACTTGGCCATGGCATTAGTTCATACGTGGAATTACCATCTTGGTGGGTCCCATTTGCTAGTCTCATTTATTCTCCGATCCAAATCTAAGATTTGAGACCAATTTTGTTGACCCAGCTCACCCCTCAATGAAAATGTTGGGAAACATTCAACGAAATATTTATTTACTAAAAATATTAAATTTTTTTAATTAAAATTTTATATTCACGCTTTAGAAATAAAAAAAAAATAGTAAAATAATTTATTCTTAAATAAATCTGACAATTAACTTGATTCAAAATCGAGATCAATAAATTATTAAAGATCGATCCATCAAGTATTAAAAAGAAAAATGAAATAATCTTCTGGCCCTAACCCACCCTGCCCTTGTTAAGGTCCCACCCTCATCTCACGGCTCCGGGTCGAAGGACTTTGCCTTGGCCTTGGGGCACACTCCAATGCCAGCTCCGCATTTCTTTTACTTTATACACATGAAAACTACTTCAAATTGTTTCATTAAATGTTCGCCAACGTTTTCATTGAGGGGGTGAGCTGATTAGCTAAAATTCGTTGGAGAATAAATGAGAAAGGCAAATGGGAACCCCCAAAGTGGTTGGCTGCTCAAAGAGTACGTGTTTGCATGAAGCACGTGGGGTGATGGGCTGGGATATTAAAAGTCTACCCCTAACCCAGCTATGCGCTACGCGGTCCCCAGGCTTTTCAGGCAAGTGGTGTCGAATATAGTGTGTAATATGTCATGGGTATTCGTCCTATATTAAAAAGTTGAAAAGAATGTGATGAGTATATAACCCATCAAATTTGAAATTATTTAAATTTGGTTGAAATGGTATATTAGAGGGAAAATAAAATTTTCAATAATGAATTAATTAAATAATTAATTATGTATTTATTTATTTAAGGGTCAAAAGAAAGTGTCTTAAGGCACTTGGGCATTAGAAAATAAGTGTTTTTCGGTTATTAAATTTTTTGTTTTTTGTTTAAAAGGCACAATTTGAAAATTAAATAAATTGTTATCTTTTAATTAAAATATTATTTTCCAAAACAAAAATCAAGTGATACCTATTGAATAAACGATTATTTTTTTAAAAGGACATATTTATTATGACCTTGAATGAAAGGATTTCTCATAATTGCAATCTTTCATCTTCTATAAATACTCCCTCTCATCATTATAAAATTTTTCTTTGAATTTTTCTGTCATAGGCAATTTTCGTGTTCTGAAAAAACTCTATTCGTTTTTGGGAGAAATTTAAAATTTTACTGTTTTAAATTTCTATTTTCGATTTACATATTTTAAAGGAGTTTATCATCAATCCAACTAATAATATAATAGGAATATAATTTCTTTAAGAACAATGATTATTTTATAAATCTTTTCGCAATTTGTATGTTTCGAAATTCTTTCTATATTTTCTAACATGTGGGTCTGCAACTTAGTCATTGTCCTATTCGCTTGACTCTTCACCCTCCCCCACTCTTCCCCATATTCCAAGTCCTCTCTCTCTCCCTCTCTCTCTCAACCTTTTTAAGGACCTCTGCTTGATTGTCTAATTCTATTACTGGTATCTTTATTCATTTCACTAAAGTTACCACCGCCGACTTCCTCCACGTAAAAGCCACCTTAATCTGGATGTGACAGAAAGAGAGATTTGCCGCAGGATTGTCATTTTCCATTTTCCTTTTTATTCTAATCGCATGTCTTGAAAGAAGATTAAATGACAATACGACGTTGCACTCGAAAGGAAAAATTTATAAAATTATAATAACACCTGTATTAATATATAATATCGAATATTAAATTATTAAATAATAAAATAATTATAATTAAAATTAAAATATTTAAATTGATACGTAATAAAATTAAAAATAAAAAAAATATCATATTATATCACTTAAAATGGTTTGAATATTTATAATAAAAATCTAAAAACACTCCGATTAGAAAAAATAAGATTTTAAATATAAAAATATAAGTGCATTCAAGTTAAATCGATCCCGAATATCCCCTATATTCAAACTCGAACTTGAATTTTTTAATGATAATGATATTCAAATTCGAATTCGAACTCGACGAATAGTAATAATATGAATTGAATTCTACTCATATATAATTTAATGAATTTTAGATCGACTCAAAAACTTAACTCGTTTATAGATATGAATATTTATACAATAAATTAATATATTTCACTTAATTTAATTGCTATCGAGTCACTTGATAAGATTTTAAGTTTAAAATTTTATTATTCGAATTTGACTCGATTGTATAATGAAATCGTTGTAATTTGACTCGAATTCGGTCAAAATTGAGTCTTTGATCAAGCAGTTCATGGGCGACTTGAACTCGACTCAGTTTATATAACAACCTTACGTAAAAGATTTAATGAAACGTTAAAATAAACCGTTAAAAATCTGAATATAAATTATTTATAAAAATATAAGTGTTAAGAATTTAGTTGAGATGATAAATTTAAATAAAAATATGTGACATAAAAGAATTCAAATCAGTTGAATCAATGTGCTTTATTATTGTTGTTATCATCATCATTATTACTTGCTATGTGGAGATGGTTTTTATTAAATAGTAAAATATAGGAACCAAGCAATTTTAGTTTATTGTCAAAATTAAAATTTTTGGAGTACGACGAGACTGAATCGAAAAAAATCTATATTTTAATAATTTTTAACTAATCCAACTTTAGATTTTTTAATTAAGAATTGGTAGTGAAATAATTTCATTTTTAAGTAATTAATCAACCAAAAGAAAATTTCTTAAATTAATCAAAATACAGAAAGAAATAAATAAAATAGCAATAGAAACCCTCCCCCCCCCCCCAAAAAAAGCACTCAAAGCAAATAGGAGTATGGTTCTGGGTTAGAGAATACATAGGATTTAAATGGGTAGGAGAGAAGGGTTTGGTGCTCCAAATTTGTTTTTTAAATAATCGATCTTAAATCGTTGAAATTAAAATTCAATTTATTATTGTTATGAAGAAGGGTTTGACGGATTTCAATTATTCTGTAAATGCAAAATTTTTTAAATTTAATAAATATGTAAAAAAATTTTTGGGAGGATTTATAATTTTTTTTTTTTAAATGTGAATACCATTCAAAGATAAAATACTTAAATTGTTTTTTTTTTAATTATTATTGTTTTATTATTAATGCCAAATCAGATTGCAGCAGAAAGAAGTGTGCTCAGTTCAAATCCACAAATAAATACCTCTATGAGTTTTCAATCTACTTTGGATAATTAAATTTTTATTGCAAAAATTTTTAAAATATATTTGAATATTGCTCCCTCCTAAGTGGACCCCATTAACGTTTTTATATAAAAGTATATTATCATTACCATATAATAGTTGAAGTTTAACAGGATTGTCATCTATGGCGAGAGAGAGAGAGAGAGAGAGAGAGCGAGAAAGAGTTCCCTCTCTCCCATACCCTGCAATCTTTTTTGTTTCAACACCTTCGCAATGTGTATTTGTCTCTCAAATGGCTGAGCTCAATTGTTAGGATCATGGCTATGATTGTTGTTGTTGTTGTTGTATGAGCATTTCATTCCGTTGATTTCACGAATTTTGCTTCTTTTTAGAGAGAGAGAGAGAGAGAGAGAGAGAGGGAGAGAGGGAAAATGAATTTGGCAGCGCAATTAAAGCGAGGAATCTCGCGCCAATTCTCAACGGGATCGTTGGGAAAGAGCGGGAGATTCAGCTTCAATAGGCAATCGTCGCTTGATCCCCATCGGAACAATCATCGATTCGGCTTCGGACGGCAATCGTCGCTTGATCCGATCCGGAGGAGTCCGGTGGAACACGAACTGGGCGTGCCGGAGTATCTGGATTCCACGATGCAGTTGCTGTTCATGGCGTGTAGAGGAGACGTCAGAGGAGTTGAGGACTTGTTGAATGAAGGCATTGATGTAAACAGCATTGATTTGGATGCAAGAACAGCTCTGCACATTGCAGCTTGTGAAGGGCATGTTGACGTTGTCAGATTGTTGCTCAGTCGTAAGGCCAATATCAATGCTCGTGATCGATGGGGAAGTACGGTATATTGTTTTTCCTCTTCTTCAGTTTATTGTATTGTCTTGTTTTAATTGAATTCACAGTTTGGATTGCTTGTTGAGCTTCAAGAGAATAGAAAGGTTCTATTTTGAGCAATAATTTTTTTTTCGCCCCGCCCCGGGGGGGGGGGGGGTTGTTATTTGACTTGGAGCCAATTGTTTTTTAATACTTACTTCTATTAGTAGCCACACCCATCATTTTCATGCTTTTTAATTTATTTTTCATATGTGAATGTTGATAGGAAGACTGAAATGAGAATAGGGTTGACATTAGAGAAGTGATTGAAGAGTTAGGTCATGGATGCTGAAAATTAATTCAAGCTGTGTGTGTGCGCCAAAGAATGGCTAATTGGAATAGATCATTGACATGCACGTATTTGTGTGCTGTGGACTAGGTAGGTTTGTATTCAGTTTCTTTCTGATCATTGACTGAAATACAATAATTTCGGTCAACGTGAAGTATATTGGATTGAAGGACCATACTATAACTGAAACACAAACACACAGACACACCCAAACAAGAAGAAGTTAAGCTAGAAACCTACTTGAGGAGGATCAGCAAGAGGAACAAAGATGGTGGAAGAAAAGAAAAACACCATGAAGAGCCTCTGTCTATCCTCAACCTTAGATAGTCCCAGAGATCAATTTTGGTAACCCATTAAAACCGTATATGAGTACATCATCCATACAACCTATGGCCTACATTAAGTTTGGGATCAGTATAGTTAAGACAATGCAAATTCATGTGGCAGATAACACTATCATGAAGCATATATTAGATTCAAAGGCCTGTCATCTTAGAATATGGTCATTTGTTATTCTTCAGAAACTGGGTAGGTTAGTTGCAGGTTCCATTGCTACGACTTCATATGTGAGAATGAGGATTTCTGGCAGGAGAAAAAATAGCTATCATTTTCTTCGAGGGTGAGGAGTGTTAGCCTTTACTCTGTCTCAAGGAAGGTATGCCAAGCATTTGGGGGAGGGTTGTGTGAATGACAAATGCATTCTTATCCCAGGGGTGCCCTAGACCCCATAGTGGCTACTCTTAACAAGATGGGTTTGTGGGGCAGATGCTTATGAACCTGCTGAAAGCGGTCCACACAAAACAAAAAATGGTTTCACTTAATCTGTTATCTCATAAATGAATAGCAGTGCCAAACCCAATAACTTTTTCTTCCTTGCACCATAACCCAATTTCCTGGTGGTGAGCAGAGTTATTGACTACCCAGTCATTCAACCATATGAGTAAAGAGGGATTGCAGTTACCCTTACCCTTCTGTGAGTAGGTGAAGTTTATTCAGATGTCCATGTGGATCTTTGTTTGCCTGTATTTGACTTACCTTGATATGCATAGAAGTCTCAAAACTGAAGACCATGCTGTGTAAAGAGACAGAGCCATGTGGTGGAGTTGATTACTGCCACTAATTCCTGTGAAAAATATTTTATAGCATTATGACATTTATCCCTTTTATCCTTTTGGACTGTGTGCAACTTAACTTGGGCAGAGTTGTGACAGAAAAGAAGTACTACAACTATTGTCTGTTCCTACAAAATACTTTTTCCTTTTCAAGGATGTCTTTTGATGGGGCACTGTATTGTAACAGGCGGCTGCTGATGCCAAATACTATGGAAATGTGGAAGTGTATGATATATTGAGGGCCCGTGGAGCCAAAATGCCGGTATCAAGTGAAATTTTATTAGTTTCTTTGAGCTATTATATTACTGTTTTTATGGTGATTGTTGATACAGCTTCCTATTTCCAGAAAACCAGAAAGACACCAATGACAGTAGCAAATCCCCATGAAGTTCCAGAGTATGAGCTTAACCCTCTAGAGCTTCAGTTTCGCAAGAGTGATGGAATCTCAAAGGTTAGGCCTTATATAATTTGATCCATAGAGTGGTTTTGCTTTAGTCTGATTAAAGATGGTAGCACCTGTGTTTCGTTTATTCCACCCAATATGCCAAAGTTTTTGTCATGATCTTTTCTGCTGCAATTATGCAGTTGTATTAAGGCTCTTATCAACAACAACAATAAAAAATTGAGTATAAATCTCAAATTTTAGGGTCGGCCACCAATATAGGAGAGAGAAGAGAGAAAAATAATAAAATAGCATAAAATTAAAGTTTGAAAGCATAAATAGAGAAATAAAACTAAAAAATACAAATAATGAAAAGAAAGAAATAAAAATAAATTATTCATAAAAATTTAAAATAATAATTATTATAACTAAGAAAATGGTATGAATAATTGTCCACAAGGACTTGCAATAAAATGCAACAGAGATAAAAAGAAAAAGAGATAGAATTTTGTTTGTCAAGTTAGTTAGTGGAGATTAAGTAATTAATATTGTTAATGTTTATGCACCTCAAATAGGTGTACATGCAACTAGTAAATAACAGTTTTGGAAAAATTTAGATAAATTTATACAAACCATACCTTGAAAGGAGAAGTTATTTATTAGAGAAAATCTAAATAGACATATAGGTAAGAATAATAAGGGATTTCGAACCGTACATAAAAACTTTGACTTTGGTAGTAAGAATGAGGCAGGGGCACCATTTTAGAGTTTGCCATAACAATTGATTTGATTCTCGTAAACACTTTCTTCAAGAAAAGAGAATTGCACATAGTTACATTTAGAAGTAGGTTTAATGCCAGTCAAATAGATTTTTCCCTCACCAGGAGAGATGATAGAATAATCTGTAGGGGTTGTAAAGTTATACCAGGGGAGAGTGTAGCAACTCAATATAGATTTTTAGTTTTAGATCTCTGTGTGCCTAAAAGGCAAAAGAAGTATCACTAATTTGTGGAATCAAAAATTAAGTAGTAGAATCTGAAAAAAGAAAAAGTGATGACTTTTAGAAATAAATTAATGTAAGCAGCAATTTAGTTCAATAATGATGATTTGAAAACTATGCTTGTAGAAAATAATAATATTAAGAATATAGGTAAGGAGATTCTTGGTGTATTTAAGAGTTGGACTCCAATAGGCAAATAGTCATGGTGGTAAAATCAGAAAAGCCAAATTGTTACACCAAACGAGATTGTTATAAAAATCTTAAAAGTAAGAGAGGTAGTGATACATTTGAAAAATACAATATTGCAAAAAAAAAAGGTGAAAAATATTATTCACGAATAAATATAACGAATTATATAAAAAATAGAAACTAAAGATGGAGAAAAAGATATTTATAGAATTGCCAAACTAAGCGAGAGGAAGAAAAAAGATCTAAATAGTGTTAAGTGAGAGTGAGATCAATAGTGTCCTTATAAGAAATGATAATATAAAAAAACGCTGGAGGGATTATTTTTATAATCTCTTTAACATTGAAAGTACAAGAGATATCGACGATATCGTAATACTTGTAAAGGAGATCAATAGGGATTTTAAACGTAAAATTCGTCCTTATGAAATAAATGAGGTTTTAAAGAAAATGAATAATAATAAAATCATAGGACTCGATGACATTCCTATTGAAATGTGGAAGTGTTTAAATAAAGTGGGGATAGAAGTGTTAACGGATCTTTTTAACAAAATTTAGCAAATCAAGAAAATATCTCAAGTATCGAGAGAGAGCACACTTGTATCATTATATAAGAATAAAGAAAACATACATAATTGTTTCAATTACAGGGGAATTAAATTTATGAGTCATGTTATAAAGTTAGGGGAGAGAGTGATGGAGTATAGATTGAGATTGGAGCTAAATCTTAACAGATCTTTTTAAATATCCCAAATATCGAGGGAGAGCACACTTGTATCACTATATAAGAATGAAGGAAATATATGTGATTGTTCCAATTATAGGCGGAATTAAACTTATAAGTCATGATATAAAATTGTGGGAGAGAGTGATGGAATATAGGTTGAAATTGGAGTTAAGTGTCTTTTAAAATCAATTTGGATTTATGTCAAGACGATCCACCATTGAAGTCATTCATTTGCTAAGACATTTGATAGAGACATTTTGAACGCAGAAGAGAGACTTGCATGGTTAAGATTGTAGATAGGAATATTAACGGATCTTTTTAACAAAATCTGACAAATCAAGAAAATGTTCAAAGTATTAAGGGAGAGCACACTTGTATCACTATATAAGAATAAAGGAAACATACATGATTGTTCTAATTATAAGAGAATTAAACTTATGAGTCATGCTATAAAGTTGTGAGAGAGAGTGAGAGAAAGTGATGGAGTATAAATTGAGATCGGAGCTAAGTGTGTTTCAAAATCAATTTGGATTTATATCATAACGATTTACCACTGAAATCATTTATTTGTTAAGATATTTGGTGGAGATATTTTGAGCGTAGAAGAGAGACTTGCTTATGGCATTCATTGGTTGAGAGAAAGCATATGATAAGATACCTAAAGACATTGTGGTGGACGTTGTTGAAAAAAGGTATCTCCTTGAGATACATTAACCTCATCAAAGATTTGTATGAGGGAGATGTTACCAATGTAAGAATCTGTGGGGATTTAAGTGATAGCTTCCCTATTAACATTGGACTTCATCAAGGTTCGGCATTAAATCTCCTCCTTTTTTGCAATAGTGATGAATGAAATCACAAAGAGTATTCAAGATAAAATATTATGGTGTATGGTATATACTTTTTGCAGATAATATAATATTGATTGATAAAACTAGAGAGGGTATCAGTACTAAATTGGAATTATGGAGGGACACATTAGAATATAGAGGATTTAAAGTCAGTCAAGAACTAACTATATGAGTTGTACGTGGCATTCGTCAGAATAATGAATGAACTATTAAGTTACAAGGTCAGGACATACTAAAAAGTGAATGTTTTAAATATCTTGGATTTATCATTGAAAACGATGACAATATAAATAAACATGTAAATTATAGGATCTAATCAGGTTGGATTAAATGAAAAAATACATCTGGAGTTCTTTGCAATTACATGATGTTATTGCAATTGAATGGAAAGTTTTATAAAGCCACAGTAAGTCTTGCATTATTGTATGGTACTAAATAATGAGCCATTAAACAATAATAAAAGTATAAAATGGTCATAACCGAAATGTGAATACTTATATGAATGTATGATAAACTTAGAAAAGATAGAATTAAAAATAAAGAGATACTAAGTTGGGAGTGAATTCAATTGTAAATAAAATACGAGAGTATCTTAAAGATATGAGTGTCAAGAGTTTAGTTGAGAAGATGATTTTAAATAAAAATGAGGGGCATAGGAGAATATGAAACATAATGCTACCGTAAAGATGTTAATGTCAAGAGTTTTGTATTATCTTCTCTATTTTTGCTCACAAATTTTAATTTTATGTTTTTTTTCTTTTGTTTTATATTTATCTCTCAAACGATTAACCCCAAAAGTTGGGATTAAAGCACATAAATTGATGATTGCAATAATAATAATAATAATAATAGTTGACATAATTTCCTTTGGAAGAATTCTGCCTGATTTTTATGGCATAGCAATGCACATCCTAGTGAAACTTTGGGGGGTTCTAAGATGCTAGTTTGCTCAGGAGGGGAAGAAGAAGTAAAATTGATTCCCAGGAGCAAGGTCGAGTAGTATAGGACCAAGATTGGGAAAACATTTCCTTGGAAAAATGGGGGTTAGCCATTAGAAAAAGAGAAACCTCGGAACAACTAATTTGTGGTTTATTAATAATGTTTTTAACCTTGAAAATTGTAATATATTTGGTTTACTTGATTTTTTATTGATAACACTTGCTCAGAGAGAAAACATGTTGTCAGGCTTCAGTTAGCAGTCATCTACACCACACTGGTGACTTTTTATTGTATCATGCCAAATTCTTAATACCCATTTGAGCTATTGTTTGTGGTCCTTGTGTTACATTTATGTCCTCTATTGAATTTTTCATTTGAATGTGCTGAAGATATATAGGCTGAATAGTTATTGCTTTCTTTTAGTATCAGAATTATGTAGTAATGATCTTGATCTATTTTCCTCAATATATTTGCAGGCTGTTATTACCAATTTGGCCCTAATTTTTTTTTTTAATTTCTCTGTGTATGTGTGTGTGTTACAATTCATAAAGTTATGGTTGATTTGATTATGTATCACCAGTTAGAATCAATACGGTCATGTTTGCTACTGTTGGTCCTTTTCTCCCATTGTCCTGTTTGCTTCACAGATTTTCTGCAACAAGAAAATCTATGCCATCCCTGGATCTTTTGCCCTCGGTCATCCATTCCTCCAAGGAAGTGGATCACTGTGTGCATATCATCCAAAATTCATTCCATGTTTGTGACTAACAAGTGATACTTCTTTTACCTTGACAGGGAACATATCAAGTGGCTAAATGGAATGGTATAAAGGTTGCAGTCAAGATACTTGACCAGGATAGCTATTCAAACCCTGAAAGCATGTCAGGTTTTTTTTTTTTTTTTTGAAAAGCAAAACATATTCCTTCTTCTTTCAATACTTTTTGTATATTTAATGAAGTATGGTAATGATTTTGAATTGATGATTGCAATTCTTAAGGCATTCATGTTAGTTCACCTTAGTCAAGATTAGATTCTGCTGCCTTAATGTATGCACAATACAGGTAACTGATATCATGGTGTTATATTGAAATTTTAACTTCATTTGTTCCTTCAGATTGTTGAGAGCTTGACTACTTTTTGCTTTGAGGTTGGTGAGTTAGAGGCAGGCTTTACTGAACAACAGGACCATACATTAGACAGGGTTGTGGAAGATATTTCAACTTCAAGGCCTGCATTGGGGAGGTCATCAAGTGCCATTCAGGACTTGTGGTTGGATAGAGTTGTTGACTTTAGCAGCCATTTAATTAGAACACTTTTCTTTTCCTTACCTCTATTAAGTAGTTGCCTTGACATTGCCTGTATCAAGAAGAGCACAAATCATGCGTGTGCAGATATATATATTTTACATAAAAAACATAAATATTATGTGTATAAAAAATTATTATTAATAAATAACGAAAGAATGTAAAAAATAATAATAATAATTGTAAGAGAGGGGGTTGAGAAATGTGGAGAAAAAATAGGGAGAAAATGTGGGTTCCTGGCGCTTGGAAGGATTACAGGTTTTTGAATTAGTTTGAAAGATCTAATCTGGCCTTATAATAAAAGATAGAAAAATACCAAATTCAAAAATTGCAAGGATCACTATTTTTTTCCCCAGAAAAAGCTGAGAACAGTTGAGAATCCATGCTCATGGATTGGCTTTCTTAAGAGCATAGATATCCACAGTGTTAACTAAGGTATTGCTTAGTTTGGAGTTCAAGACGGGAGGGATAACACATGACACGGGGCCCAAGGAGTAAGATGGAAATTTTGAAAATACATAAGGAAAAAGTTGGTTTGGCCTAAGGTGATTTGGACATGTGCAACAAAAATAGAAAGATATACCGATTAAGAGGAGCGAGATCTTAAATGTAAAAAATTTAATGAAATATTAGATAGGCCGTTGAAAATCTAAATGCAAATTATTCATAAAAATATGTGTCTCAAGAGTTTAGTTGAGAAAATGATTTTGAATAAGAATGAGTGACGTAGAAGAATTCTAATCAGTTTATTATAATTATTATTCTTATTATTATTTTAAGTTTATATTGATAGTTTATTTTTACTTCTTGTTTTTCATTATTTTTATTTTTTAGTTTTATTTTCTCTTATTTTACTTTTAAACTTCAATTTTATTTTATTTCTCTCTCTCTCTCGTATTGGTATTTCAAACAGTTAACCCCCCAAAAATTGGGATTAAAATTTAGTTTGTAGTTGATGTTTATGATGAAAAAGTCGGAAAAAAAATTTTTAGGGAATTTTTCGTTTGTGTCATCATCTCTTGTGTCTCCAAAAAGATGATGTATAAAAATTTGGCTCATTTTAGTTCTAGAGATGGAGAGAATTTTTAATTTTGTCTCCATCTCTACAAATCTAACATACTATTTTTTGTCTCGTATCTGTCCATTCCATACTGTACTCCAAACCAAATGCTGCCTAACTTCGACATAACCATGCCAGTTGATAATAAATGTCTAACAGTGTTGGAGTTCATCTTATTCTCTATCCAATTTTCTTGTTACTTTGTCTAATGCTTACTTTTTAATACAGAACTGCTTTCAATCATGAGTTAGAGTGGTTAGCAAAAGTACGGCATCCTAATGTTGTTCAGTTCGTAGGAGCTGTTACCCAAAATGTTCCAATGATGATTGTCTTAGAGTACCACCCAAGAGTAAGATCTCTCTCTCTCTCTCTCCCCCCCTCCCCCTCTTCCTCCCTCCCTCCCTCCCTCTCTCCCTCTCTCTATATGGTTGTTTTTTCAAACGTTTTCTATCATCTGAGATTAGGCCAGCTTGATGTGAAATAAGATTAGGCCAGACATAATGATGTGAAATGAGATTAGGCCAGCTACCTAAGGTTGTGTTGGGCCTGATTATTGACCCTGACCATGATTTATCTTTAGCTTCTCAACATCAACATGAGCAGATTGATAAAGCATCCCTTATTTTCCACTTCTCTATATGTGTAATGAGGATATCTTTGAGGATCAGTCTATGACACTGAGACTGTTTAGTAAATCCTCCTTGTCTCTTTCAATTTGAACCACCGGTGGTTAATCTTCTTAATATCTTTTGGACATAACTGCAGCAGTTCATATTTTGTGCACATTTGTGTTATATCCTTTTTTTTTTTTTTTGAACATTTCTTGTCCTTATTTGCTGATGTTTCATTTTTAGGGTGACCTAGGAGCCTATCTACGAAAGAAAGGACGGCTATCTCCATCGAAAGCTTTAAGATTTGCTCTTGATATTGCTAGGCAAGTATAATTCTGCGAGACTGTAGGCAGAATTTGTTAATAATTTTATATAATATATTCACAATTACTAGATTTGTATTCCACACATATGAAATAGCTTCTCATTGTGTGAAAAAAAAATGGGTTTTTATATTGTTGTAAATTGAATTAACTAAGATGAAAATGATCCTCTAGTCAATTAAGAATTCTTTTCATAAACATCTGCTAGCGTGATGATGGGGTATTTGATTTCTTATGATCAGAGGAGTGAATTATCTTCACGAGTGCAAACCTGAGCCACTTATTCATTGCGATTTAAAGCCCAAGTAAGACAATGAAATGCAGAAGATCATTTAGAGCTTGTTTTGGTTGCATTTTGAACTTCTATTTTCACTCATTGGTTGTATTGTGTTCTAATATTTCAAATTTGGGTAAGGTGCCAGAAATATTTTGCTGAATAGTGGAGGTCAGCTGAAGATAGCTGGATTTGGTTTGATAAGGTTTTCATATATTTCACCTGACAAAGCGAGACTTGTGCAACCAGACAGTGTTGATCGCTCAAGTAAGTTGCTTTGTTATCTCAATCTTCATGTTCTGTTTGATCTGGTGGATAATTCTATAGATCGTAGATGGGAGTTTTCTAGGTACATTTCTGGGATCAAGTATTCTTTTGAAACTATTTCATGATATATTTTAGAAAATACAAGATAAAGTAGAAAAAATAGAGAGAATAAAGAAAACAAACTGAGAGAGAATAATATATGTATTGTATATATGTTGTACATACAATAGGCTGAGAGAGAATAATTAATATATTGTGTATGTTACGTGTTCAATAAATTGTACAAAAACCCTATTTATAGGGTGATTCCATGAAAATATAAAAGAAAAGAATAAAATATAATATAATATTTACAAAATTGATAAAAATAAATGAAATATTCTAATATTAAAATCTTGGAAAGTCAATACTTATAAGATTTCTTCAATTTGGAAATCTCCAAAACTTCTTCAATGAGACTTCTTTAATTTAGAAATATCAATATTCTTAGCACCCCCCTCAAACTCAATATGAGAATAGATAAATGATCTTGAGTTTGTATAGTAGGTCATCATAACGCTAAAAAAGATGAGTTAAGATCATAGAGAATCCTTATGCCGGAAATTAAAGAACCGCCAAGAATAATACAATAGTCTATAGTAGACCATCGATTAATAAGATTACCAGACTAATCAGTATTAGAATAAGCATATAACTGATACCGTAGAAAGTGTAGTATAGTTGTTATTATCAGGGAAAAAAACCAGACTGAGTAGAAGATGATATAATAGCAGAATTCTCAGCAGCAGACTCACAAAAAACAAAAATAAAGTAGATAAGTAGAGCAAATAAAGCAGACTGAGTAGAAGAGGATGTAATAACAGAATTCTCAATAACAGAGTTAGAGAAAACAGAGATGAAGCAGATAAAGCAGAGGGAATAAAGCAAACTGAGTAGAAGAGGGAGTAATAGCAGAATAAAACAAAGAGATTGAAGAAGCACAATCTTGAATAGTAGAAAAGTTGCAGACCGTAAGATATTATTGAGAAATAGTAGAATAAAGCAGAGGGATTGAAGAATGAAGTAGAATTTTCAATAGCAGAAAAGTAGTAGAGCGTAAAATATTGTCGAGAACCAGCAGAATAAAGCGGAACGATTTTGAATAACAGAAATAGGTTGAAAAATATTTAATTTCTCCATAATTAGGCAAAAAAAAAGAAGTCTAACCGATGAGAAGAGTAGAAAAAAAATATCGGATCGAAACCTAGTGCTCTGATACCATGTTAGAAAAAGCAAGATAAAGTAGAAAAACATAGAGGGAAACTACCATCTTTATATGTTGTATTCCTGGGTTTTGTTAAAGACAAGTTGGGAATCTGTGGCTTTGCTCCATGGAGTTTCTTTTTATGAAATAATGATGCTCTACAAAAATTGTAGTGCTGGTGTTTCATAGGATAAGTTTCTTTCTGTCTGCATTACCCTTCATGTCTATAGACTGAAAGGCTATCCTGATATGCCTAATTTATGATTGAGGATACCATATGATAGGGAATAGCTGAATAATGTTATATTTCTACATTTTTAACATATTCTCTATTAAAACATTTTGCTTCTTAGTAATTTTTTGAATTCCAGATGGCCATAAATGTGAGATTTATGCCTAATTTATGATCGAGGATACCATATGATGGGGAATAGGTGAATAATGTTACATTTTTATGTTTATAACGAATTGTCTATTAAAACTTTTTTCTTTTTAGAAACTTTTGAATTCCAGAAGTTAATAGAAGTGGGATTTTCTTTTAATTTAATGACTCGAATAAACATCTTAAGTAAGAAAAGCATTTGAAGTCAATTTTAGCTGCAAGAATTTTGCTCAGGTATCAACCATTGAAGGGTTAAGGAGGAGCAGAAGCTATTCGGTCTAAACATATTAGGCATGATACTGGATATGGGCTTGTGGCCATGACCTCCATTGTGGGGTATCTTTGTTTCAAAAGAAGTCACTTTACCAAAAGCACGTTTTTATTACACTGCATTGTTGAGGACTTCATTGAAATCACCTAATACTATCCATGGCACTAATATGTTCTTACAAATAGTACATTGAGAGGGACAGTTCCTCTCCTGGCACCATCTGGTTGGTAAGTGTAGGAGGCATGCCCGAAGGGCTGTGGCAGCAGTGTGGTTCCAGGTGCTGTTGCTAGATTAAGGTCTGCAGGGTAGCGGGGACTTGGACTGCCTTGTTTCACTAGATTAACATATTAACCTTATTGATCACTAGAGCAGAATGGCCCTGCAGTTCGAAGGGGGGAGGGTTTCATTTACTTTATACTAATCTGAAAATTTCTTATGAGTCGCAGCAAATATAGTTGTGTTGCATCCAAATTTGACCTGGTTTTACAAATCTAGGCTACAAGGAAAGCAGTAAAGGCAATTTAGACCTATTAATTTATTACTTTGACAAAATTAACTGCAACACACACGGTAAATGCAAGAATCAGGTACTGGCTTCAGCAGTTTTATTGTTCCATTTGATGTGAAATTATTTCGACGAAGAAAGCTGAAAATCCTGAGTTTTATTTATTTATTTATTTATTTTAAGAAAGAAAAAAGAAAGATGAGTAATGAACTAAAATGGCTCTCTTTGATTTCTAGCTTTTAACATTTTAAATTGGATTAAAGATCCAATCTGTAATGAAGAGTGGATCTATTGAGAACATTTTTTTACAAGTAAAACCTATCTCCCAGTTGCCATGCAGCAATTTCATTTCCAAACAACTGATGGTCGCTTTTCTCTGTAGGTTTATATCTTGCGCCTGAGGTATACAACAATGACGTATTTGACAGAAGTGTGGATGCATTCTCTTTCGGTATCCTTCTTTATGAGGTATACATCTCTACCATTTTACCTACTATAAACTCTTCATCAGATACTGGACTTTTGTTTATTTATTTATTTATTTACATATTTACTTACTTCTTGAGGTGTATTCAAGGAATTTAATATAATGAGATGACATGTACTCTTTTTTGCCCATGTGTCAGGGTGGAAAAAGTTGTATTTGCATGAGAATTTTTTTTTTCAAGATTTTTGGTGGGTGAGTAGGTCATGGGTCTGTGTGGAGTGGGGCTGGGGGGGATTCGAGGGAATCTAATTCATGAAGTAGAGCACTGTATATATCTCAAAAAGTGCAAAACTGACAAAGCAAAAGAGAGAACCAACCATTGACAAGACTACTTCATCATCTAACCCTTCTCTGACACCAAATATTTTGTATTATGCAGAAGCTGCAAACATGTTAGAACCATTTACTGAGAAGCAAATGTTTAACATTGTTTTGCTAATAACAATCCTGATTCTATGGTTTCAGATGATCGAGGGTATCCCACCTTTCCACCCAAAATCTCCTGGGGAGGCAGTTAAAATGATATCCGTGGAAGGAAAGAGACCACCATTTAAGATCAAAACAAAAAGTTATCCTCCAGATCTCAAAGCGTAATTTCCTTGCTCAAATAGTTTATTCACTACTTTCTAGAATTCCAGTATGTTACATTTGAAAATTTTGCACATTGCTTTTATAGATATTCTTATATTTCCTTTTTCCTCTTGAAAAGTTCAAAAAAGGTTTTATGATTTTAAAAGAATGTGGACTTTTTTAGTGGCAAAAAGTGAGGAGTGAAATACATGTACTCAAAAATTTGTCAGACATGAATTTTTAACTATAAGTACCACTTTGCATATGTAATTTATAAGTTGAACATGATTGGTGAATATCTTGGGCATATTCAGTCAAATGTATGCAACTATTCTCGTTGAACTCTGCAATCTGAGTAACTGACAATGGAAGTGTTATCTTGCATTTCTTTGCTCCTTTTCGTTGAGGAGAGGAAGTACCGTGTTGTCTAATAAAATAATCTTTCGTGTGGAGATATTTTGGCCTGTGTTTTTATTACTTATTGGCACAAATGCAGGTTGATTGACCAATGTTGGGCAGCAGAACCTTCTGCTAGACCAATGTTTTCGGAGATTATTGTTCAGTTGGACAAAATAGTTGCAAACTACCACAAACATGGTTGGTGGAAAAACGCCTTTAAGCTTCCATGGTATGTTTCTCTTTCCTTGCATCTCCTAATAAATCTCAACTTGATGCATGCAAAACAAGAAGAAATTTTTATGCTTTCATTTCATTATGGGAAACTTTATCTTTATAAGGGATTACCATCAGTTAAGTACCCTATCAAAATGTTTGTGACCGCTGATGGCTTATGTTGCTCTCTCTCTCAATCTCTCTTGTAGATTATATTTTATTTTGTTTCTTGAGAGGGGTCAGAGTGAATTCATTGGTAATATAAGACTTAGAATTTGATGGATGTAAATTTATTTATTTGTGGTTGCCTTATGAATCATCTCCTTTTCACCTTCCGTTTGTATTTCAAGAATTCCTTCTGTAGCTTACACCATGACTCTGATGAAAGAGTTACATCTGCCAGAATCAAATATCACAAATTCATATATTTGCCATCATACATCCCCTCATTTATTCTGGGTGATGCCATTTGTGATACCTTAGGTGTACAATGTTCTCATATTCATGTCTCCGAAAAACTTCTAACAGCTTGGGTAAAGAGGACGACTAATTTGCAGGGACAAAGTCAGAAAAGTTGCATATTTTTCTTCTTTGGAAACAGAATATGTCATTAAAGAGTCCCAAACAACAAGGGGATTACCTTAAGATAGAAGTGCATAAGTTTGCATTTTCCCTGTTTTGTATCTTTGCCGCCCTCATGCCATCAAGGTGGTTTACATCCATATATGACATCTCTTTAAATTGGAAGCTTACAAAGTTGTAATGGGATATTTGCAGGAAATAAAGAGTATACATTTGTTTACTTGTGGAAATAAAAACGAGAAAAATGCAAAACACGAAAGGGAGAATCTCCTATGAATCCAAGAATACGGAGGTTCAAGGATTATTAACACCAAGGAGGCGAGGTTCATGGGGCAAATAAGATGGGTGAATTGCATCATTACTGGTTTTATTCTAGCTTCTACGGAAAGAGCTGAATGGTTCCTTTCCAGTGTGTAAAAGGTGTCATGGGATTATGTTCTGTAACATGCATGGGCTTATGCAGTGTATAATTCATTTCCTTGGATCTATGTTCCTAATAAGACCTACTTGACCGCCACTCATTTTTAGATCTCTGAAATGGATATAAGGTAAAATCTGCCTAATCTGGACCTAGATCATATGCTTTTGCTCACCTCAAAAGCTTAGCCAACCATATGGATTTTAAATTCATTCATCTTATCCTTTGCTTGTCCAAGTGAATTGATAAAGGACTAGTACTGTTACATAGGACCATTTGGAATGTGGTCTCAATGCCCGGTCAATTAGCTACCTCTATCGCTCATGGGCCACAGTAGGGTGTGCACACTTTTGTGCAAAATTTTGCTCTTGGTTGACCATGGTTACCATCAGATCCTTTTTTTTTTTTTTTTTATGGTTATGTAACGATGTTTGAACTCAAAATCTTTACAAAAAAAAAAGAACGGTAGCAATTGAACTATAGTTTATCGATACATCAACTCCCTTTGATGCCAAGTTTCACAGGGTGTTTACTCATTGTAGACCTACCAGATTTGAATTAGGTGTCGGTGGGGTCAGATGCAAACAATATTGCAAGATGAGTATTACAATATGAGTGTTGAGTTGACACATACAAATAAATATCATGATCTTTAATTTAAAAACAATAAAATAAAATCATGACTTATATCTGCTATACCACAAGTGATCTTAACAAAATGGCTGAGAAAGGCATGCTTAAACTCGTCTACTTATTTTGCCTATAAACCCTAGGCTTGTGTTGATTACTTACTCCAATCAAACGATGTGGGATACAGACTGTCTCTCACCCTCCCTTGACCCCCCCCCTCTCTTGAATTCTCTCTCCCACTTACCCGTCACACACCGAATAATTTGGAAAAGTTAGGAACGACGAATTGTTTCTCTTTAAGAAGAACCGGTGAAATTGGCCCGGAAAAGGGTTAGGAAAAATAACATGAGGCAAGGCATTTTTTTTTAGTAATCTGTAACCGGATTTTGTCTGATTAATCCGGTTCGAATACTATAGAACTCATTGAGAAGTTAACTCTCCTAAAAATTTTTTTCTCCATTCCTAGGGGTTTGAACTCGAAATCTCTCGTTAAAAGATAGAGTGTCTGATCACTCAATTCAAAAGAATTTAGTGAGAAAACTTCTTTCTGAAAGCCGACATATTTAAGCTGAAGATGGATGGCACTGTCCCCAATGGGACAGCTTAGTAATTACAATCGTTTTTTCCCAATCTGATGATCCAAAGTTTGACTCTATGTGTAACAAAAAAAGAAAAAGAAAGAAAGAAAGATGGATGGACCGTCATGTCAGGTGGACATGAGGGTCTGCGTGGGCAAGAGCAAAAGCAATAATGGAGGGCTCGTTTAAGTGAAGGAAAAGGAGATCCCATGTCAAAAGCTAGATTACTGGTAGAAGGAAAGATTTCAAACTATGAAAGCAACTCATGCTCCTCACCCAAAAAAAAAAAAGTAACTCATGCAAGCTGAGCAAAATCATTTGAACATCAAGTAAAATTCCTTAATTTATGATGAAAATATTGTTCGACTTCCATTATAATATACATAACTCATTATACTAAAGAAAAGAATAATAAAAAAAAATTCCTCTATTTTAAATTTTTAAAGAAAGTTTAAATTAAATTATGTAATAAAGAGTAATACTGTTCTTTTTTTTTTTGGTGTCCTTAGACTCAGTCCATCACCTGATATATGGAGTTTTATCCTGACTAAATTGGGTCGATCTAACTGAGGTCTCTTTTAGGGAGTAAGGGTCTCTCAAAGTAATTAATTCCGTACCCAAGTCGCGAGTTGAATTTATGATTTTAATTAAAGGATACAGCGGCCTACTTACTTCATCAACTGACCTAGTAAATACCATTCTTCACGAGTTGAATTAGTCATGAACCCCATATGTATCGGACAACTCAATCAAAAAGGTATAACCAAAGGTCATCGGTATAATGGGAAGCATTCTGTGTCCCTTAATCAAGTGTTCAGGTTCGAACCTCCTTGAGAACAGAAAAGACTATTTGGGAGACCTTCCTCTCTATAGGAGGTCTGACGGTCAGATCGACCCAAATTAGTCGGAGTGAAACTCCGGATACCTGGGCAGGGACAAAAAAAAAATAAAAAAGGCATAAGAAAAATATTTTCCAGTAACTGTCATTTCATCAATAAAATTGATCAGTTTTGGGTCAATTAACTAATTCTATGGCTGTTAAAGCATAAGCATAGCTGCATGCTTTGCTGCAAATTTTTGGCTCATGCTTAGTCATCGTGTCTAAACTAGGGCTCTTTGACATGGGATGCAATTGATTGAGTGCCCAGCTAGCAAGTGGCCTTTGTTTCGATTGGCTCTGTCTATTCTGGCTCGTAATTCCACCTCTCTAAGCCCTATATTGGCCCATAATTCCTGTTCTTGGGCCTCCGCCGCCCCAAAACCTAACACCAAATCTCCGTCCTCTATTTTTCTTTTCTTTCTTGTTTTTTTTTTAACTTAACTATCGTTATTCAAAAACTCAATGAATATAATTCGAATAAAATCCAATTTAAAAATTAATCTTTATAGTTATTTGAATTAAGTTACTCAAATTTTTTTTTTTTGTTTTTATAATCGGTTTTCAGATTTTATCCGACTAATCCAGTTCGAGCACTGTGGGGCTCATTTTAAATGTTGGCTCTCCCAAATCCTTTTTTATCATTTTCAGAACTCAAACTCGCGACCTCTTATTAATAGAGTAGATTATTCGATCACTCAACGCAAAAGAATTTGATAATTATTCAAAATTTTCAAATATCAATAATTACCAAAAAAGGGGTGGGGATTTGGTTGCTTCTCCTTGTACTAAAAAAAAAAAAAAAAAAGGAGGATTGGGTGTTGGGTCAAAGGGGGTTATAAATCCCCACCCCCTCTACAATAACAATGAGAATAATAGAATAAAAAGATTACCTTATTAAGAAAAATAATAGTTTTTATAGAAATCATCTTTTCATCATGTAAATCTATGTATTATTATACATTACCAATCAATCAAGAACTTTTTTTTACAGTAATTATTTTCGCGCAGCTGAATAACTTGAAAAATGATTAGTAAACTTTTGTAAAGTCATTTTTTCTCTTTTTAAGTTTAATCGATTTTTTATTAGTAAATCATTATTGAGGAAACACAAGAATAGGAAGATGGGTTTCATAAAGTTATTTTCCTCCGTAACTATTGTGTTTGAATTCAAATAAACAAAAATAAATTTACTTTGTTTGAACAGAATTCTTTAATAAATAATTTCATTTAAATCAAATTTTTAATAAAGTTTATTTAGAGTAGATTTTATGGGGGGATATAGTTGGTAGACAATATTTGTTTTTTTTTTTAATAATTAATCGGTATTCAGATTTATATTTTAATTAATTTAATTTGAATATTGCTGGATCTATATCAAAGATGATCATTCTTTTAATTTAATTTTTTTATTTTTAAATTTTAAATTTAAAATTTAATTAAAAAATATAATATTTTTACGTATTATACCTGCCCTTCGTCGAGGACGCCATCCGCTTGTCGTTCGAGTCACAGTGTCATCCTCGAAAGCCATCATGCTCCGATCCGAGGTGGGTGAGTGTGACGGCAGGGAACCTGCGAAACAGAAGATATCCCATCCGGCATATACGAACTTTCCCAGGATAATCTTTTGTGATCTCACCACGCCAACCTTATGCCCCGCCGTACTTTTGAGCCCACTCAAAAATATTTTACAAAATAAAATAGAAAGAAACTCTTTTTGTTTATAATTTTCATTAATTCAACTAATTAACATATTAATCCTTTCATTCCTTATCGGTGTAAATTATTAACAAAAATATTTCAAATTTTAAATCATCGTAATTCTCTAATTTATCTTGAAAATTCATAATTCCGTGATATTATTTATATTTATTAATTTGATATGAACCAACGATTTGTTAGTTTAGTGAAAGAATACTAAAGTCTTTTAATCAAAATTTCGAAATCGAGTTTTAAAAATAAAAAAGCAGACGTTTTGAGAGTTAGCCACTAAGTTAAATTTCATAACTATTCGAATTGGATTAATGGGTTTTTGAACGCTGATAATCGAGTAAAAAAAATAGTTTGATCTGAATTGAGCATTTTATTTTTCAATAATTTAAATGAAAATAAAAAAAATATTCCCCGATCAGCTTTTCATTTTTAAATAATTAAGGATTAGAGAAGTTTGGAGGGGATCTAGAAGATTATGACACTGAGATTCATTGGTCCAACTAATTAATGCTTTAATTTTCTTCATTGAATATATTAAAGAAGCACAGGCGGCCGCCCAACACAATGAAGTTTGGAGTCAAAAGTTAAACAATATTTTATTTATTGTTCTAAACGATTTTTTTTTTTTTTTTTTGGGTTTTTGGTGGGGATAGTGAACATGATAAGAAAAATAAATTTAGGTATAAATGAATAAAAACTAGAAATTCAAATCTGCCATAATAAGGAGGAAATTAAAACTGTACAATAAGAGATAATTTTTTCGATATAATTTTTCAATAAATCAATTATTTTCATAATCCTAATTTATTTATTTTTTAAAAATATTACTAAGTATACTAATCGTTAAATTATATCTGTTTGTGTATTATATATATACATATTTTAAGAGAACACGATCCTCAAACTATGCACCTTTTAAAAAAAATAAAAGGGGCAAATTAAAAAAAATAAAAGAGAAAAGAAAACTCTAGTAAAAGTTTGATTTGTTTATAAATTGCACCACACTAAATATTAGTGAATTATTAACTATCTTGCTTACCAACTAGTTGGGAAACAAAATCTATAATTCATGTAACTATTTTGTCAAGTAAAATAAAAAAAGTTTTTGATAACATCCGTATATAAATATCAGTACAAACAAGAGATGACGAATTTAAATTTGAGTATTGTTCGTGTTTTGATTTTATCGATTTTGCCTTTTTTTCCTTCCTAGAGTTGAGGATGGATCCAAGGAGTACAAAAAGGCTCAATAGCTTAAATTTAGTTAATTATTTTATTTTATTTTGGTATAAGAAAATAAAATCAAGTGGGATCAAATCGGAAAAGGGAATATGAAAATAAAAAAACTCTACCGGTTACTTTGTTCACGAGGGACTCAATTAATTATTTTATACGTTAATTTTAAAATACTCTTTTTAATTAAAATGTTGATGTGTATGTACATACACACACACACAAGAGTATTGTGATAGCATTGGCAAGGGTCATAAATTTAGACAAGGTAGCAATGTCCAACTTCAATTCAAGCAATATCATTTAACATTTAAATTAAAATAATAATATTTAATATTTAAATTTACTCGATAATTAATTTTAATTAATGACCCTTTGGACAAAACTCGCCCCTTGTTACTAATTTTGGAACTCACGGACCCATCGGAGAATAAAAGAAATCGAGTAAAGTAAAAAAATTAAATTTTAATCTTAAATTTTGAGATCGATGATTCGAGAAGAGCGGAAAAATTAATAAATAGAATAAAGAAAATCTTGTACTTAATAAAAACAAATCATAGGCTAAGTGATAAACACAATGCAATGAAATCAAAATCATAAATAAATAAATAAATAAATAAATAAATAAATAATGTCTGACTGACTTTTTGAACAAGAAACTGACAATCCGGTAATTTATTTGCCACAACATAATCTCCCATTACACTCCCCCCATCAAACGGTGTTTATTAAAACCCCGGACGCCGCATTCTCTCTCTCGCTCCCTCGTTTCCTATTCTCTCGCAGAGACCGCAGACTAATTCAGCTCTCTCTCTCTCTCTCTCTCTCTCTCTCTGATTTCACAGGACTGATTAGTTTGCTGTTTTGTTTGATCACTGTAAGTTTCTCTGTATCTGTAACTATTCTTCCCTTTGTTTTGGTTCGAATAATTTATTTTTTCGATATTCCTATGGAGATCCACGTGTTTCTTTTTTCCATTTTCATTTTCATTTTCATTTTCATTTTCATTTTCGTCCCTATGATTGATTAGGTTTCAATTTATTGCAATTGGGTTTAAGTTTCACTTCGTCCTCTTGATGTTTGTGGCGTCAAATGTTTGTATCCCATAATTTTTGAATTTTTAATGTTCATCATTTGTTTGGGTGATTGAATCTTCATTTGAAACTAGGAAATGCTTTTGTTCTTTCCAATAGAAATTGCATTTTGGGTTTATGTTTCGTGTAAGTCTTTAGATCAGCTCGTAGTCAGGTGCCGTAATTGTTTTGTTTTGGACATTCATGGGAAATTTTAGGGTTTTTGTTCAGTTTTAATGTTATAGGGTAATTATTCCCTATATTTCAGGATTAGAAAAAATGGGAAAACAATATTTTGAATTCCCTAATTTGATTATACATATATCTTTCGGATTCTTTGGGTTCATTTGATTACTGCTGTAAGAGATATACCTCTCAAAGCCTCATTTGTTCTGTGTCCCTCTTTAGAAATAGTGGGCAACTTTTTGATTTTTGATTTTTTAGTATATCTTTTGTAATTGCTCCATACTAGCCATTTACTCTAAAATATGTTGGTTTTCTTTGAGCTCACTGCTGAATAATTCAAGAAATTGGCTGTTGTATTAGGTGAAAAAGAAACCATTTTACTTGCTTTGTGCAGCAGATTTATTATATTAGTATCATCTTGTTTGAACATGTTGGTGAATTCAAATTAACATAGCATTTTCTTTTCTGGGTTGCACTTTTAACTGTTCAGGACGCAAAATATTTTACCTATCCCCTAAAGAATGATGTTGAATATATCAATTTTTCTCCTTGGTTGGAATACTGGCGTGTTCTGTGTTGGCTACTTAAATTTTTGGGATACTTTATGCTGTTTGCCTTATCACTTGAATAATCAACTCCTTGTCGGTTTTTGTTCTAGCTTTGTAAGAGGGGCTTGAGAAATGCCATTGTGGTTCTTCTGATAGACAAAAATCAGATAATGGCTTCCAGGGCAATTTTGAGAAAAAAGTCGTATCTCTCAGACTACCTCCTTGTATCCACTCGCTCATTTAATAGCTTGCCATGTGTGGGGAGTGAACAAGCTACTCGTTATCTTGGTTCCCAAAGTTCACAATCCACTGTCGATCATCCTTCAATTGATGGTAATCATCTAAAGAGTACTGGTGCAGTTTCAGTTCCTAAAGAAGAGCTATTGGGCTTCTCGGCCTTTGGAGTCCTAAGACATAGACATTATGGAGTTACGAACTATGTATGGTCAGCTCGGAACTCAGAAATTTTGTATCCAGTGGGGATCAGATCATTTATGCATGCACATCCTGTACGTTATGCAACCACTGCCACAGCGGGACAACACGATACAGGCAGTGATGATGAGGAAAACGAGGAGCTGGCTGCCAAGCGGAGAAAGGAAACATCTCCAGAAGAATGTGATCAAGCTGTTGAAGGTTTGAGTACAGCCAAAGCCAAAGCGAAAGCTAAAAAATCACAAGAAGTTGAAAAGGCTACTGCAAAAGTTTTACAAAGGATACAGGCTGCACTTTTAGGAATTGGTCCAGCTTTAAGAGTTGTGGCTTCTATGAGCAGGTTTTTTTTTTTTACTATTATTTTTTTACTATTATCCTTTTTTCCTTTTTAAACTATGCAATCTGTTTTGCCATCTTTATCTATATACATTGCTTTCAATGCAGAGAGGACTGGAAAAACAAACTTATTCATTGGAAGGATGAGTTCATTTCAACATTACAACATTATTGGTTAGGTCTAAAGCTACTCTGGGCTGATACGAGGATCAGTTCAAGGTTGCTTCTTAAACTTGCTAAAGGAAAGAGTCTCTCTAGACGTGAAAGGCAACAGCTCACTCGAACTACAGCTGACATATTTAGGCTAGTTCCTGTTGCTGTTTTTATCATAGTGCCATTCATGGAGTTTCTGTTGCCAGTGTTCCTAAAAGTGTTCCCCAACATGTTGCCATCCACATTTCAAGACAAAATGAAGGAACAGGTAGTAATATGATAGGTGTTGTACCGCACTGAAGTTTTGTTTCACATGCAAGGGTTTTTCTTGCCCTTTTCTAGTACTGAATGCATATTACACACACACACACACACCCCCCTCCCACCCCTTTTCCTCTCCTTGAAAATTAGATCCAAAAGTTTGTCAGAGTTTACTTGCTTATCATCTAATGCTGACACACGGTTATCTTAAACAGTAAATGGGTTGATTTTCAAATTAAGCTTGATTCTATTGCTTTTATACTTGAGCACCTTTTCAGCATAAATCTAGCATTGTGTCTTTTCATTGTTATTTTTATTTTGTCTAGCAGCCTCAAATCTGCTAGCATGACTATATTATGCACTTATAGTCATTAGCCTTTTGAAACTTGTGTGATTATATTGGAGGGGATCTAAATAGACATGTGGGTGAGAATAATGAAGGATTTGGAGTTGTACATGTAAATTTTGGCTTCTACCATTTTAGAGTTTGCCACAACATTTGATTTGATACTCACAAATATTTTCTTCAAGAGAAGAGAGTCGCACATAGTCACATACAGGAATGAGTTGAATGCTACCCAAATAGATTTCTTTCTCACCAGGAGGGACAATAGAATGATATGTAGGGATTGTAAAGTTATATCAAGTGAGTGTAGTAACTCAATATAGGTTTTTAATTTTAGATATGCATGTGTGTCTAAAATGTGAAAGAATGATTGTCAATTTATGGAATCAAGAATTAAGTGGTGGAACTTGAAAGAGAAAAATATGGCATCCTTTAGAGACAAGTTAATTAAAGAAGCCACCTAGACTACTAATGATGATTCGGAAATCATATAGGTAGAAATGTCTAGTAATATTAAGAAATTAGATAAGGAGGTTCTCGATGTATACAGGGGTCAAATGCCAATAAGGCGACGAGTCATGGTGGTAAAACAGGGGATCCAAATTGTTATACAAACTAAAAGAGAGTGTTATAGGAATCTTAAAAGTAGGAGAGGTGGCAATGCGTTTGAGAAGCACACAATTGTTAAAAAAGATGTGAAGAAAATTATTCACGAATAAAAAATTAAGATATATAATGAATTATATAAAAAAACTAAGAACTAAGGATAGAGAAAAAGAGTTTTACAAAATTATCAAACTGAGAAAGAGAAAGGGAAAATACCTAAATGGTTTTAGGTATATCAAGAGTGAAACCAATAGTGTGCTTATAAGGAATGGGAATATAAAAATGTATTGGAGAAACTATTTTGATAATCTTTTTAACGTTGAGAGTATGAAAAATATCGGTGATATCTCAATACTTGTATAAGAGATCAACTAGAATTTTAAACGCAAAATTCGTTCTCGTGAAGTAATAGAGGCCTTAAAAAATGAAGAATAATAAGACCATAGGATTCGATGAAATCTCGATTGAGGTGTGGAAGTGTTTGCATGAAGTGAGAATAAGAATATTAACGGATCTTTTTAATAAAATTTGACAAATCAAGAAAATGTCCGAAGCATGAAGAGAGAAAACAGTTGTACTACTATATAAAAATAAAAGTGACATATAAGATTGTTTTTATTATAGAAAAATTAAATTTATTAGTCATACTATAAAATTATGGGAGAGAATGATAGAGTGTAGATTGAAATTGCATGTGAGTGTGTTTCAGTATTAATTTGGATTCATAATAGGACGATCCGCTACTATAGCCATTCGCTTATTTAGACATTTGATGGATACGTTTAGAGTACATAAGAGAGATTTACATATGGTATTCATTGATATAGGAAAAATGTATGATAGGTTCTCAGAAACATATTGTGGTAGGCATTGATGAATAAGGAAATCTTCTTGAAATATATTGATCTTATAAAAAATATGTATGAGAGAATTGTTACCGATATAAGAACTTGCAACAATTTAAGTTATAGCTTCATAATTAATATTAGATTTTACCAAAATTCGACATTTAACTCCCTTCTTTTTATAATAGTGATAGATAAATAACGAAAAGCATTCAAGATGACTTACCATGGTGTATGTTTTTTGCCGATAATATAGTGTTAGTCAATAAAACTAAAGCGAGTATTGGTGCTAAATTGGAGTTATGGAGGGAACGTAGAGAATTTAGATTGAGTCGGTTAAAAACTGAGAATATAAAATGTATGTTTGGTAGCAATTATCTGGATGATAGAGAAATGATTAATTTAAGGGAACATGATATACCAAAGAGTAAACGTTTGAGATACCTTGGATTCATCGTTCAAAGCTATGACAACATAGATAAAGGATGTGAATAATAGGATTTAAGCAGTTTGAATGAAATAAAGAAGTGCATCTAGAGTTTTTTGTGATCGCACGATACTATTACAGTTGAAAGGGAGGTTTTATAGAATCGTAGTAAAATTGTATTATTGTATGATATTAAATGTTGAGCAATTAAACAACAAGAAGATCATAAAATGATTATACCTAAAATGAGGATATTTAGATAGATGTGTGATAAAATTAGAAAATATAGAATTAGAAATGAAGAGATACGTACTAAGTTAGGAGTGAGTATAATTATGAATAAGATGAAAGAATATCGTGTAATGTGGTTTGAACATATGCAATGAAAATTTCAAAACACACCCGTTCAGAGAAGTGAGACCTTAAATATAGAATATTTAGTGAAACAACGAAGTAAACCGTTGAAAATGTGAATTCAAGTTATCTGTAAAGATATAAATGTTAAGAGTTTAGTTGAGAAAATGATTTTAGATAGGAATGATTGGTGGCTGCCTTTGTTAATTGGTTGTTTGGTGGAGTGAAAGGTTCTTGACTCGAGCATTTAGAATATCTCTCCTTGAGTTTTCATATTTGTTAATCACCAACACACCACATGGCTGGATTTTTTCTCCTAGGCATGTTGGATGCACGTTCTAAGTTATCCAAGGGAAAATTCTATTTTAGGCTTAGACGGAGACATACCCTGACCATGGGCTGGAGCAGGGTTTGGCAGGGGGATCAAATTACAGAATCTTCCAAATAAAGGAAGTTATTATATTTTTAATTCAGTAAAATGAACAAATCTGTTGCATGAACCATTTTGAAATGTGACCATTGGCTGCACATTTATAATCATGATCTCTGCCTATTTTCTCATGTAACTGATGATATCCATTAAGGTTAAGGATTAATGTGCATGTGAAAAAATACATGAGGTTGAGTATGAGAAAGTTTCTGGTATGTATATTTATCTTGTATGCTGCAGGAGGCGTACTTTCACACATTCAGGGCTGCATATGAAGGAAGAGCAATCAATAAATATATTGCTTTTTGAGTATGTGCTATTTGGTATCCTCCATTTGCAAACTCATTCTTCTCACTTTGAGTGCCCAACTTGTAGGAAGCAATGAAAAGGAAGTTGAAAGCAAGAATTGAATATGCAAAGTTTCTTCAGGATACGGTAAAAGAAATGGCAAAAGAAGTCCAGAACTCACGCAGTGGTGATATCAAGAAAACAGCAGAAGATCTCGATGATTTTATGAACAAAGTATGTGTTTTGGATCAAAGGTTCCACAAACAACCTTATTATTCTTTCAAATGTCTTATGAATCCTTTCTTTTACTGTAGGTTAGAAAGGGTGCCCGTGTCTCTAATGAGGAAATTTTGGGCTTTGCCAAGTTGTTTAACGATGAACTTACTCTAGATAACATCAGCAGGTTTCATTTTCTCATAAGATCTCAAACAATGTTCTGCATTTGTAATTCTCACCTAATATATGCATATATTCTGATTACTGGCGTTACTTTTATTTTTTATTTTTTGGCTACCAGGTCCCGCTTGCTGAATATGTGCAAATATATGGGTATCAGCCCTTTTGGAACTGATGCTTATTTACGATTTATGCTCCGAAAAAGACTCCAGTGGTAAATATCCAGCTTTATTCATTCGAAGAAGCACCTAGGATTTGTCAAATTTGCATTAAGCTATTTTAGAGGCTTACTTGGTATTGTTTAAAGTCATTTATGCCTATGTCTGAATTTATCACTTAAATCTTCTGGTTAAGCCTTGGCAGAAAATATGCAACACTATGGCTTGGTTTATTTGGTTAAACTTAGAAGGAATAGAAGGGAAGAAGAGGAGGTTGTGTCTTTCTGCCTTTTTTCCTTCCGAATCCTTCAAACCAAATTATGCAGGGAGCATATATTGTCCAATTTTTCAAGAGAATATTTGGACAAAGTTTTATTACTTCTGTTATGCCTTTGACTGGCTCTCTCTCCCTCCCTCTTTCTCCCCCCCCCCTTTGTGCATGGTGTGTGAAACACAAATGCAGACACACGCCCACATGCCTAACTTGGGCCAAGATGCCTGATGCGGGAAGCTGTTTTACTTGAAGCTATTTTTTCTTATTTCTTTTCTTTTTGAAATAGGATTAAGAATGATGATAGACTGATACAAGCAGAGGGTGTTGAGTCGCTTTCAGAAGCTGAACTTCTTGAAAGTTGTAGGGAGCGTGGCATGCTTGGCATACATTCAGTAGAAGAGATGCGCCAACAGGTTTTTGCTAGTTTTTTCCATGCATTTACTTGCTGTGAACTAGTTCTTATTATATGCAGTTTGAAATTTGTGAACTCATCCATGTGATGTATATAAAGGGTGGAATTGTAAATGTTCGCTATTGTCTCTTTCTGGCTAGTACTGCTAGTAGTGTAGATCTGAAGTCATTTTTTGACCAGGATAATGCCACAGATTGGTTAACTGCATTAGCCAAGTCATGTAAAGAATTTCAATCATGTCAGATATCCTATCTTCCTTCTCCCAAGGAGTCCTTTGAAGTTTGTATCTTGTTAAATGTTAATTGTTGGTGTTTTCTTTGTTGTTATCTATGTTGTCGAAGGAACTCTAGGTGCACAATGCACTAATCTAGTGCCTCCTGGGCACCTAGGTGGGGCACTTCAACTAGGCGTTCACCTTTTGCCCTTGGCTCTTATCTGTTGTGAATAGGCACCAATGCTTTAGGCAAGCGGCTTATTAAAATTTAAGTTTAGGCATGCTGGCAAGGTTGTTTGGTTTCTATTTCTTGTCTTCTTATCTTCTCTTCTACTTTGGTCTATGTGGGTTTTTTTTTTCCTTTCCCCTTCTTCTGCTGCTGCTGCTGCTGCTTCTCTCCATCAGCATTCTCTCTTCCCCTCCATTTTTTATTTCCTTAATTTTGTCTTTGTTGTAGTATGCTAGAGATTTAAGTAGATTGAGATTATAGTTTCGTGTTTAGTTCTTCTCATTTAAGGATATGACATTCTATTAATATTTCAAAAATAACTTCGAGTATAAAACGATGCTTGTTGGGCTAGATTATAAAAGATGTAATGTTAGTAATTGTCAGAACTGTTGTATATCTTACTTTTATGAATAAAAAATGACTATCTTGGTTCACTACAACTTTAATTCTTAATTAAATTTAATTTCCCACCACAACGTTTTCTTAAATGAGCATTTCACTCTGGCAAAGGCCTGGCCTGGTGCCTAGAGCCTTGACTACCGATGGTCCTACTCCAGGCCCTCATGCCTTTAGCTGCAGCACCAGTTGTTAATGTTCTACTCTACCATATACACTTGCACCACTACTTCGACAATTTGCAGATATGGTGTACTTATATGCTGTTTTTCTGTATTGATTTGGACTCTTTGGTCCTCACCTTATGTCCTTTCTCTTCTAGTCATACAATTCAAACCCACTTACAATGGCCTGAAGAATATTGTGCCCATCCTATAGGTCCTTGTTATTTTTTGAGTGAAGCTGATCTTTACGGCATGCCAATGACCAATTGATTTTGAATTAGCCTTGATAGTGAAATGAGAGCACTTTGAAGTTGATGACTAATTCCTGGAATCACATCTTCCTAAAATTTAGTGGTGGAAAGAATGATCCTAGATTTCCCCCATCTTTATAATTGAGATCAGAGCCTCAATAAATAGCTATTGGAACAGTCATGGCTGCATGGCTAGTTGAGGTGCATTATTTGAGTTGATTTGTGTATAGTGAAGGGATGAATGCATCTGAGAAAAACTTGCAGTGGGGGTGGCATAAAGGGATGGTGATTTAGTTGACTTTATATATATGTATATATTTTGTCATTTTGGATGCAACTCTGGATACCGATTGCATTAGGTTCAAGAGATTAGAACAAAGTAGGTTGAGGGCATGAGGAAAAATATGATTTAAGATAATAAAAGACTATGAGATCTAAGTGAGTGGGATGTCAGGCTTAATTGCCCAGGTGTTATTACTGAGGACCCTTGGATAATATAGGCCTCTGTGCTTGCAATGCCTCCTGCCCTTGGGTGCAATATCCAATAGGAAGCTATCACTGACTGGAATTTTTTGAAGATTGAATGGCATGGCATTTCTATCTTGAGTAGCTAACTTTCAGGCTTAGTTGAGTTTATTGTTGTTGACTAACCCTGTTCTCCACTGTTTTATTTCTTCCGTTTCATCAAGTAATAAAAGAAGGAACATACTGTGTTCATTGTGCTACAGTTGTAACATGTTGATTTGCCTATGCAGCTCAAGGATTGGTTGGACTTGTCACTTAATCACTCTGTTCCCTCCTCTCTTATGATCTTATCCAGGTTATGTGTAGCCCTATTTGATCATGCTAACTTTCTAACTGTAGATGGCCTCTCAACTTTTCCAGCTTTATGACTTCATGCAGATCCTTCATTGTATCTGGAAAGTTTAGGCCGGAGGAAGCTGTTCAAGCTACCTTGACTTCCTTGCCTGATGAAGTAGTAGATACTGTTGGTATTACTGCTCTGCCTTCTGAAGACACTGTTTCTGAAAGAAGGAGAAAGCTGGAGTACCTAGAAATGCAGGAAGAACTTATCAAGGTTAACAATGGCTTTCTCATTATTATACTGAATAATATTCTTTACTGCTGCTTTAAGAATGCAAGTTGTTGTTTTCCTGTGCCAATATGCAAGGTCTTGTTGTTAACAGCTTTACATTCTGCCTAAGACTTGTTTCTCATGTGCTATTGTTAGATAATAATCTTTAATGATGCAAACTATATGTTAATTTGGATTTTTTCTTTTTGGAAGTATCTACTGAGCATGCAAATCACAGGCAATTGAGTCCATATGCAATTTCTGTGATAAAATTTGAATTAAGTGCTTAGGTTTTAATTTATTTTAAAATCTGTAGCGGAAAGTATGTGATTCAGCTTTTGTTATGTGATAAAACTTAGACATATGCCATGGTAGAGATAACAAGCTGCAATTAGCTGAGTTTTGTGCTGCTTCAGCGCCACTGACCTGAAAGTGTACTCAAGCTTGGCTTGGGCCTGCCTGTGTGCAGAATTTCATTGCACTAACCTGGTCCTTAAAGTATTATTACTTGCTCTCCTTGTCATGATTTTGAAGCAATGATGCTGCATGAAGAGCTAATGAAGATTTAAAATTTGGGGGAGGGGGCTTAATCTTGTAGTTTATGGTATTTGTTTCTACCAGTAAAAACTGATTTTTTCCCCCTTTTTTTTGACTTCTTACCTTAGATTGATTTTCACAGTTGTGATCACAGAGTTGACAAGCTTAGCCTTACATTATTTAAATAAATATAATTTATTGGGACCTGTGGATTGAATTATGGGATTTTGATTCACATGTTATGTTGAAACTCCATAGTCATAGCCCAAAGGTGACTGCTCTGCAGGACATGAGTCTTTATAGTTGAGTCTGTCTTCTACATTTGCCATTAGGGTACCTTTTCCCCCTCATGACTACATGTTTATTTTGTAAGTATCACCAATAATGCTCTTCAAGTTATTCTTACACCTTATGATAGGAAGAGGAAGAAAAAGAGGAAGTGAAGCAAGCTAGGATGAAGGAATCTGCATTCAGTGAGGAGGATGTTGCTTTGAAGGAGATGACGGTACCAACAGCGAGAGAAGCAGAACAAGCCAAAACTAAAACACTTGAAAAAGAAGAGCAACTCAGCGAGCTAAGCCGTGCTTTGGCTGTTCTAGCTTCAGCATCAGTAAGGATAGGAGCTCAAGCTCTCCCTCCCTCCCTCTCTCTCTCTCTCTCGTGCTTGTCTTTGTTGATTTGAATGATTATGATCTGGTTGTCTTAATTCTTTTCTAATTTTTGCAGTCAGTAAGTAGTGAACGTGAGGAGTTCCTGAGGCTTGTCAATAAGGAGGTAAATCTTCTTAGCTTTTAGATTTAGTAGTGAAGAGAAGATTAGTCTCCTGTGGAACCTTATCTACTGTTGTCTTGGAAAACCAAGCTTGACATCTTTATGTTTTCTCATTAATGGAAATTTTCTCTCTTTAATCCTCCATAATAACACGGGGACCTTGGACAATGGCTTCCTGCCATGGGGTTGCTTGTGTCAATGGGGCATTTTACAAGGTACTGCTGGGGAAGAGTTCCAAATTTCTATATCTTTTGTTTGGCATATACAGATCTTGGTCACTTCTGGTTTTGATTGAAGCCTAGACACAATTGTTTTGCATCTTGTTGTTCTATTAGATATATATTGCCAAAGCTCTTTTTGTTGTCAATGGAAATGTTTGCTATTTTTATTAAACATCATACAATGGATAATCTGCTCAAAAAAAAAAAAAAAAAGCTTTATTGATGTAGATGTGTGTGGGTGTGTGGGTGTGTGTATAAAGTGTGTAATAAAATACCTTTTAAGGGTTGGAGCTTTATAAATTTTTTGGATTATGTAGACTAAGATTATTAATTGCTTCTAAAATTACCTAGTGTATCTTTTATTTTTCCTGTCCTCCTCCCCAAAAACAAAGAGGGAAAAAAGGAAAAAAGATAAAATGAAAGATTCAGATATACGAAATGTTGCTTCTATTGTTCTATCTTTTAGGATTGTGGCTATGGGTCGTTGAGAATGGAATCAGCATCAGCAAGCATTAGTCTTTGGCTTCCTTTCACCTCTTCTTTTTGTTTGTGAATTCCCTACCAAGTTTGAAAGTTAATGCTTGCAGATAGAACTTTATAATAGCATGGTAGACCAGGAAGGCGCAGACGGTGAAAAAGAGGCCATGAGGGCTTATAGAGCTGCACGAGAAGAAGCTGAACATGCTGGGGAAGCAGATGTCAGTGACAACGTTTCATCAGCACTCATAGACCGGGTAATGTCTTCATAAATGTATAAAGAGCACACTTGCATGGATTTCTGTGTTTTTGTTTGAATGTATTTATGTTTTTGCTTACGAAATAGAATCTTTGACATTTAGCACTGTAGATTTTTTATTTCAGTTATTTATTTTTTCAGCCTTTCCATTGTTCAGGTTGATGCCATGCTACAAGAACTTGAAAAGGAGATAGATGATGTGGATGCCAAAATTGGCGATCGTTGGCGCCTTCTTGACAGGTCTATATTTTGTTTTGTGCCCATATTAATTATTTTTGGTTATGCTCAATGTACAAGGTTTCTTTTTACAATCTTGAGCATGGTTATGGTGATGATTTGTCTTATTGAGTACATGTCACTGTTGGCCATGAAATGGTTGCGATTTTGGGTGTTTAGGTTACTAGGTCAGAGTTGAAAGGGGTTGACAGTTTGATGAATGATTGAATTACCAATCACTCCAAGATTTTTATACAAGTATTAGTCCTGAATAAAAATCCTCAGAAAACTACATGTATCTTGGACTTCATGGATGCTATTTGTGTCCAAGTAGTTAGGGTCCTGTTTAAATAAAGAAATAGCGTGATGAGGTTAAAGTAGTTTAATGATCTCTTTCAAATATCCCTCTACACCTCTCATGGCAAGTAGTTAATAAGAAAGTATCAAAAGTTGAAAAAACCTATTTAGATTGCACAGGATAATACTTGTTTTCCTGCTGAATATATCCAAAATGCTGGGTGCGAGTTGTGTGTGTATCGTTGCCCATAGGAGGACGATTGAAACTAAATTAACATGCCCAAAGGAGTAGTCCCATACTTGATTCATTTTAATGCATAACAAATAAGACATGGTTTCTCCCATTTTCATCTATTGTACATAATAGATGAGAAACTTTATCTTAGTTGTTTGCCACCAACGAATTCACTGCTGGATCAAATCTGTCTCCTCTTGCGAATTGTAAAAATTAGTTGAACTTCAAACTCCATGGATGAATTATCTATGTTTATTGCATCACGGTTACTTTATTTTGTGTTGTATTAATCTAATATGCGCATTGCATATCATTGAAAAAAATTATTTTAGGAAAACTTTTAGGAATTAGTAAGAAGGAAGAATTTTAGAAAAACTAATAGTTTTCTTATTTTAATTGATAACAATCTTTTTTAAAATTAGTAGTTATTTTAGTTTTGGAAATCTTTCATATGATAGATGATTTTAGGGATTTGTTTTTAATAAAAATTTTATTTTATTGGAACCATAGTTTTTTCTGTTTAAAAAAAGTGTGATCAATAAATAGATAAGTCTAATTCTCATAAAAGAATCGTGGTAGGAAACTTGTTAGGGAACAAGTTTCCAGCCGTCAAATCTAGATTCTAAGAGAAGGAAAAATCTAGCAAAGGAAGAGAGAAATTCCCTGCAGAGAATGCATTGACTATATTTTATATTAGGGCTCATATCAATTTGATATGAGAGACAGCGGTCATCGACAACTCTGCTGAATGGTTTAGCTGGATGGAGAGATTCATGAGGGAATTCAAGCAGCTAATGGAGTAGCGAAAGGCTAGGATGGAGGAACTCTAGCAGAAGTTGCTGCAGCAACAGCAGACAGCACTGATCTTGCAGATGGAAAGGATTCAGCAAGAGCTACAGGGCCGCAGCAAGGTCCCGGAGGTGAGGAGCAACACCTACACCCTTGCAGACCAAGTCTACTGAAAGGAGGGACTGCCATCCTCAATAGCTATGAATATAAGAAGTTTGGGCAGGATCTTTAGCTTTCAATTGCTGATGGTCAGAGGTTTTTTGTGGACAAAATGTCTAAGAATGTGAGAAAGAGAGGACCCATGAATCTTGGAGTGAATCTATCCAGGCCCCAAGATTCTGATCTTTCTTTGGAGGAGGTCAATGTGGCCTGTACTGCATAAGAATCTGATTTCTAGTTGTTCCACTGGGGATTAAAACATGGTAATCAAGGAGTTGCAGTTTCTGAAGTTTATAATTCAATTGTTGGCTCACTTCCTTGCTCGGACGCAGTTTTAAAGATCGGGAGCAATTCAAAGAAAGGCCTAGCAAGTGCAGAAAAGAATGCAAGCAAGGCTACTACTAAAGGAAGAATTGACTCATGTATTCATGACAACAAAATCGGTTATGAGATAGATTTTGTCTCCCATGGAGATATCTTTAGGAAGCTGGTTGATAATCTGACCATTCAAGTCACTGCCTGTCCACAAGTGCAGTTTCTTATTACAGAAGTATATCCTAATTTCTAAATCTGCAGGAAAGAAAAACTCTGGAAAGTCCAAATAAGAGGATGAGGGAGGATGCTTCTTGGGAGTTGTTGAAAACTTGAGAAGGCCCATCCTGATTTTGAGCTTGTGGACAAGCTCTTTGTTCAGGAGAGGAGAAATTATATGCACAATGAATATCATTGGAAAAAAAATTTCTTGGAAAACATTGAGGAGTTAAGAAGAAGGAAGAATTCTAGGAAAATAGTAGTTTTCTTATTATAGTTAATAGCAATCTTATTAAAATTAATAGTTACCTTAGTTTTGGAAATCCTTCTCATTACGAATGATTTTGGAGATTTGTTTTTAGTAGCAATTTTATTTTATTGCAAAACATAGTATCCTCTGTCTAAAGAGGGTGCGATCGACAAAGAAATAAGTCTAATTCTTATAAAAGAAGTGCGGCAGGAAATTTGTTAGAGATCAAGTTTTTAGTCATCAAACCTAGGCTCTAAGAGAGGGAAAACTCTAGCAAGAGAGAGATTTCCAACAGAGTATTCATTGACCGGATCGTGAACTACGGCTCATATCATAATCTTCTCATTCTCTCTTGTACAATCACAAATAGCTGAACTACAGTTATTTAGTATTTATTTTTTTTTGGTGGGAATTTTCATTTTTGCTGACCATATGCAGGGATTATGATGGTAAAGTAACTCCTGAGGAGGTGGCTGGTGCAGCATTGTACTTGAAGGATACAATTGGCAAGGAAGGTGTCCAAGAACTCATCAGTAACCTTTCTAAAGATAGAGGTCAGAATTCAATTTTGTTTTTAATCTGCTAGAACTTGTGCTTGTTCTCCTCTTCAATGTCTTCCCGAGGTTCATAGAGAATGTCTGCTGTTTGTAATTTTGATGATATATTGCAGCACCCTGTGTTCTCTCCCTCTATATTATTATATAAATATATATATTATATGCACCCGTGCATTATTTTCTTGTTCCCCCCCCTCCCATTGAGCATGTAAACCATTGGATTGTGTTGTGACCACCTTGCCTTGGTTCATTCTCCCCCCCCTCCCTGCCTCTTTAAACTCCTATGTGCATTGTTAAATAATATCTGTCAGGTAAATGGTTTTGGATATCCAGACATTTTATTATTTTTTTTCCACTACTATTATTTTCACTATTTATTTTAGAGTGGTGACTAGCGTTAGTAGACAACTTTTTTGGTGGCTTTAACTCTTGTGCCATGCCAGAGATTGATTTTTCAAATTTCTCTTCTTGAGGTCACTGCCTTAATCATTACCTTTTTTCTGGTTGATATTGGTTGTTTTAGCTGGATGTTTTGTTTGCTTGTTGCTAACTGTGAACTGATCACTCTGTGAAAAATCCATGCCCTGTGCTTTCTCTTCTGGTACCGTGCCCACTTATATGTATCCATTATTTGCACACTAACATAGTTACATTACTTTATTTGTCAACAGATGGGAAAATTCTGGTTGAAGACATTGTTAAATTGGCTAGTCGAGCAGAAAATGCTAATGAAGCTGAATCTTGAGTACTTTCGGGGTTGAGTTATACAGTTTTTCCTTTTTATTTTTCTCCAGGAAAGCTTAATTTCCTCCAGTACTTGCCTTGAGTAGTAGTTCGGCAGTGCTGACCATAGAGTTGTATGCATGGCACATTGAAGGAAACTACTACAATTTTCAACCATCAATTTTTGCTAGGCATAGGTTTATGCTTTGGTGATACCAAGCTGGTGGATGATGTTGTTTTGGTGCATATGATAAGAAATTTTATGAGTCTTTCTATAGCAATGTCGAGAGATGGTGTTGCTAGTGCTGTAAAGAGATTGATGCCTATACTCCAATGTATATGGATATGGAAATACGAGCATTTGATACTTGATAAATTGGGTTGATTCTAATTGATACTATGATGACCGAGGTATTTGGACAAATTTTGGTTGCTTTACTAAATCTCCATTTTGTTTGTGAATTCTTCCTTGGACGATCATCTGTAGGCGTGAGCTGAGCAAATTTGGACAGGTTTATGCAAGAAAATCAACCCAACCCAATCCAACCCAACCCAACTTGGGCGAGCGGATAAATTTTTAAACCACCCTTGTTATTTTATTATCTCAAATGGCACAATTTAGGTTTATCACTGAGTCATAACTAATATAAACATTTATCATTAAAAATTTTACCAATGTTTAAATTTAACAGAAATTCTTACTAAAACACTATAGATGAAAATAAAGAGAAGATTATAAAAATATAAAATTCAAAATAAATCCCACAAAACACATGTTTCTACCTTGGGCTGCTGGGCCTGAATCAGAGGCAGAGTCAAGAAGCCTCATCGTTTCCGTCCTAGAACTGTCGCTCTCAGGTACTCTAACGTGAGAGAGAGAGAGAGAGAGAGAGAGAGAGAGAGAGAGAGAGAGCTCAAGGGGTCTTAAGCTATAAGCAAATGCTTAATATTGGAAGAGGATGATCATCTCCACAGAAGTAACAAAAAGATAAAGGCAAATGCGGATACAAAGGAAATGGCCACTAGGCCAAAATTATCATTCAAGGATACGTTGTTGGGACATGAGGGCCAAAGGGATGATGAAGTAAGCCATGACCGAGATATGGACTCTAAACTGGAAGACATGGAGGAAGAGGATCAGGATGAAATAATCCCAGAACAGATAGTAGAAATGCCACAAATAAGTGTAATAGATGAAGAACTCAGAGCTTTATGGAGGCCGTGGAGACATTCTCTAATCATTAAGCTGCTAGGAAAACAAATTGGGTACCAATTGATGCTCACTAAAGTCATGACCTTATGGAGACTAGAGGGAATTTTGGATCTGTCGAACCTCGGTGAGGGATATTATTTAGCCAAATTCTCCTCTAAACAAGACTATATACATGTGTTAATAGAGGGCCCGTGGCTAATTCACGACCATTACCTAACAGTTAGGAAATGGAAACCCTGGTTCTCCCCTGAATCAGATAGAATAAAATCAACTGCATTTTGGGTCAGACTTCCACACTTACCAATTGAATTTTTCAACGAGGAGGTTCTATTTGAAATCGGGAGAGCTATCGCAAGCCTATCAAGGTGGATATGAATACTGCCCATGCGCTAAGAGGCAAATATGTCAGGATATATGCAGAGATAGACCTAGAGAAGGCACTGGTTCCACGAGTTCAGATCAGAAGAAGAATCCAGTAGATTGAGTATGAAGGCCTCCATATGATCTACTTTGAATGTGGAAAGGTCGGACACAGCAACAAACAATGCAAGCCTCTTCCACAACCTTCAACCAGTTCCACCAGTAATAGCCCTCACCAAAGTAACAATCTGTACCGATCACCAGAAAATACAGAGAACAAAGACGGGTTAGGTCCATGGATGATCGTCCAGAGAAGACAACGAATTCCCAAAACGGGAAATTTCAGACACAAAGAGACATACCAAAAGTTGCATAAGAACAAGTTTGCAAGTTTGGGAAAAGTCAACGACCATTGGAAGTTAGATCTGCTTTGCTAGACTTGGAGTATGTCAGTGAGGTTTAGCAGCGTCAGGGTAATGATACCATGAAAGAGATTGTGCAGAGAAAAGAGAGAGGGAAAGCACGAGCAGATGAAAGGAAGAGAAAGGATCACCAGAAGCGAGATCTCAAAACAAAGATAAGCACACAACCCCAGAGTGTTAGTGCTGAGAAAACAGAGGTAAAATGTGTAGCAGAAAACCTTTTTAAGGAAACAAGAGATAAGGGAGAATTAAGCAAAGATTGGGTAGGCCAGATGGAGCGGGCTGCGTATGTTCAAGGCCTAAGGCAACAGGAGGAGTCTAGTGTGTGGCCTGAGCAGCTGTAAAGCCCAATGAATTGGAACACTCCCAATAATCAAGTGGAGGGAAGGGATAGCCCCGGAAGCACCGAGTTGGGCCAGTCTGAAGCCCAATTGGCGAGAGTTGCTCAATATCATGACCTAGGAGAGTATTCTATTCCAGGCCCGATGAGTAACAATAAAAACAAACTTTCAAATGAAACGGCTAACATGAGGAGGGAAATGGGCACCTCTGCTATGCATAACAACATGAACCCCTCGGAGTGTGCAGATATGATTGCAGGTGAGGAAAGTGTTGTGGTCCCTAGCGAAGAAGGGATGGAAGTTGAGCTTTGTTAATCTTCTCCTTCCCTCCTTTTGTTGTTTTTCTCCTTACTTATAAATCAATTGTTTGGAATTGCCATGGGATTGGCAACGGTAGGTTTCGCAGAGGTTGTAGAGAGATGGTTAGAATTCAGAAGCCTGACATCCTCTGTTTGGTTAAGACTCGAACAGATAATAAGTTGGCCCCTAACTTTCTAAGTATGGTCTAGATATGACCTTTGTAATCCCGACTGAAGGTTTCAAAGGTGGGCTCTGGCTTAATTGGAACTCCTCTTCTGTGGACCTAACAGTCATTAATCATGCTAGTCAGTGGGTGCATGTGCAGGTGAAGAATGGGCTCCAGAAGTGGACAGTTACATATGTTTACGTCCAGCCTTACATCCATTTAAAAACCAGGTTCTGGGAGGAGATGAGTAATATAGCTAAGGATATTGAAGGTCCGTGGTTTTTGATGGGAGACTTCAATGATATTGGCGGCATTGAAGATACAACCAATAAGTAAAGGAAAGTTTGGAAGAGGAGCCAGAGGTTCAGAGATGCTTGGGAGAGATGTAATCTGATAGAGATGGAGGCTTTAGGAGCGAAATTTACTTGGGTCAGAAAAAAGGGAGGTAGAGTCATCCTGCAACAGAAGTTGGATAGCGTGCTCTATAATCTCCAAGCCAGAATGCATTTCCCTGAAATGAAAGTTATAAATTTGCCCTGTATGCATGGTGACCGCTATCAAGTTATGTTGAACACCTGTATCTCTTCTCCTCCTAGCAGCACCAACAAGGCCTTCAGATTTGAAGCGGCCTGGTTAGAGCACCCAAATTTTTCTAAGACTTTCGTTAAGGCTTGGTCTGAGAATGAAGGTCCTCTCTTGCAGAGAATTAACGGCACCATTGAGGAGTTAAAGATTTGGAACAAATTGGTGTTTGGTAACATCTTTAGAAGAAAGCGAGAAATTGAAAATAGGATTTATGGAATACAAAACTCTAAACACTATGGGAGTTCGATTTACCTTCAAAGGTTGGAAGATAAGTTGCAGAAGGACTACTCTCAAGTTCTGAATCAAGAAGAAGTTTTCTGGTTTCATAAGTCTAGAATTGATTGGTTGAAAAACGGAGATAAGAACACTAAATTCTTTCATGCTTCTATCAAAATTAGGAGACAGACCAATAGAATTGCTGCTTTGAAGCTTGAAGGCGACTGGTGCTACGATCAAGATAGACTTAAGGAACATGCAGTTGAGTTCTTTTGCAATATGTATTCCAGTAATCAGGTTGATTCCCCCAGTGATAGGTTCAGAAGTTGGATCATGCGTATCAGGGATGAGGATCACGAAAGCTTGATTAAGGAGGCAAATGAAACTGAGGTTAAAAACGCTGTTTTCTTGATGAAGGGACTCAAAGCGCCGGGTCCAGATGGTCTTCAACCTATTTTCCTTCAAAGACATTGGCAAACAGTGAAGGAATCCACATGAAAGTTCATCAATGATGCTATCAGAGATGGTTACTTCCACCCAGATTATGCTAGGACTCTATTGGTTCTCATTCGTAAGCAGAGTAATCCTAATACCATGGAAGATTTCAAACCTATTAGTCTTCTTAATATATCCTACAAGGTACTGTCTAAAGTCCTCGTAAACAGGCTTAGATCTCATCTTCAAAGAATGATAGGTCCTCATCAGAACAGCTTCCTCTCTGGGAGGAGCACGACGGATAATATTATAGTATTGCAGGAGGCCATTCATTCAATTAGTATTTCGAAAAGTAAAAGGTTCAGTATGGTCCTTAAAGTTGCTCTTCGGAAGGCCTACGACACGGTGAACTGGAGTTACATTGGTAGAGTCCTTATTGATGCCAATTTTCCCCTGCCACTTGTTAGACTGATCATGTTTGCCATCTCAAATGGCGAGATTTCTATAATGTGGAATGGTGAAATACTCTCTCCAATTAAGACAAGGCTTCGACAAGGTGATCCTCTCTCTCCGTATCTATTCATTCTGGTCATGGAAAGAATTGCTTACATGATTCAAGAGAAGGTGAGGAAAGGGAGATCGTCGCCTGTTATGCTGTTTAAAAGAGGCCCGAAGATATCTCATCTTTTTTTCGCTGATGATTTGATCCTCCTAGTTGAAGCGGAGCATTTAAACCTAAGCACAGTCATGAGTTGTCTCAAGGAATTCTCCGCTGAGAGTGGCCTACACATCAATCCGGTCAAATCGAGGATGTGGATTTCTCCAAAGGCTCATTGGTCTCTAAAGAGCTTTCTTTCAGCGGTTTCCCTTGACTGAGAACTTAGGTAAGTATCTTGGCGTCCCCATGGTGCACAAAAGAATGGGCAAATTGTTTCACCAGCAACTGCTTGAGAAAGTGAGAAGGAAATTGAGCACTTGGAAGGCCATTCTTTTGAGTCTGGCCGGTAGGAAAACTCTTGTGCAGTCGGTATGCACTTCTATTCTGGTTTACACCATGCAAGTTGCCTGGCTTTCGGAGGATCTTTGCAATAAGTTGGATAGTTTGAATAGGAGGTTCTTGTGGGGGAAGTATGGATGATGGAAAAAAAGTTCACTTGGTGAGCTGGGAGAAGATTTGCAAGGGCAAGATGGAAGGTGGTTTGGGCTTGAGGAGAGCTCGAGACAACAACATCGTCATGCTTGCCAAGTTGGGATGGAATCTGTTGAAAGATAACAAAGCTTTGTGGTGTGAAGTAATAAGAGGCAAGTACTTAAGAGACAAGGAGTTCTTAGATTATAGCAAGAAGGAGGGAGGCTCCAGCATTTGGAGAGGAATTCTCAAGGCAAGAGAGTGCATTAAAAGAGGAATAAAATGGAGAATAGGGGACGACAACAATATAGACTTCTGGAGAGATCTTTGGGTGGGGAATAATCTGTTGGTGGAGAGCAATCAAGTCCTAGGGCTGCAGAGAGATATGGAACAGAAGGTTAACCATTTTCTCTCCGCCGATGGCTCTTGGAAGGAAGATCTTAAACTCCTTATTCTGAATGAAAAAGTTGAAGAAATCAAAGGCATTATGGTGCCTAGGTATGTAGAAGCTAAGGATGTTATGGTGTGGAAAGAAAATAGTGATGGCGTTTTCTCAGATACCTCTGTGTACAAGGTAGCTACTGAGCATCAAAACTCGCATTAGTGTAGGCAGGGGGATCAGAACTGGAGATGGATTTGGAGATTAAAATGCACCAAAAAAATCAAAACTTTTCTTTGGTTGGCTTGGCATGAAAAGTTGATGACTAACAGGGAAAGATATAAAAAAAAGCTCAGCGTTGATGCTACCTGCCCCATTTGTGAGGAGAAAGAGGAAACAGTCCTTCATTTGTTAAGGGACCATGAGAAGGCTAAACAAACTTGGGAATTGATGTTCCCTACTCTTAAAAGAGATTTTGATTTCTAGAGCAAAAGTCTATATAGCTGGCTCTAGCTAATTGGAAGGGCTCGAAAGGGTAGTTGCCTATAAATTCTCTCTTCATTCATACAGCCTGGTCTTTGTGGAAGGGTAGATGTCTAGAGGTTTTCCAAAAGAACAGGAAGTCCCCTCAGGATCTGGCTTTCCATGCTACTAAATTTGCCTCAGAAACTCTTCATATTTGGCATGTTCCCGCTCCAGAGAGCAGGCCTCAAATGAGAAGGATCAAATGGGAGTGTTCTCCATGGGATTATCTTAAGCTAAATTTAGATGGAGCAGTGTCGCATCCTTCTGGGAAAGCCAGTGCCGGAGGAATCATCAGAAATAGTTTAGGAGAATGGGCGTTGTGGTTCACCTGCAGCATTGGGAAGTCGGAGGTCCTTCTTGCAGAGCTTTGGGAGCTTAGGGAATGTCTTCTTCTTGCCAAAAGGAGGGGTTTCTTTAAGCTAGAAGTTGAATCTGACTCTTTTCTTGTTGGGCTGCTCGTTGGTCAACCGGCTTCTGATCATCCTCTCTTCCTTATTCTTCAAGAATGCAAAGAGCTCTTGAATGCGCTGAATGTGGGAGCTGTTAAACATGTCTTGAGAGAGGCAAATGTCTCTGCAGATCATTTAGCTCAGCTGGGTCAGAGAAATGAGTTGAAGGTTATGAATGAGCCTCCCTCGTCGCTGCGTCGTTTTATTTGGGAGGACAGCTTAGGCTTGGAGAGAGTTAGGGTCTCTAGAATGTAGTCGCTGCTGTCTTGGGTTTTCTTTGTTTTGCTTCTTTCTTCCCCAGTGCCCCAAAAAAAGAAAAAAAACACATGTTTCCAATAATGATGCAGAATTTAAGATCACGTTGCAATATAGAAATTATATAAAAAAAAAAGAAAGAAAGAAAACAACTACAAAACCAAGTAACATCGTGTATGCATATAATTATGCATAATTACAATTCACAAATTAAGAAAAATAAAATAAATAATATATATATATATATATATATTAAGTCTTCACTCTTCACCCAATCAACAGGCTTGTTGCGAAATTATGAACTGGCACAACTAATCTAATAATTGGCTGTAAGCTTGAAATACACAAGGGCTAAATGCACATTACTTTAGCAACAAAATCAGCAATGTTCCTATCTGAGCTCCCTCCTTCATCAACAGCTTCCCTAGCCAATTTCATCCACTTAATAGCATTTGACTTGAACACACTAGCTCTCCCCCCTAACATCACTTCCTTCAAACACAATTCAATCTCATCTCTGCGAACGATCCTCTTCTCATCAACTCTGGCTCGAACACCAACTTGCCACACGTCTGCTATGTACTTGGCATTCATAGGCTGATCTGTCCACTGCGGCAAGGCGACCATTGGCACCCCGAAGCTCAACGCCTCCAACGTTGAATTCCATCCACAGTGAGTCACAAAGCATCCAATAGCAGGATGCGACAAAACGTCCAACTGGGGACACCAATCCACCATTAACCCTTTGCCTGAAATCCCTTCTCTATCCCCAAAAAGCTCACTATCTTTGAAATCTCTCACCACCCACAAGTAGTTAAAGTTGCCTTGTTGGAGTGCCAATGCTATTTCCTGCATTTGCTCCTGAGCCAAAGCAGCCAGGCTTCCAAATGCAACATAAACAACCGAATCCTTCTCTTTAGTGTCAAGCCAATTCATGCAAGTAGCACTATCTGGTTTGAACAGGCTGAGTCCATAATCCTTGTCATCCTCCAACCTCTTGTCCAAGTACATTGAAGGAAGTGTTGGCCCTATTGTCATAACTCGCCATTTGCTTCGCATCCAATTTACCACCTTATAATCACAAAACAAAAAACTCAAATTACTCTGGCAATAACAACTACAATGAACATCACAAGGCAAAACTCTAATGCTTAATTCATCCATTTACTATCGTGACTGATTATACCCATCAATCGAAAGTAATTTAGAAATCAATTAAAATAAAAATTATTTATATTTTTAATCCGATAATTAGAATATTGTCAAAATCACAACTTAACAAAAGACTTTTCCTATAAGCCTTAATCCCGTATTTTCTCGAGTAGTGACAAAGGTTAAATGAAAAAAAAAATGTTACCTCGTTTTCAAGCTCATCAAAAGTGTTGAGAAAGAGGCAATCAGCCTCATCAACATTAGAAAACCGTCTCGAAACCCACTTGAGCAAGGAAGGGTAGAGACTCACATCTTGAACAAAAGAAGGAAGATCCTCCAAACCCAACAAAGGTAACCCAGGAAAAGAGAGATCAGAAGAAACCCCATCTAATTCCAGAGGCAATTTGATCAAACCCTGATAAGTATGACAATAAATAGCCGAAACAGCACAAGAGGGAGTGAAAAACGGAGACCCTTTAAATCCACATTTGTGGGCTATCTGAAGAGCCCATGGCATAGCCGAATCATAAATGAGGAACTTGGGGGGATTTGAATTGGATGATTCGATTTGGGATTCGAGGAATTCAAGCAGGCTGTGTGAAACGGCGACTGTGAATCGCTCGAAAAACTCCTCGATGTCGGGTTTCTTTTCTCCGGGTTCGAATCCATCGTAGATGGGTTGCGTTTGGATTTGGATAGATCCGGAAGCGAAATCGGTGGTGTATTGAGTAGAATGAGTTGTGATGAAGGTAACCGTGAGGCCTTTTGCTGCCAGGCGTTTTGAGAATTGAAGCATCGGATTGATGTGGCCTTGCACTGGGAATGGGAATACCAATACATGGCTTCCTTTCTCCATCTCTCTCTCTCTCGGAAATGAAGAAGATATAACGAAGAGGCGCTGAAAATTCAACTTCGCTTAAGTTGATTGTTGGAAGTAGAAAGAGAGTGTTTAGAGTGTCACCGTCAACTGGTATGACACTCCGTTGGTGTCACGAGTATCTATGATATTTTTCGGTGAAGGCTCGAGTTCAAACTCATATCGTGTCGAGCTCGAAGGTCCGTTTAGTTACCCGATACATGCAAAATTATGTGTATACTCCCGTTGTTTTTAACAAATTACAAATAATAATTCTTAAATTTAAAAATTTAAATGACGAAAATGTAATTTCACATTTAATTTCTCCAAAAATTATTAACAAATTACGAATAATAATTTTTAAGTTTAAGAAAAGTATAAATCTTTTTCTTAGGATTTTTAACAAATTACAAATAATAATTCTTAAGTTTGAGAGAAGAACGAATGATCAAACAAATCATCAAAAAGATTTTGCTATTTTGTTTCTTCTCTTTTAGGTTTTTGATGATTTGTTTGATGATCCGTTCTTCTCTCAACTTGATCTAGCTCTTAAGCCTTCAAGCATCCCACAAAATTCTACATTTTTGCCTCTTGTCGCTCTTGCTTCCTCTCTCTCTCTCTCTCTCTCTCTCTCACTTCCTGGCTCGGGCCTAATTTTACCCCGCGAGACCTACAATACTCGAGTTCGAGCTCCTCGATGACACTTCGAGTTGAGCTCGAGCTCTAAATTGATAAGCTTGATGAACTCGAGCTCAAGCTCGGGCTCACCTATTGCAAACTTGAGCCGAGTTCGATCCGGATATCATAACAAGGCTACTATCAACCAAAGCTTCTCAAATCAGTCCTTATACAAAAAAAATATAAAAATTTTTTCGTAAATAATAATTATTTTATAAAAATAATAACATAATTATATTTTAAAATAAAAATATAAAATGATAAAATATATAATTATTAATTATAAAATATAATATAAAAATAAAATTTATGATTAAATAACTAAATAATTTATTAAATATGCAAAATATAATAATTTTTATATAAATATTAATTAGGGGATCTGTTGTCTCTTAATCATGTAGGAGTTTGACTCCCTATAAGAACGGAGAGATCTTTGTTAGGAGACCTACCCTTACAAAAGTGAGTTTTACAATAGTCAGTCTAAATTTAATTGGGACAAAATCTTAAAAATCGAACAATGACCTAAGCTAAGATACAAAAAAAAAAAAAATAGCTTTGAAAATTAGTAAGCTTCATTGGACCAAATATTTATGGTGATGAATGGAAATTTGAATGACAAGTTATCCATAATTCCACTCTTCCCTTAAAAAAAAAAAAAAATGTGTAGTAGAGTTAATTTGTATATTTTGCTTGTGAACTTTGTTTTGCATTCATTTGCTCTATCCGTAAACTTTAGTTTTTCCCTTTTTTTTTTTTGGGGGGGGGGGGGGGGGAGGGGAGGGGATACTAATCTTAATAATTGGGGCGTTTCTTGATCGGGACAAAGTAGAGAACAAGTCAAAACAAATGATCTCTATAGTCTTAAAGTAGAGAGCAAGTCAAAACAATGATCTTTGCGGTTTGAATGGGAAGATTAGAAGAGGAAAAAAAAAATAGTAGGGAAATTTATGACTTCTTTTTTTTTTTGGAGGAGTTACAGTAGAAAATGAGAAATTTATATGGATTTAAAATATTTTTAAATTTTAAATTTTTTCTCTCCCAAAAATTAAAAAAAAAAAACAGAAAAGAGAAAAAATATTAAAATTAAATATTTTTTATATTCAAAAAAATACCCTTTTAAAGGTAAAAGTAAAACCTTTTATTTTTAATAAATCAGATTTTTTTTTTAAAAAATAAAATAAAACTCTCACATGACATAGATAGAAAATTATAAGTTATCACTTCTTTTCTCCTCTGTTAACTAATCATTTCTTTTCATTCCAAAACTCCCAAATATACTGTTATGGTCTTAAAAGTAGAGAACAAGTCAAAACAAATGATCTCTATGGTCTTAGAATGACTAGCTTCACGCCACAAAAAGACTAAACAAGTGGTTGAGGCCCAGCGGTGATAGGTATATCCGGTTAAGGAACCTAAACCCACTTGGACTTGTGTGTTTCTAGTTAAGTCACTAAGGTGATGTTTGGCCGATCAAGAATCGCCCCACCTGATAAAAGTGTTAAATAATTTAACTGACACTCTGATTTGAAACTTAAGAATAAAAAAAATATATTAAAAGAATTACTCTCTAAATTATGTTCGACAAACATTCGAATTGAATCAATAAAAATATAATTTTAAATATCGATTCGTATTAAAAATAAAAAAACACTAAGGTGACCATACAAGCATTCTTGACCCCAAAATTTTAGGTTTGGTTGAGGAGTTGGGATAAAAGGATCTTACATGGTCATCTTCCCAAAATAATCCAAGTAGGCAATCAACACGATGAATATTCACAAGGGTAGAGATCTATCTTTTAGCTGTTGCTTCAGAGATTTGGGAAGACTTTCATGGTTACTGTTGTTGCAGGAACAAAAGAGAGATTATCGCTTTAATGGGAAGACTTCATTTCGTAACTTTCCCCAAAATGGGTAATGAACTTGATTTATCGCATCAAATGCTTCACTTCTCCTGCATGAGGAATGACTATTGGAGTCAACCACTAATTCCCCAAAAAGAAAATAAAAAAAAAAAAAACCTCACTGTACTGTATGTTTTCATAAGTGTTTCTCTTTTCTCAACTTAAAGTAGATGGAGCAGTCTTAATTCTAATCAACTTGTAAGTTAATATGAAGAGTCCAACTCAACTAATGAGTTTATCACAACCAATATAGGATAGGGTAATTATCACTTTAATAGTTATCCCCATTTAATTTTTGCAACATATCTGATAGTAATAACAGATTACATAGTTATATATCTATGCTGCATGCCAAGGGTACGCATTTCATGTTCCACCGTGGTCTTATTGACAACCCTTTTTAACATCTCATCATCGAATCGTTGATGGATGACAGTGAGGCTGCTCGATCCCTTTCTCCCTCCTCTAATGCTTCTTGTTTTTGCTAAGTAGGAACTTGAGGCTCTTCAAAACCTCTCTACATGGCATCTCATACTCCTTGTGAACCATATATTGCTTTCATCCTTGCCTAGTTATCATAATTAAGTTTGGTGAGGAGTGGGTATTTGAATTACGTCGAGTCTTCCTTTGAGTCTATCTTCTAATTTGGCTTTGATTCCGATTTGTTAGGAAATAAGTTCGAATTTTGGAGGTTGTATTTGAACTTGGTGCTTTGAACTTCCTAGTTCTGAACCTACTAACTATCTCGAATTTCTCTGGAGTTCAAGTTCTGGACCTTGAACTATTTCAAACAACTAGCACAGACATGAGGAAGAGAAGATGAGGAAGAAATAGAACTGCCTGGAATCTATTTGCATTGCTTGGAATTGCTTGGGTAAAAATGAACTACATTGTTGAGTATTTATGGTAAACTACTCCAAATCCTTGTTAAAGACACCACTTAAATGCTAGAGTTCAGTACACTGATCAACTAAGTGAATTGAAAGAAAAAACACGACACATGTAAAACATCTTGTTCCTGTGGGCAATCGATGGTTTCTGCTAGACTGCACATACTTCTAATTTTTGTCATAACTTTCTAGCTCGAAATTTTTACAAGACGTGATGCTTTGGAAACCAAACTTCCATAGCTTTCCAGTGCATATTTTTGCACGTGTTCACTGAGATTTGTCCCTTCAAATTTCAAACCAAAATGAATGATTTGCAGAGTCACCTTGCAAGACCAAAGATCAAGTTTACCTTTCCAACTGTAGCCAATAATATTGTGAAAACTTTTTCCTGCAACTTTCTCTTCCTTTGAATTCCTTCAACGTATCTGTTGACCACCAGTCCAATGTCCAGGGGAAAAAGTAACTATTTCGTGTTTTCAAATTGACTTAGAATTCCTGTTATCACGAAATACTGCCACACCCATTTAGTACACAGAAATCCTTTGGGCTGACCTCCTATAATGGAGCCCTATATTTCCATCCAGTGAACTCTTTGTAATGGAAATGGTCTCTACATTGCAATAAGTTTTTATTTTAATTGTGTCCGCCTCGTACAAATACAAGATTAACAGTCAGATCTGAGGCTGAAAACATAAGTGCTCCAAGGCAAGGTAAATCACAAAGAGACTATTAGGCTAGCACAGTTAATATTCTATTAAAATAAGATCAATTATGCTTGGACAAGCGCAGCAGCAAATTGTTCAATGTTTTTCTCCGAGCTTCCACCTCCATCTGCAGCCTCCACAGCCAATTTCTTCCATGTGGCGGCATTTCTTCTAATCTCTTCCATTCTCTCACCCTCCATCACTTCCCTTACACATTTGTCTACTTCTTCACTTCTAACAATCTCCTTTTCGTCCACTCTGGCTCGAACTCCCACTTTCCAAACATCTACAATAAACTTGGCATTTGTTGGTTGATCTGTCCACTGAGGCACTGCAATCATTGGCACCCCCGAGCTCAATGCCTCGAGGGTTGAGTTCCACCCACAATGAGTTATGAAGCAGCCAACGGCTGGGTGAGACAAAACTTTAAGTTGGGAACACCAAGTAACCATGAAGCCCTTCTCCGATACCTCTTCCACAAAGTTTATAGGGAGCTTTTTCTCTTCTGTGGCTCTAACTACCCACAAAAAGTAATGGTTGCTACTCTTTAGACCGTTTGCTATTTCTTCCATCTGCTCTTGTGTTAGCTCAGCTAAGCTTCCAAAGGATACATAAACAACAGATGCGACAGGCCTTGCATCCAGCCAACTCATGCAAGCATGGTTGTCCGGCTTAAAAAGATGAAGGCCATAGTCTTTGTCATCCTCCAATCGCTTGTCCAAGAACATTGATGGAATTGTTGGTCCAATGGTCTTGATCTTGTTTGGCCATTGACTTGATAGCCACTTCACAACCTGAGAAGAACAGAAAATTGCTCAGCATAATATAGATAAACACGAGAAATGCTAAGAAACCTGCACGCTCCTGTCAATTGATCAACTTGCTTATTTCACGAATTTAGAGAGATTTGGATGCACCTCATCTTCCAAGATTTCAACAGTGTTGAAAAGAATCCAATCAACTTCATTAAAGTTGAAGAATTGTTTAAGCACGAGGTCCAAAAAAAAAGGATATGCTTCTGGATAATGGGCGAAGGATGGAATGTCTTGAATCTCAAGTGGTGGCAAACCAGGCATGGACACATTAGGTCCTTGTATAGGAAGAGTGACCAATCCCTGAAGGACATGGCAGTAAATGGCACCAACAGCACATGACTGTGTGAAGAATGAAGCTCCAACAAGGCCATGCTGTCTGGCTATGTCTAGTGCCCATGGAATGACAGAGTCATACACTAGGCATTTAAAAGGGAAGCCAGAGCTGTTTTGCTTTGTTATGATTTCAGGTATGCTTTGTGAGAGCACAGCCGTAGTGTGCTTAAAATAGGTTTCAAGGTTGTGTTTGTCTATGCCTTCGTCAATCCTTTTTGAGATGCAAGCAATCTTCACTGCACTTGACTGTGCTTGAATGGAGTCTTCAGACATGGTGGAGAGCACAGTCACTGTTAAACCTTTGGAGGACAGACGCTTAGAGAACTGAAGCATAGGGTTTATGTGGCCTTGGGCTGGATATGGAACAACTAACACATGAGCTCTATTGTGCCTTTCTTTTTTCTCCATTTTCTGCCCCTGGCTTAGCAAAATTGACTGAAAATAGAAGCAAATTTTATCTCAGGGAACTAGTAAAGTGGAAGATGAGTTTATATGTCCTGTGGTGGACATTAGAGTAGCATTCAATTGCTCAGTTAATCAGGCAAGTCCTATTGTACTGGCTTATTGAAGTGGTCACTTTCTTTGTTACAAGACAAATGGACACCTCATATAACTTAGCCTTTTTTTGTTACTTTTCTCTCTTCCAGCACATGCATAATGTAACGTGTCTATTTTGATGGACCTATGGGGGTTGTAACTCCTCTCTCTCTCTCTCTCTCTCTCTGTGAATTCACTTGATAATCACCAACTTTTTAATATTTTTTTTGTAGTTTTGTAGCAAAACTTTTTACACTAATCAAATATTTAAGTGGACAACATAGATGTGCAGACTTATGCCAGAAATTGTTGCACAATGAAGTAGTGGTGAGGAATGGCTGGACAAACAAAACAAGGGAAGGATGAGGAAAGAGGTTGTGCTTCGTGGTCCTATCTAATGTGGACTTGCTGCAATAGTTTTCACTCATCTCATTCATCGATTCCTTTTCAAAGAGTAAAGCAAAAAAATGTTGGCATCATGCCTTACTTCAGCTAACGGAAAGAAATTTTTGATGTCACAAGATGCTAAAAATTGACAGCTTTCTGATCCAGCCTGAAAATTTACTCGTAATACTAATTAACTGCTTTAATCTATCTCTGGGATGTGAGGAAACATCAAGTTTTCGGGCTACAAAACTAGAATATTATCAAAAGGATATCCCTTTCTTCATTAGAAAAGTGGTATCCGCACATTGCTCAGCCATTCAGGTTAAACCCAGATACCACATGATAAATAACGTGAAAAATCATTAAAATTTCAGAGGAATGCACATACCGAACGCAAAAGATCAAGAAGTTTAAAAAAGCATCTGTTCAGAGATCATTAAATGATTCTAAATTTTGGCTATATCTCTGTACACAGAAAATTTACTGTCTGGCGCTCTTTCTCAGATTTACCTCAACGAGAGGAAATCAAATTTGAGGCTAGATGCATTGGATAACCATCAGGTCGATATATGCACTCAAAGTAACTTACACTTCTAGTCTCTTATCCTTGTTTTCTGTATGGTATGAAGATCCTGACACTGCAAAATAAGAATCAAGCATGCACAAGCTTGGCAACAAATTCTTCAATGTTCTTATATGAGCTTCCATCTTCATCCATTGCCTTCACAGCCGATGTCTTCCAGCATTTCTTCTAATCTCATCCATTTTCTGCCCTTCCATCACTTCTCCCACCCATGGTTCTATTTCTTCCCTACCCCTTTTGTCCACTCTTGCTCGAACCCCCACCTTCCAAACATCTGCAATAAGCATGGCATTTGTAGGTTGATCTGCCCACTGAGGGACTGCAACATGGCACTCCTAAGCTCAGTGCCACAAGGGTTGAGTTCCACCCACTATGAGTAATGAATCATCCGACAGCTCGATGACCTAAAACTCGAAGCTGAGGGCACCGACCACCAAGCCCTTTTCCGATACTTGTTCCACAAAGTTGCCAGCTAATTTTTTCTGTTCCATTTCTCTAATTACCCATAAGAAGTAATGATTCTTCTTCCATTTGGTCTTGTGAAATCTCAGCTAAGCTTCCAAAGGATACATAAACAACCGAAGCATCAGGCTTCCATCTAGCCACTCAAGCAGCCATTAGTCTGGCTTGAAGAGCTTGAAGAGTTGAATTAGGTCATAATCTTTGTCATCCTCCAAGTGCTTGTCCAAGAACATTGAGGGAATTGTTGGTCCTATAGTCTTGACCTTGGTTGGCCATCGATTTGCAAACCACTTCACTACCTGATGAAATAAGAAAATTCTTCAGCATAACATAAACAATAGATATCCCTAATCATGACATCAGTTCCTATCCATCATGCCATGGAGAAATACCTCATTTTCCAACTGATCGAAAGTGTTAAACAAAAAAAGACAATCTGCCCTATGAATACCAGCAAACTGGTTCAAGAACACCCTTAAGATATGTGGGTATGAACCTTTGTCAGATGCGAAAGATGGAAGATCACAAACTGCCAATTCAGGCATTACAGGAAGAGACCCCTCTGTCCCTTGCAAAGGTAGCTTCAATGAACCTTGATAAACACTGTAAAAGATGGCGCAGAGCAGATTGAGCAAGGCTGAGTGAAGAATGGAGCTCCCAATATGCCTAGTCTTTCTGCGGTGTCCAGAACTCATGACATCGTTGAATCATAAACAATGTATTTCACAGGCTGATTTGAGGTATTGAGTTTGTTGATTATCTGAGGCAGGCCTTGTGAAACTGCAGTCACGAAACACGTTAGAAAAGGATCAAAATCTTCCGGCTCCTTTTTAGTAGGAAGATGGAAGGCAATGTGTTCGACTTTCAGAGAGCCAGCTTCAGCTTGGAGGGACTTGCCACTGGGGAGTGTGCTCACTTGAGTGACTCTCAGTCCTTTTGATGCTAAGCGCTTGGCAAACAGTACCAAAGGATTAATGTGACCTTGTAAAGGGTAAGGAACTACTAAAATATAATAATTTCCTGCACTTTCTTCTACCTCCATTCTCTCTCTCTCTCTCTCCCCCTCTCCCCCCCCCCCTTTCGTGTATTCACTTTGGTTTATAAGTAGGCTATAATGGTGGCATATAATGGCTGGAGCAGCAGGTGTGAATCACCGGTTTCTCTCTCTCTTCTTTTGTTACTCATTTTTCCCCCTTTTTTGGCTATGCGGACGGAATCTTAATACCAAGAATCACAAGTTTGTGGTTCAAAATGGATAATTTGACAGTTCGGATACCATTTTATCGTTGTCATGTTGACAAATTACCAACTGCTTTATAAGTGCCCTTCCTAATGTAGAGGAACATACACATTTCCTGTTTTAATGAAAGGATATCATGCCATTGAGATGCATTTTCAGTAGAGGTGTACAAAAGCTCAACCTTAGATTCCACGTGATAGATTACAAAAGATACATTTCTCCGCTGGTCACTGTTTCCTGAAATACTTCTCCTATACTCTTTTAGAAGCAGTTTCAGTAGAGGTCCAGTCTTGGTTATGTTTCTCATTTTTGTGTAGCGCCTCCGACCCACGGTGAATACGTTGTCAGGTTCTGTGGCAGAGGCTGCACTCACACAAATAGATTAAACAAGAGGGCTTTCAAAATCTTTAACAAGTGCATGCGCCAGTATCTTGAATGAACAAAAGGTTCAGAACACCATGGGACTGGGCTATAAGGTTCCTATCATACCTTATTTCTAATAATTACCGATACGGGCGATTGTCTCGTGCCAATATTATCAAAATCATACCATATATATCGATTCATAAACTTTAAAGTTATGATTCAACCAACTCAACCATGAGTTAATGTAGTTGAACCGTTGATTTTTTAATAATAATTAAAATATATATATAATTATTTTTTAAAATAAATATATACATTAATTTCATATATTTTCATATAAAAATTTAAAAAATAAAATTTTAATAAATATAAAATTAACAATCCCTCTTAAAATTCATATTAAATAATAAATTCAGTTAATTGATTAATTTAAGAGATTAAGAGAGTAAAGAGATGAGAAGGGGAGGAGAAGTCAATACACTTGGAAGATTTGTAAAAATTTTTTTAATATCTTATATTATAAAATACTTAAATATCTTTCTATCTAAATTTTAGTTGATTTTTTCATATTTGTCAATTAAATACAAATCGGTCCGCTTTATTAAAAACTGTGATTGAATTATAATTTATTAAAAATTTATGATTAATTCGTATTGATTCATAATTCAATTATTTAAACGATATTATATTCAAATCAATCATTTTCCTTCTCCAATTGTGATCCATCCACGACACCAAACTATCCGACACACATGAAAACATGTCAGGCATATCGACATTTGTTGATGTAAATAGAATGAGTATTTTTATTTCTTAATCAGGTTGGGAGTTTGACTCCCTCTGGACATGAAAAAAATAATATTGAGAGACCCGTTCAAAAAATAGGTTCACGATCGATTTAGATTAAGATCAAATCAAGATAAAAAAAAAAAAAAAGAAATGTCAGGCATGAAGAAATGCCTACCATTCCCAAGTCTCTAGTAATGGACCTACAATCTTTGATTCCCCAATCACTTGTCTCTCTGTACAATTTAAAAGTCTAAACCCTTCCGCATTTTTCCAAATATCTTTGGATAAGTGCATATTCACCGCTCCTTTCTAAAAGCATTATGAAATATAGATTCTTGACAGCTGATTGCTTCCGTGTCGCAGTTTTCTTGCGAAATAAATATATAATTGATCTAATTATATGAAGTATTAATTTTTTTAATCAAATTTTATATTTAAAATTTAAAAATAAAAAAATTATATGGAAAGAATCACCTCTTAATAAAGTCTCGATATTTGAATCGAATTAATCAAAATATGATTTTAAATACCGATAATATGATAAAATTAAAAAAAAAAAATTGAGTTTGCTTATGGGGCAAATGCTTGCATATGGCACGTCATTTGCCGCTTTATACAATGGCCAGGTGAATTCAATAAAAAGGGTTGATCGAAATTAAAATTTTTAATTGCATTTTCTTATGGTTATGGGCTGATCTAAGAATTATAGCATAAATTTTTGGAAAATGGTCATCAATCATCTAGAAGAAGAGGCAGGAATTCGTGCAAAAATTGTATTTGGGGCTGAAGAACCAAATCGTTAAAATTCAACTTTGTTGAATGATGCAAATTCAAATCCAACTAGCATTATAAACTACTAATTTATGATGTTAGTTGGCATTTAAATTTGTGATTATTTTATTTTGTAAAAGATAAAACATTAAGTACAAAAATTCAAAATAATAATAATAAAATAATAATAAAAACAAAAAATGGTTATAGCAGAAATGTGAATATATAAGTGGAAGTGTAGTAAAACTAGAAGAGATAAAATTAAAAATAAAAATATTCATAATAAATTGTGAATTAGTTCAATTGTAGATAAATGCGAAAGTATCGTTTGAAATGATTTGGACATGTACAAAGAAAACTTAAGGATGCACCGGTTAGGAGAACTGAAAACTTAAATATAGGAGATTTAGTAAAACGTAAGGGTAAACCGTTGAAAACTTAAATACAAGTTATTCGTAAAAATATGATAGTTAAGGGTTTAGACGAAAAGATGATCTTGAATATGAATGAGTAGCGTAGAAAAATTTGTATAAATTAAGATAACATATTTTAAATATATATTTTTTATTTTATTTATTTTTTATTTTTTTTAATAATTTATAAATTTATTTTTCAAACGATCGATATCAAATTATTAAGATTATGGATCTGTTTATTGTTGTTGTCCCATATTGTATTGGAAACAAAAATTAGAAAACAAAAATGGGTAGAAAATTATGCCAGAAAATGATTGTTTATAAGAATACCAAAAATGAAAATATAAACAAATGTATAAATATAAAAATATAAAAATTTTTATATAAATATTAATTATTCTAAGAAAAAATAAAAAAATATTATAATTTATTTATTAAATATAAAAAATTTAAAAATTTTATATAAATATTAATTAATTTAATATATCATTTTAAAAGGGCGAAATGTTGGAACACATTTTTTTTTTCTTTTTTTTTTAAGGGGTAGAGCGTACAATGTGACTATACCCAACATTTTGGTTACACGTTAGAATAACAGAAAGAGAAAGATCTATTTGTTGCCTGTGCATTTACTTTATCGAAAAATATTATATATTAAAATTAAATTAATTATTAAAAATATTACATATTAAAATAAATTAATATTTAATTTAATTTTAAAAATATTTATATACGGTAGAACATAAATTAATGCAATAATTTTTGTTGATTTTGTTTGAATTTTATATAATTATTACACTGATGGATATATTTTATAATATTTGATATTTTAGAAATGACAGAAAAATGTTGTAAAAAAAATTTATATTTATCAAATATTACAATTAATAAACAGTGTTTTTTTTAATATCATATCTTGGATATCATTCGGTATTCAAGATTTCGTTCCAATTAATCTGAACTGACCGCTGTGGTGGCTCCTTTCGGAGAGCGAGTCTCCTAACGGAGAACGCTTCATACACATGAGAACCCGATACCCCAGTGGTAATCAAATTTCGATCATATTTAATAGTCAATCTCACATCTAATTAAGTCAATCCACGAATTTAAGAATCAAACAAATGAGACACCCAAACCCCATCGCCAAATCAAACAAAATAAGGCTAAGTCAAGCTTAGTATCAGACATTTTTGTTTTAAAACTAAAACCAGAAGGTAAAAGAGAAGACGTTTAAAGTAATAGGCTACATTGCACAGGTGCCCATTGGACGTCGAATGGTTAATTTAAGAAAACCATAGTCATGTCGCCCGGGAACGGCTTAAATGGTAAAGACTTCTCACTTTTTTTTTTTTTTTTCGATTCGAACTCTCGTTATACTTAAAAAAAAAAAAAAACAACCAGAAAACCATAGTCATGTTTTCTTTCGTTGTTCACACATTTTCTTGTTTGGAACGAGCCATGGGGTTGTCTTTGTCACAGAGAAGTTGTGTGGTCTATTAAGCTTTCCACCTCTTAGAAGTGACTTTGTGTCCTATCAAACCCTGAGTTTCAATCGACACAGCTTCATCTTCTAATCTATATTTGTTGCAAGTCCTATGTTGATAGTCTTTAATTTTCCATTTTTTTTTATTTATGATAAGCTCAAGCCAAATTTTTGTGTGATTTACTCAAATATAATATAATTTTTAATTATATAAATAATAAAAAAATTATAAAAATATATATATTCATAAAAATTCGAATATTGATATCGAAAAAAACACTTGACTAAAAGTTATCGATCATTCGAGTGCTCTCGTAAGAACCTCAAATACCATATTGTTGTTTTGTCGGTCCAAACACAATAATTTATTAGAACTAATACTATTAACTTTTATACTGATTTAGGTTTGCCGAGTGGTCGGCATTTAGTCATCACATTGTACTCCTAACTTTTGAAGGATTATACTCCCCACTTAGAGAAAAGAACAAAAGAGATATGTATTAAAGAAAATAGAATTAACCGCTATATTTTAAAATTAAAAAAATGATAGACAAAGCATAAATAGAAAGAAAATATAAAATAGTTATTTATTTATTTATCTAATTTTATTATAAAACTAAATTTCAAACAATGTCACGCCTCTACTGATCGGGCGTCGTTAAGAAAGATTTTAAACTCGAGTTTTGAAAATTAAAAAAATAAACGTTAAGAAATTTAACTTTTAAATGGATTTTATAATATTTGAAATAAATTAATTAGAATTAAAAAAAAAAAAGACAAAAAGGAAATGACCAAAATTATGTGCCAAAATTTTGAAAATTCCAAATTCAGTTATGGGGTAGCCTAGACATTTCTGATGTCTCATCTCTACTCTCTGTTTACTCTTGCAACTTTCTTTCTTCGTCAATCACTTTCACTTTCTCTTTCTTTGATTATTCTCTCTCTTCCTCTTTCTTTCTATCGGTCGAGCTCAATCAATTAGTCGTAGACACACAGTCAACTGAGAGAGATAGAGAGAGAAAAGGTTCAATTAATCTCTATTTCCTGAGTGATCATTCTCTCTCTCTATCTCTCTCTCTCTCTCTCTCTCTTTCTCTTTCTCTCGATACGTACAGCGCAGACAAAACAAAGTAGTACTAATCAAAATGATACAACTTGATACTTACGTAATTCAAACAAAATAGTGCTTCTTAACACTTGCATGTAATCAAAGTCAAGCAAAAATCGTGCGGCTTAATGGTTAGAAATACAAACAACCACAAGATAATGTGTTGCTCAATGCTTATCACAATGGCAAATAAAAAATTATTGCTAATACTTACTTCTGAAAGAATTAGATTTTTTTTTTAAATATTTGATTTCGATTCATATTTTTTATCTAATTTTGATAAATATTTTTTGATATATATAAAGTTACTCATTATACTTTTCAGAATAAAAATTGTATTTTAAATTTAAAAATCACCTCTCGAAATTTTGAAAATTATGTTTTTGGCCCAAAACTTTCATAAATTATATATTTTTCTTACCGCTTTTAGATACTTTGTAAAAATATTCTTAAGTGACATTTATAAGGACGAAGAAGAACTTTGGATATTTTCATGAATTGTTAAGAAAAATAATTATGAAAAAGGATAAAATTTCAAAACTATTTTCAATTTGTTATAAATTTGAAACGAAATTATAAAAAATCATTTTTGTGCGAAATGTTGTACTTCAAACTCAACAACAGTTAAAAGGTGAGTATTTGGTCGGATTATACTCGAAATAATCAAAATTGAAATAAATCTAACCAAATAAACGAAAAATTAATAATTCGTTTGATCGAATTAGACAATTAATTTAGTTCGCTTATTCAAATTAACTGAATTATTAAAATTTTTTACTATAAGAGATTTTTAAACAACACTGTCTTATACTCATGTCGATGTAAATATAATATATATAATTCATATTAATATATGATTACAAGCTATAATTTTAAAATTTAAAATTCATTGATAGTCATTTTTTAAAATCTGTCATGGTGCTGTGCAAAAAAGTAATGTCAAAGCAAAATCAGAACATGAAAGTAGCAAAGAGGAAAGGAAAAGGACCGGAAAATGAGAAGGTGAGAGAGAGACATGAATGAGAGAGTATGAAGTTTGGAAGTGAAAAAATCGTAAATTGAGCTGGACAATAGAAATATGAAACTAGTAAGCTAGAAACCGAAAGTATTTCATTTATTGTGTATTTTTCGTTATATTAGTTTTAATTTTTAGATGTTTCTTATTTAGAATTTTTTTATTAATTATAATATTTTTCCTCCTCTAATTATAATTAGAAATTTTCTGGATCATTTCTTAAAATATCTTACTAGGGTCCCAAATATTTTCTGAGAAAAATATTAATTACATAATTAGGGCCGCTACAAATCAAATTTATACGGTAGAGGAGAAAAGGAGAGAGAGAGAGAGAGATAGAGAGAGAGAACAATATCAAACTCTCATTTTTATAACGAAAGAATACTGTATTTTTTTAATAATAGATTTTAAATTCGAATCGTGAAAATGAAATAAGATTTGAGAAAATCAACCCTTTAATGGTCTCATAATATTCAGAACGAATTAATCAGATAAAATCTGAATATCAATAAATAAATAAAAAAAGAGTGAGAGAGAAACAATTAATCGAGAGAAAGCAATCAATATAGTTTTAAGAGGAAACGAGAGAGAGATTCATTGAGTGATGATAGATTTATTTCATGCATTGGTCAATTAAGACGACAGAAAAGGAGTCAGAAGAGAGAAAAGAGACGATGAGAGATGAGAGTGACGGAGAGCACTACCAATAAGTTGGTCGTGTAAAGTTGGAGTTCTTTGCCTTACCAGTAACGGGAGGAGTTCCCTATCTTATATTCCCTAGTTCTAGTGTCAACAAAAACGGAAAAAAAAAAAAAAAAAGAAAAGAAAAATAAAAAGGCATTTTGGTCATTTGACCTAGACATGGTTAAGGTTTGGGAGCCGCCGGTTCCAATTCTAGAACTGTTGGCTATTGGTTCCAGATTTAGAGGAACCTGAACCGCCTCAAAAGGTGGGTCCGATGCTGATCGAAGAACCGCGGATTCCGATTTTGATTCTACTTCCAATTCTAAACGATTTTGAAACCACAACCGAAAATAAACAAATAATATAATTAAAAAAAAAAAAAGGAAGGGAGAAAGGGTTTGAATTTAATCTTATTTAAATTAAAGAAAAATGAGTTGCCTATGTCTCCTCACGAGGTTTAGGATAATCAAAGTCCACATTGTTGGCACCTTTTTACCCCTTGCCTCAATTAACTTGATCGTTCAATATTTAAAAATTTATTCCGATTAATTTGAATCGAGAAGTCTATCAGAGATCAATTGAGAGAGTTCTCTTTTAATAATATTTTTTTCGTACCCAGTGAGATTTGAATTCTCGACCTGATTAAGAGACGAAAATACGCTTCTCATCTACGTCCACGTATGTTTGTCCCCTTACCTCAATGTCTCAATCAGTGTCCTGTCCTTTTGCACTAACGTTGGTTGTTTCTTTAGACTCACAAAATTTATAATCGCTTGATTGAACTATTTTTTTTTTTTAGTTATTGATAAATCAGAGTTGAACATAAATTTGGGCCTCCAAATGATTGGCTGAAGATAAGAAACAAAACAAAACCTTATACCCGCAGTTCTGAAAGATTGAGAATCATAAACGGGTAATAATTTTGTAAACAGGCGATTATTGCTCAACCTGATACGGTCCGAACCATCGCGGTATCTAATTTGATCTATTTTTTCATTACCTAAGAGAGAGAGAGAGAGAGAGAGAGAGAGAGAGAGAGAGGCAGACGAGGCGGGTCGGCTGGCTAGGCAGGCATAAGCACATGGGAATGGAAATGGAAATGGAAATGGTAGATTTTATCCAATTCCGAGGGACTCGTTTTATTTATTAGAATTACGTGCCGGCCGCTCGGACGTATGGAACTGAGAGTTCTACATTCTTCGACGAGAAAACCATAACTTTCTTTCGAAGAAAACGATAAAAACAGAAGATTTGTTTTTTCTTCTATAAAATGTAAATTTGAGTAAAATGTCGTATGAATATTGTGGGAAGTAAGAGAAGGGTAATAAGCCTTCCCCTGCCTTTCCCTCCCTTATAAGTAACGGGTCCTCTCTCTCTCTCTCTTTCCTGTCCATCCCCCCTCTCTCTCACTATAGACACATACTCCGTCTCTACTTAACTGCGGCCCCCTTTCTGGCATCACTCTCTCTTTCTCTCTCAAAATCGTTGTCTCTCGCTCTCTCATTTTCCTTCTTTTTTCCTTTGGTTTCACATGCATATTTAGGGGGGGAGAGAGAGGCGTTATCGATCATCATCTATCTCGAGAATCGTGATTGTTATACCCAGATAATCCATTAAAAGTAAACGATCAATTGATTGGTTTCAGAGGATACACAAAAGAAAAAGAACATATCTTCCTTGAATGTCCATCGGGTAATTTTTCAGTTGCTTTCTTTCCTCTTTTCTGTTCCATCGATTTCTCTTAAGCTCAATCTTCATCCTTCTATTTAATTGTGAATTGGGTTTTTATCTGATTACTGAATATTCTTGTTCTTGTTTTAATGTTTGATTCCTTTGTTCTAATTTTGATCATAATCATAGTTTTTTATGGTATTTTCATTTTTGGTTGTATATCCTTCAGCTTTGTTACTGTGAAATGGGTTTCATTTGATTAATATAGTGGCTTTGCTGCAGATAAATTAGGTTTTCGTTCACCTCTTCTTAAAAAGAAAAAGAAAAGGTTCTGTTTTGTAGTGTTCACAGGTTATAATTTTGATTAATTTGTCTTTTTTTTTTTGCAGTTGGGTATTTCTAATTTGGAAACGGGTATTCTTTGTATTTGATTATAATCGTGTCCTTATCCCACACTTGATGGATTAAAGTTAACAAGTATAAGTTGGGACCAAGTGTATCAATCATCACTGTAAAAGATTCTCTAAATCGTAATTTTTTTAGATGGAATACGCCCATGAATTTTCGTCTCTTTCGTCTTTTCTAATTGAATAGAACAGATAAATTTTAAGAGAAATGAATCAAAAAGAGACTATATCATATGTGATTCTGTCATTTTGATGATTGACCTTTTTTGCAGATATTAAATACAAACATACTTTAAAGTTGTATTTGATTGACCTTTTGCTTGAGTGACCTAGTTTAAGGACTTAGAAAGATACAAAAGTTTGGTGTCGTTTGTGTTTGTTTACTGTTTTGAAAACGGTGAGCTGTAATTTAAATTTGGATTCTTTTAACTATACTGTGTCATGTGTCAATTCCATGAATTAGGCTTCATGCCTGGAATACAAATTCCTTTTGAGAGTCTGCATTTCTGTTATTATATTTAATGCTCAATGGTTGTGTTACCTTGACATTTGCACTGTTCTCCCTCTTTTTTTTTTAATTATTTTTCTTTAATCACTAGTAAATTAATTAAGTTATTTAATACTCAAATGCTCAGAGACTTCTTTCTGATTAGTTGAATATGCATAAGATTGCCATGTATAGACTTAAACAATGAAGGTGCATAATAGACTTTCTAGTAAATTCGGAGTGATTTAAGTGCTTTTGATTGCTTTCATAGTACTAGAAATTCTCTGGTGAGTGTATTATTGAAGTCAAAGGTTGGATTATATATCAGTCATGGTGCTGAATGGGATATGCCAATGGTGGAATATGGGTACAGTTTGCTACATTACTTTAAGTTATTTCCCCACTGATGCAGGTCTTTTGCTGAGTCATGGAGTGAATTTCCCTTTAATAGCTGTAGCTGATGGCTGGATTTGATTTTTACTGTTCTTGGCCATCCTCAACTGATGAATCATTTGATGGAACTTTTAATATTAGAATCGAGGATGCTAATCCGACGACAGACGTGATACCTGGGATAGAAGTTCTTTCCTTTCCTGTGGCTCGAAATTGTGATATTCCAAAACCACCTCCACTTCCTGGGGTGACAAGCAAAAGGCTCAACAATTGTAAATGCCCTCCTGATTCTACTTGTGTCTTAAAGAAAACAAAAGATACTTGGGACAAGCTCTTCGCTGAAGGATATGAAGCAGATGTCCTTATAATTGTGGAAGAGAAAGAAATTATACCAGCTCATTTTAGTGTCTTGGTGAGGAAACTAGATTTTTTTTTTATCGTTATTATTTTTTTTAACCTTATCTCTTTTCTGTCAGGGTTTCTTCTTCAAAGTTTTAAGTATGAAGATTTATGGTTTGGATAGAGAAAAATTTTCAGCTACTATTTTCATTTGTGCAGTGTGTTGCGTCACCAGTTTTAGGGACTTTTCTGCTGCAATCAAAAGTGAGGAAGGGTATAAGATTTATCAAGATTCCTGGGATGCCTTATGGAGCTGTCTATGCATTTGTCCGCTTCTTGTATTCATCCGGGTATGTAGAAATGCAGATGCTGGATGTTCTTAGTTTGATGATTGAATTTCAGATATTTGAGATCTTTCTGGTTCCCAGTTAGTTCATTCTTTTCAAAGTCATTACGATTTGCGTTCCCATTCTCTGTTGAAGCACTTATAAGCTCAGTGATCTTTATGCCAATCAAATAGATAGATTGAGGCTTAGAAAAACCATCTATAACCTGGAAATTAAACTTGAACTGGTGGTTACACTCTCCAGCACCATCAGAATCAAGTGCTGGAGGAATCATAGACCACTGCACTTTGAAATTCAGACACTGGCACTCCTCTGGCATCGAGACAATGCAGATACAAAAAAGAGAATTATTTTACTTAGGATGCTGATTTTTCCAGCGAAGTAGTCACATAAATTGTTGGCAGCAATAAAGGTTCTATACTTCTTGGAAAAAGATGTTCTTGGGATTGTTGAATTTAGAGTTTATGACACTGAGCTTTATCTGCAGTCATACAAGAAAATGAAGCGTGTTGCCATAGGGAAAGGATACAGGTCAAATGTTATACGCTTCTAATGTCATCTATACTTGCTTTCCGTAGCAAAAAAGCTTAGACCCAGTTTTTGTAACATGTATTTTGCCACTTGAGAAATTATGCCAGAGGTGTACCAAGGTCATTTGTTATCTGACCATTTTCTGCACTGTGCAGCATTCAAGGTTCTCCTACGGGTTCTGACTACTATGATTTATCATATTGACCATCTGTTTTGAATCACTGCATGAAGATCTCAAAGAATTAAAGGTTTGAAACTGCTTCATGCCCCAAAAATACATCACCAATCCTAGATCCCCAAGCTAAAGTTTTCATTTCCTTTCCGGAGTCAATTTAATTTTCCTTTTTATCTTTCCTTCACCCTAGAACTCGTCAAAAATAAACTAACTGAACAAATTACCTCAGACTTCATTGGGTTGATGTATGTCTATGCTGAATTATGAAGATATCCAACATGGTGATTCTTTATTAAGTTGCTGTCAGTCTTGCTAGGTGATTCCAATTACCCAATGTCTTATCCATGTTAATTGTGAAATGGATGCTATTTAGCATGAGAATTGTATTAGCTTAACACAGGAACAAGGACCTTTGGTATCATTACAGTGGTTTCAAGATTTGATGGGGTTCTCCTGGCTTTGGACTCATTGCTATCATGGTTGCATATGCAATTTTGAAGCTTTCATTTTCTGGATTTTATAACAGCATTTATGTTTGTGTTTTGTGTATCTGTCACTTATAGTGGTTTTGAGGAGCAGGATATCTCATTATGGTTAATGTGTGTGAATATTGTGTGTATTTTTCTTTTTTTTCCTTTTGAGACAATATCTGGGGGTGGTATTGGTCAACTTGCTATACAACATTTTTATCTGCTATGTGCAGGGGAGGGGCGGTATTACAGCTGTTTTTAAGTTTAAAACTTTATGTTTCTTTTCCTGTATAAGTTTGTGGTTGGATATATTCAATAATCTTATTGAATTCCTTTTCTTTGATGTTCTAAACAGCTATGATGATGAAAATTTGAAGAAGTATGTACTGCATTTGCTGGTTTTGTCGCACATTTTCTCAGTTCCATCGCTAAAACGGCTGTGTGTGCACCTTTTGGAGCAGAGCTGGCTTAACAATGAAAATGTCATTGATGTGCTTCAATTAGCTAGAGAATGTGATGCTCCAAGGCTTTCTGTCATGTGTATTAGGATGGTAATGAAACATTTCAAAACTGTATCTTCTACTGAAGGATGGAAGGTGATGAGGCGTGCTAACCCTGCACTAGAACAGGAGCTCTTGGAGTCGGTTGTAGAAGCAGATTCTGTAAGACCCACTATTTCTGATTGGCTTTATTGGCATTTTTTGTGTTAATATTTAAAAAAAAAAAATGTTTTACCTGATATGATTTTGGTTATGTGCCATATTTTACATGGGTATTTTGTTTGACCATTGAACAAATGGCATGCATCTGCTGTTATTGATTAATGTAGTATAATAGCATTGTCATTAGCACTGGCTGGATCAAAAGCTGTGGAATGCATGTGTAAGTGTAGTATCTTCTCTACAATATCGTGAGAAATCATTTCTCCCATCTGAAGAAATGATTTGAAGTCTGTACCACACAATGTTGCTGAAGAGAGATTTTTAAGGAAATTTCAATTAAAACAAGTTCAGAATAGCACTTAACATTTTTCCATTATTCATGTCTTCCCATACCAAAGATGTGAGATACCTGCTAAGAGCATGCCTTCTATAAGATTTATATTGTGCATGGAGGATAAATGCATGTATTGTCAACCATGTCATCTGAGCAGCAGCAATCACAACATATCATTACCCCAGGGATCTTGTGTTCATTGTTAACAATGTGCAAATCCTGCGGGTTAATCCAATGTTATTACTCATCTTTACATGAGTTGTGCTGCTAAGAGCATCTCTGTGTTTTTTCGTATTCTATTCTCAAGTCTTTTTAGCAACTTCAAATCTTGCCACTGAAACTTGAACCAGCCTTATTTTTTGTATTGTATAAATTTGTTGTTAACCTTCGCAACCTGAGAACCATTTCTCACTCTTTAGTTAAAAGAAGCTTTCTCAATCATTCTCTTAGAGTAGGACCACATGTTAGGTTCTACTTATTTTGTTCTATAATTCAGAGAAAGGCGACTATTAATGGGCAAAATGGATTATTTTGTTGACTGTGTGCTCGACAGCTGATTGTAGTTGACAGGATGAGTCCTCTTTGAGGCCAACTTAGTATTGTTAATTAAACCTTTTAACTTGAGATGTGAAAAAGTCGGGAGCTCCTTTGTTCTTGATTTCTGTTTTTCCCTATCGCAATATCACCAAACCTTTAATCTGTTAATAAAGTTGCTTGCATCTTACTTGAGATTTTATGAGAAATTCTTTGAGACACCTTGTTTCTTTGTTTATGGGAGAAGGTATACTTGTCCGAATGTTACCCATCCCGGATCCACATGTTTAATGGCATTCCCTAAGAACTAAGTTAGCTTTTACCAATATAATAGCATTTATCTCTTACAACATAATCCCTCTGCAGAAGAACATAACTACTAATGTTCTCTTGTTTCACAAATCAGCCTGCTTCATAAATGATTGATACATATGCTTCATAACTTGCTAGCTTGCATTTATGCATTCTATGGATTTATTTTATCTAGATCATGCCTGAACCTGAAGAAGACTGTATGGATATTCACATTTGCTGTTGAAATTGAACCTTGCACCCTATAAAGTTAAGGGGCACATTGCAAAAGTGATTTACTGTTGCTTATTGTTGGGTGAAAAAAAGGAACATTAACACTTGAGTTATGTTGTTCCAGAGAAAAGAGGAGAGGAAGAAGAAACTTGAAGAGAAGAAAGTGTATTTGCAGCTGCACGAGGCAATGGAGGCCCTCCTTCATATTTGCAAGGATGGGTGTAGGACAATCGGACCTCGTGACAAAATGCTGAAAGGAAGCCAGAGTGCGTGCAATTTTCCTGCTTGTAAAGGTGTCGAGACACTGGTTCGTCATTTTTCAGGTTGCAAGACAAGGGTTCCTGGTGGATGTGTTCCCTGCAGGCGCATGTGGCAGCTTCTTGAACTTCACTCCAGAATTTGCTCAGAGCCCGAGTCATGCATGGTTCCTTTATGCAGGTAAATCTTTTTTCTTTAGGATGATGAGACTTACCCTGAGAAATGCATGGAAATGTGGTTCCACCTTACTTTTGCTTTCTTTCTTGCCTTTTCTTTTGTTTCTGTCAATTTTTTAGTACTGAAGGCCTGTGTCCGCCCTTTTCTTGTTTATGATAACTACTTAAAATACAGCCATTAATCCCTCGAAATGTGTGGGCACTAGCAATTCTATGATAGGCGAGGCAGTGGATTTTATTCTAATTCTTGTTCTGTCCTTAGGCGAAAAGTGTGGCATCTGATCGTGAAATTTGATTGCAAAGGAGGCTTATCCCGTTTCCCAATTCTTGGTTTGTAGGCATTTCAAGGTAAAAATGCAGCAGCAGGGCAAGAAAGACGAAGCGAAATGGAAACTCTTGGTTGGCAAAGTGATAGCTGCGAGGAACTCATTAGGCCCATTTTCTGCTCAGCGCATGGGTCTAGTGTGATACGATATTTGTACATGCAAAGAATCATCAGTTGTCCATATCTAAATCCCAATGGAGATCTGTAATAAAGGAAAACAAGACGTTTTTCCTTTTCCTTTTGTTTTTGCGGGAAAAAGAAATGGTCTTGTTTCTTTTTTTTTTCCCCCCCCAAAAAGGATAACAATGGAAGTCCTTGCTCTTTCAAGAGAGTGGTCTTTACCCTAGTGTATATGATTTGGGGTTTTGAATGAGAAAAACATTTTTGATATTTAAAATTATATTTCGATTAATTTAATTTGAGTTACTGTTAAGACCTTTTTAAGGAAAATTTTTTTAATGTAGTTTCTTTTATTTTTAGAGGACGAGTTTTGATATAACGGTTGAAATGTTTTTTTGGTAATCTCGAGATCACGAATTTAAGACGTAAAAAAAAGCCTCTTTGCTAAAATGTAAGGAAAAAACTGCGTATATATGCGGTCACCTTTTCTCTATCTCCGCACTAAACTAGGAGCACTCATCGGTTAACTGTTTTTGGTTGAGAAAGACCGGTCTAATCTGACATCTGTGTCTGGACTTTTCGAGCCCGTAGGGGCGTTCTTTTTGGGGTTAACCTGCGAATGTGGTGTGACAAAGATCTTACACCGAAGAGCCTGACGTCCCAATTCCAGAGTAGCACATCATGATTTAGCCATTCAAAAAACTGAACTTGCTCCTAATAAACCAAAGCTTAATTTTGACTACTACTAAAATAACAAAAATTTGTCCAAGTCATCGACAAAACCGGGATACTTTCGGATTCGGCACCAACAGCAAAATGAACTCCAACAATCAGATAATTCCATATGAATCTGTCGGTAGCATCAGCCTCATCTAAGTATCCTTGCAAGCAAGACATGTTTTTTCCATTTGTAAATCCCAGAGGGAATCTGTGCGAAGGAAAACAGGCTCCATTGTCCCATATCGAAACTTTAAACAAATAGCTCAACGTATATTTAATCTCGATGGGTGGCTGACTGGCACGACCTTACTTGAACAGGATCTGTTCTATAGGCTCGTACCTCTGTATCCTTGATTACAAAGGAGACAGGAACCAATGTCCGGTGGATGAACCAGGACTGCACGATCAGAGCGTGATTAATGGCACTGGTTGGTCCTTTGGCTTTCTGGGCTGTAGAGGATCGTTCCTGGCTAGCCTCGGCTACCTGGATGGTCGTGCAGTTGTCTGACGGACTTCTTACAATTTTTTTTTTTTTTCCGAACCGAAACATGGTTTTGACTCAAACATCAACTGCGAAAGCAATGGCAACAGTCAGTAGTTTGGGTCCACTCACAAGCTTCGGCGAAGCTAATCTCATTCAGGCTCAGAGAGCCCACAAACTTCATTTGTCCCACATCGAAAGGTTATACAAAGCCGACGCTCTCATTGCTGCTATAAATATATTATTCTTATTCTTCAAAGGACCGACTTTTTATTAAATTGTAGTAAAATACGAGATGGAAGATTGTTTGTGTTATCCTCGTTCGTGGTGTCTATATTATCCTCAATATTAAAGCTCCCCCTAGCTTATTACCTGGGAAAATGACGGACATGGGCAAGCTATTATTCTATTCTTTTTGTTTTGCTATTAAATATGGTAAAAAAAAAAGGTTTATTTCTTCTGCTAACTAATCAGTTTTAGTTATTTACGGAACTGAATAATAGAATTCTTTTTTTCGCCATTATTAGGGTAATAAGTGTGGTTCCATGTTTTATATTGTATATATAAAAAAAAAAAGAGAGGTACCCGAGAAAGACAGAGCTCAGAAATTTGACAATTTTAGATTAGGAAAATTTATTTTTTGGACAATTTTAAGATGATTTATATGTGAGATTAACCTCCTTTAATGCATACAACTAAGGAAGTTGAGATTCAAATCCAACGAGACTACCGGCAGGAAAAACATATTATTAGCAATAAAATTTTGGTCAATTTTTGGGGGTGATACATGGGATTATCCAAGCTTGAATCCATTGCTGTGAGTGGGAAAGTTTTCTTTCCAATATTTCCACTCAACAATTATTTGGAAGAAATGACATGATGAAAGAGGAAAACCTCCAGCCCATTAAAGCATAAACTTTAAAAAAGGAAAAAGCCCAACAATTTTCAGATGCAACTGCCTAGAAACATAAGTGGGGACTCTGCAGAATGCAAGACAGAAGAGGTCCTTAGATCAAGTGGTAGTTGGATTTCTAATTTTTGTTACAGAATGTTTAATAGATAGCCACATTTTGCACATAAATCTGGGAAGGTAACTCTTCATTTTCATGACCACAAAATCTACAACCATGTATGGGGAGGAATGTCATTGAAATCGGATTGCAGTACAAGATTCACGCGTTGTTAAGCCCCATCTCCCAATGTCCTCTTTGATGTACTGATGTACAAAACTGCATCAAGCAAGAAAGCCAATAAGTCCCAGTTGGCCAATTATCACACTAAGGATATCTCGGCAAAAATCTGGATGTGCACTTGTAATAAGTTTATTAAATGAGGATTGTCTCCAGATGATTAGAAAATAGGGGCACTTCGAATTTTAGAAGTTTAAGAAAAACCAGGTCCAAACATCAACCAACAAAAATATTGTGGAGAAAAAGTTTTAGAATTGCACCGTTTGTGAAGTAATTTACTTGAATCAAATATAAAATTGAAGAACTTTTTTTTGCATAAAGCAGGCTCAAGATCAAAATGCAATTTTTACCATTATTTCCTCTGATAAAAGCATCGCCATATTTATTCTTCAGTTGTCCATTGACATACTCTTCTGTTTGCTCCATAGCTATGTTCATGTAGCCATCCAGACAAGCAAGAATTCCTAAAAACACAGACTAGCAATAGTAAGAAGTAATATACAACATTGTGGATAGCTAAATTGGCAGGAAACAAACTAAACGTTAATTTCTTTTCAATATCCAGTTACATTTTCCTTTGCAGGCCTTAACATATATGTGTGTGTCGTCTCTATAAATAATTGAACAATGATGATTACTATGCACAAAACTATATCACTGCACAGCATCATCAAGTTAAAAAACATTTTTTATTCTCTTTTCAGAGAGAGAGAGAGAGGGAAAAAAATTAAGCCTTTGGAGGGAGGTCTTAAACTCCTTAAAACCTAAGACAGCAAGACCAGTGCCCCCCCCCCCAAAAAAAAGACATGCAAATCTAGGTCCTAGAAAAACTGGTAACATCTCCCCCCCTTCTCTTCTTCAACATATCCCCCCCTTCTTCCTTCTTCTCAACATTCACTTTTACAAGACCATGAAGATCTGCACTCATATTTTCCCAGGACCAATATTTGATATAGAACAAAGAGTTAGTAACGCGATTGAAGTTCTTGGTTGTAATGAGAAAAGTCCATCAAAGTAACCAATAATCAAAAAATTGGTTTTCAAAGCTAAATGACATACGTATTAGGACATCACAAGCATCATACAATGATAATCAGGTCAGACAGCTTTTGGCACTTTTGGCACCTGAACTTTCAAAAGTGCCCTTAACATACCAACACTATGCAAAAAATGATACTTTTGGCACCTCCATTACTTGGACCATCAATCAAAGTCTCTGTGGTTCCTAACCGTCTATATGTGGTGTTGCCATTCCATAAAAGACTGACATGGAATATCCGTATCATAAAAATACTGATGTGGAATTTTCACGGCATAAAAAAAAATTAAAAATTTTTGAAAACTAAAAATTAAAGAAAATCATATTATATTAAAAATTAATTTCATTTTTTAAAAATTTTCAGAAATCTATAATTTCTCTCAAAAGTTAATTTCATTTAGTTAACCAAAAAAACCAAAAGATAATGAGCGTTTTCAGACTAGGGTTTTAATTTTCACTTAAAAAAATATTATCGATTCTAGGATTTTAGTTTGCCCCCCGTCCCAAACAAATAAGAGAGATCGGTTTCCATAATCCTTTTAATCTTTATAGGGGGATTATAAAAGGATCCCCTTATCTTTATTTCTTTAATAATTTACTTTGCAGAGTTTCCTTTTTTGTTAATTAGGTGAAATTAAGTTTTTAAGAAAAATATATGGATCTTGGAACATTTATGAAATTGAATTCTTTTTTCTAAAAAGGTAATGATTTTTTAAATATTTAATGATGTGGAAATCCCATATCAACATATAGGTGGCGTGCATATTCCACGTTAGCCTTTCTGATGACAAAATAACACCACATAATTAGTTAACTGCATGGTCAAACTAATAGAAACATCAAAAGTGCCACATTTTGCATAGTCTGGGTACCTTAAGAGTTAAAAGTTCGGTACCAAAGGTGCCTTACATTTGGGGCGAAAGGGAGACTTAAGCCAGAGAAAAAGAATGGGCAAAAAGAGCTACATCTAACTTGGTAAAGCATTAATTAGAGTAAATAAATAAATATAGTATCTTTGACCATGGCTCATAGAAACTAGAAAGGGGTTCTATTCCCTAAAATTTCTCAAATTTCTCCCCGCCAAAAACAACAACAACAACAAAAACAAACTGAATTTTAAACTCAATAATTTGGAGTTGGTCATTTAAGAGATAAATTATGATTAAAAAGAAAAATAAATAAATACAAAAATACAAAAATACAAAAATAAATATAAATATAAAAGAGAAAATAATTATAATAATAATAAAATTTAAAAAAAGTAAATAAATAAATAAATATATATTTCTAAAATATATTAGTTTAATTTGTGCGAATTCTTTTACGTCACTCATTTCTATCCAAGATTATCTTTTCGTCTAAACCCTTAACTATCATATCTTTACTAATAATTTGCATCCAACTTTTTAGCGGTCTACCCCTACATTTTACTAAATCTCTCATATTTAAGTTCTCGGTTCTCCTAACTGGTGCGTCATTAAGTCTTCTTTGTACATGCTCAAACCATCTCAAGCGACACTCTCGCATCTTATCCACAATTGAACTAACTCCCAACTTGTTAAGAATCTCTTCATTTCTAATTCTATCTCTTCTACTTTTGCCACACATCCACCTAAATATTTTCATTTCTGCTACGATCATTTTTTATTCTTGTTGTTGTTTAATAGTCCAACACTCAGTACCATACAATAATGCAGGTCTAACCGCTGTTCTATAGAACTTTCCCTTCAAATACATTGGTATCGTGCGATCGCAAAGAATTCCGGATGCTTTTCTCCATTTCATCCGGTCTGCTTGAATTCTATGGTTCACATTTCCATCTATAGTGTCATCATTTTGAATGATGGAACCTAGATACCTAAACCATTCATTTTTTAGTACATCTTGTCCATCTAACATAATCGTTTTTTCATTATTTCGATAATTGTTGCTAAACCTACACCTCATATACTCAGTTTTCGATCTACTCAATCGAAACCCTCAGGATTTTAATGTGATCCTCCATAACTCTAATTTAGCATGAATACTCTCCCTACTTTTATCAACTAGAACTATATCATCTACAAAAAGTATACACCATAGTATTTCATTTTGAATATTTTTTGTAATTTCGTCAATTATTATTGCAAAAAAGTGGGAACTTAATGCTGAATCTTGATAGAGTTCAATGTTAATGGGAAATATATCGCTCAAACTCTCGCGAGTTCTTACATTAGTTACAACTCTCTCATACATATCTCTAATGAGATTAATATATTTCGAAGAGATCCCTTTCTTCGTCAGCGCCCAACACAATATGTCTCTAGGAACTCTATCATATGCTTTTTCTAGATCAATGAATACCATATGTAAGTCTCTCTTATGTACTCTATATGTCTCCATCAAATGTCTTAACAAGTGGATTGCTTCCGTAGTGGATCTCCCATGCATAAATCCAAATTGATTTTGAAAAATATTTATCTCCAATCTCAATCCATGTTATATCACTCTTTCCAATAGTTTCATGACATGGCTCATAAGTTTAATTCTTCTATAGTTGAAGCAATCTTGTATGTCTCCTTTATTCTTATATAACGGTACGATTATACTCTTCCACCATATTTGGGGCATTTTTTTTATTTGTCAAATTTTGTTGAAATTATTCGTTAACATTATTATACTAAATTCACTTAAATATTTTCACACTTCTATAGGGATGTCATCAGGTCCTATGGCTTTATTATTCTTCATTCTCTTTAAAGCCTCCTTCACTTCATGGAAACGAATTTTACATTTAAAATCTCTATTAATCTCTTCTACAGGTATCTCAATATCTTTTATATCTATTATACTCTTAACATTGAACAAATTATCAAAATAATCTCTCCAACGCTTTCTTATGTCCTCATTCCTTATAAGTATATCATTAGCTCCATTCTTAATGTACCTATCACCATTTAAATCTTTTCCCTTTCTTTTCCTTATCTTGGCTATTCTGTAAATCTCTCTTTCTCCTTATTTAGTCTCTAATCTCTTGTATAATTCATTATACACCTTACTTTTTGATTCTTGTATCATCTTTTTCACTTCTTTTCTTGCACTTTTGTATTTTTCATATGCATCAATACTACTATTATCCTTAAGATTCCTATAACACTCTCGTTTGATTCTAATGACAGTTTGTATTTTTTCGTTCCACCACCATGATTCCTTGCCTACCGGGGCCTGACCCTTAGAGACACCAAGAACCTCTTTACCTATATTCTTAATATTAGTAGACATCTCTTTCCACATTGTTTCTAAATCAGCATTAGTAGACCAATTTGTTAACTGAATTAATTTATCTCTAAATGTCGTCACTTTTTCTCTTTTTCAGATTCCACCGCTTAATTCTTGTCTCTACAAATGGACGATATTTCTTTTGCCTTTTAGACACACATATATCTAAAACTAGAAATCCATGCTGAGTTGTCACACTCTCCCCCAATATAAATTTACAATTCTTACAAGTCATTCTATCACCCCTCCTAGTAAGAAAGAAATCTATTTGGCTACCCATTTCTATCACCCATTCTATCACACTCTTATGTGCTCTACAAATTTCTCCCCTCCAAAACAACCCAAAAATATCAAGAGGTTCAAACCAACAATCTTGTTGTCAAACTCTTCATAGCCCTCCTAATAGAGAACTTGCTACATCCATCTTTAGCAAGCACTCATTGAGCATGAAGCATAGAAAACAAGTCCCACATCTAATCCAAGGGCAATGAAGCAAGAGGTTATTGACCGAATCCAAGCCATCTTGCATAAAGAACATCTATTTACCAAGACAATTCTCCTTTTGGGTAGGTTATCCCAAGTTAAGATCCTCCTCCACAGTGCTTCCGACTTTCAAGAGGAGCAAATTACAGATTGCCTTCAAAGTAACCTCCTTCCCTCGGATTATTAGATCCCTCAAAAATAGCCCTTTGAACACCTTTTACCTCAAAAACACCCTAATCTGCAATCCCTCCAAAGAGCCACATCATCTTTAGTTTCAGAAAGAAAGCAACCTAAAGAAAGAGAAAAAATTTACAACTCCCAATCATTATCACAGTTCGAGGCAGTTAATCACTATGGAACTCAGGAGCACTTTTCACTTATTAAGCATCAAAAATGCTAAGCACCAGGTCTCTTTCTTTCTTGTGTTAATTTTCTATTGGAACTATGGAATATTGTGATTGGACACACCTCATGACAAACTGTGTTAGCCATTAAACGGCAGAATAAAATCCCCTGGCCCCAAAGTTCTTGCCACTTTAGCACACTCAAGTCTTAGTGGCAACCAATCCCTATTGTGGCAGCCACCAAGATTCCAACAGTCACCTCCAGACATTTCAAAGATATATAAGCCTCAAATCCGGCCCTTCTCCCCAAATTGAAAAGCTCTAACTCGATATATCTACTAATCATACCAAAGACAATTTGGACCTCAAGGGTCCTCCCAACTCAATTCAGAAGCTCCAACTGGCTTCACCTGCTCACTTTGAATCAAACTTTGAAAGTTGTACATGGCTTAATCCACTTTATTAATTTAACTCCAGAAAAATCACAAACAATTTTTTTATAATGGTTGCAAATCAATCTGTTGAAACAGCATACATAATATCAAAATCTATAATATCTCATCAATGGTTATCACTCCACCCTAAAAATTCCAACATAGATGATATATTCCAAGTAGAATCCTGTGAAGAAAATTCAGAAAATTGGCTCTTGCGTGTGGTAGGAGCTCATTGATGATGGCAACAACAAGATGGCAATAATGTGAAATCAAATCTTCAATGATAGATACAATGCTAGAATTTTTCAGACGAAGAAATCAAAGAATGTGACAAGTAAGAACTTCAGACGGAAGAAACACAACAACTCTTAGGCCTGCTTGAACAAACTCTTTTGATGCTCAGAGAAATTGACCATGACAGCCTTCAGTTTTGAATTTTTCTTGATTTCAATCTTTCTATGACCTATTATTTTTCACACACTAACAAGAAACAATGATAAATATATTACCCATCATTGGGATTTTTTTTTTTCTTTTCAGAGTTTTGATAATTGCTTTTAGTAGTCCAACCAAGCCAAGAATAAATTATTGAAACTAATAATAGTGATTTGAATCCCCCAAATTGGACTGGATCTAATCAGATTCATCTCATGCAACTATTTTGATGGGGGAAGAGAAAGCAAACAAAGCTAATCTTGCAGAGCAGGACGGGCTTCAAGGGAAACAGAAATGGAGAGTGCACTACAAGGATTACACGAGATTTACATGCTTTTAAGAATTATGGGATGGTGGTTGGTACGCTTGGAGTTAGCAGCTATATGCATTATACCTTGAACACTATGATTCTAATTTTTAGGTGGAAGTTGGACAATCACCAAAAATTTAAGCAATCAGGGAAGGAAACTAAAACCCTAATTTTGTTTCTCCATGTTCCTGAAAGAGAAGCATCATTCTCGTCATCACATTAGGAACAATCCTATTCAATCAACCATTTTATAGCACAAACACCTCCGGACTTAAAAAGCTACAACTCAATTGCAGAGAGAGAGAGAGAGAGAGTACCACGATAGTCAACACCGGAGTTGAGTTTGACAACAACAGGTCTGCCTCGAATTGATTTGAGGAAATCAGCTGGGGTTTTCGTCGTCGCCGAACCTTTCTCTCCACCTCCACTCATCTTCTTTCTCTCTCTACGTTCCCCCCCACCTGTCTTACCCTACACTCATCACCAATACGAATCAATAAGCAGCAGAGAGAGAGAGAAAGAGAGAGTTGCTTACTTGCCTGACGTCTAGCGTCTCTGTAACGTTCGGAGGGGAACGGACTTGAAGACCAAAGTGAAGAGGGGCGGGTTTGAGTTTGATCCAACCTCGCCTTCACATCACACACAGCGCAAACTACATTTAGGGCTTTAATGTATAAAAAATAAAAATAAAAATAAAAAAGGATTGGAATTTATAAATCCCATATAATATTTCCTAGCAAAAAAATTCCATATAAAAGTGAAATTTTTTTAAAAAAAATTAATAAACAATAACAATATCAATCTTAATCTCAACAATTGGAATCAGTCATTTGAGAGATAAATTTAAAAATGATAAACATATATATATATAATATATTCGTTTAATTTATAAGGATTTTTCTACACCACTCATTTCTATCCAAGATCATCTTTTTATCTAAACTCTTAATTATAATATTTTTATAGATAATTAAATAAATTTTGAATTAAATAAATAAAATTTTATATAACGACTTATATTAACATATACCAACTAATTCTTAATTGAATTATGAGAATGATTTATCAGTTTAAAAAATTAATTAATTGAAAATTTATTAGAATATATTAGTTTAATTAAATTTTAAATGACAACTTATATTAATATATACCAAATTATATTTTTATGTGTTATTGGGTACTATTATATGCTTTTCTTGCATTCGAGCTGAGCTCCATTTATTTATCTTTTTCCGATATGCTCACGATAATAATTTTTTATTCTATTTTAGGGTTTAAATAATAAGTGAAATTTAATATTGAAATATTGAAAATATTTTCTTTTGTGACATTTACCTTTTTTAATAATACCATAATTAATATTATTTTGGATTTATCAATAATAATTATAGAAAATTTTAAAATAGAAGTGGGAACATTTTGGTTCAATTTTTACCAAATATTACACAATGAGAAAGAGGTGATTAAAGATACGAAAAGTAAGATTTTATGAAAATTATCGGACTATCATCGATTTTTATTATTTATTATTCAAAAAAACAAATTTATATTAAAATTCATTAATTCTCATATATTGAACATATTTATTGTACTATTTGAAGAGATATTATAAAATATATAATACCATAAATTAAATACAAAATCTCTATTCATCACGGATTTTTTCCTCTCTTATGTGCATTTAATTAGCAAAATTGAAACAAATAAACTCGATATATTTACGATGAATGATTTAAAATTTTCAAACTTTTTACAGCAATGCAAAATATATATTTTGGAAGCAAAATATATGATATATATATATATATATATATAGTAATCTTTTTATATTTTTCCATCTAGCTTTACTTACAAAATTAAGTAATAGAAATTGATATTTTTAGAATTTATCGAAATTATCCCTTTTGTTGTTTTTCGAAGAGTAAGACACTTACCAAATTATTTTATTTTTTGCCTTATTACAAAAATATATTTAACTATTTAAAAGAGAAACTATGTTACATTGTTAGAGCTTTTTTTTTTTAATATTAGATAAAACATTTGATAATATGCCAGATGCAATGGAGGAAAAAAATCTTTATTAAAAATGTATGACGTGCCTTCTTTTTATAAAAAATAAATAATAAATTGAATTTTGATTTTAAATTTTAGAATTTACCATTGAAAAATCAAGATAGGGTCTTCTTTTTATATGATAAGTTTCAAATATTTTTCATTTAGCAATTAGAGTAAATTACTTTACTCTTAGACGACGGATGACTATAGAAACTTATACTCGACATTCATAAAAGCTTAAAATTAAGAAAAATCAACAAAAAATATGTGAATTTCAAACTTGAGCAACCCTAGTTATCAGTGTTTTGAGAGATATTAGATTTAATTAAAATTTAATTTTACTTTTAAAATTTTATATTTTATTAAAAATCTTTACTTTTACTAAAAAAATCTAATAAATAAAATAAAACAAAATTTTAAGATTTTCGCCACACCAGACCTATTTTTGTACAAAAGATGTTTATTTTTTATCAGAAATAATTTGAAAATATTCTTAATTCCAAATTTAAGATTTTCCTAAATAAAACATCAACGCATTAAATTTTATTTATTTTTTAATATTCTTTTAAAGGAAACGGGAGAAAGTTAGAAGAAAATAATACTAAAATAGAAATAAATGATGTCCGGTAGAAATATGAGCAATCTCTTCTCTCGTCCTGCATGGCTGGACACATGCACACACATGCCTTACCTTGCCAACTCCAGCTACCCGCCCTTCTGGTTTTGCTGCACTCTGTAAGCTTCTTTCCTTCATTGCCGCTTGTTACTTGATTTTGCATTCAAGCATGAAATCAGGGCATCTCAGAAATGCTTTTCGTTCTCCTAAATCATGTCTACATGAAGCATTTCTCTCTTATTTATTCACTCTTGAATCAGGGTGAAAACCCCATTTGAATTCCATTCAAGAAACAAAACTCCATGAATATGAGAAACCAATCAATACCAATTTGTTAAATTCTTCAAAACAAAGAAACCCTAGTGACAATTTCGGATTCTGTGCTGAAATGGCTCCTAAATTCACTCAAATTAGGTCATTTTCGAATGCAAAAAGAGACCCATCATCTGATACTTCAATTTCTATTGTTTCCACTATACGTTCTCCATTTGAGACCTCTCCGCCTATAGATGCCGGTTCTGCGATTCGAAAACCAATGAGTATGTGGCCTGGAATGTATCATTCTCCTGTAACCAATGCTTTGTGGGAAGCAAGATCAACCATTTTTGAAAAGCCTATTGAATCAGCAACTTATACTGACCCACAAAGTGAATTGGTTCCTAAAACTCCTTCACAGAGCAGGACAAGTGTCACTTATAAGTTCTCATCTGATTATACACTCAGAGAGCAGTATAGGAATCCGTGGAATGAAATTAGGATGGGTAAATTGCTCGAAGATCTCGATGCTCTAGCTGGGACCATATCCTTCAAGGTATTGCTATTGATAAACATATTGCTCTTACGTGGATTTACTTTCAGTTGTGATGTGTGTTTATATATGTTTCATTCTTAGGATTTGGATTAGCGGATTGCCATATTTTAAAGTAAAATGGCCCCTTAAATTAAAATTTGATTTGAGGCTTAATTCATTCATGAAATATATAATCACTAGAAGAGACAGAATTTGGATGGATCTGTTTTGACTTCTGTCAGCATGTTATATCCTATAGGATACTGGATATTGGAGATACTTGAATCAGTGATTCATTCTCTTGAGTTGGTCATTGATACATTGCGAAGTCAGTGTTTGCCTATCATGAGTTATGCCTCAGAAATCAAAAGTTTTGTGATGCCATTTTCACAAGTCTTATATGCATTATTGCGTTGAGTCAGTGTTTGTCTATGTGGTATTTTGTTGCCATTTTCACAACTCGCATGCTAAGAGATGATATTTTTAAAACTGCAATTAGGGGTTTTGCCTGGTTCAGGTTTTATTTCTGTAGGAAATGTCATCTCAAGTGGTAGTTTTGATGTGTCTCAGGAGCAAAGTAGCTTCCAATCAAGCTGCATGACGATGATCTGAACATGACTTCCCTATTTGTTCACTAGTATTGATCTGCTCAACATGTTCATTACTACTTCATGAAGAATTATATCCATGTAACCAATTCTAGTTCACTTCATGCCAAGTGAATCATTCTAGTTCACATATGTTTGATGTTTTTTTCTAACAATTATGTTTTTATGCTTGTAAATCAGCACTGTAGGAGAAATGATGGCACAAGAAGACCCATCTTATTGGTCACTGCCTCAGTGGACAAGATAGTTCTGAAGAAACCAATTTGTGTTGATACTGATCTAACAATTGTTGGTGCTGTTACATGGGTTGGGCGGTCATCCATGGACATTCTACTAGAAGTAACTCAGTCTGAGCAACGTATGTCGGATATTACTAGCATACTCCGTTAGCCTTTGATTTCAGTATAGTGAGTCTGACAACATGAAATTTTGTCACTGTTTGATTTCACTTGGGGTTGTCTTGGGCCACTAAATGCTCAAAGACAAGTCAGACAAGAATCTGGGTTACCAATGAAATATTTTTGTCTCTAATGATTTTTCATTATTCTTTTTTTTTTCCTTTTTATTAGATTCATTGTTCTATCCTTTGATTGGCATCCTTTCATTTATTTTCCATAACTTGTATGAATTTTCTACTAATCCGCTTTAATCCGCTTGCTTTAATGAAGTCAAACAAATAAACAAGTCACGTCAAAGTTGAATTTACAACATTAAATCTTAGGGCTGTTTCCTTCATCTTCTTTTCAGTCAATGCCACCCATATAACTCATATCTTACTCACATAGCCTGTTACTTTAATTTAAGCCCTTGTTTTGTTTAAATAAAAAATACAGTAATTTCAGCCATTATAAAATGATAGTTTTGAAAATATCCATAATAAATATTGTCTCTGTAATTCTGAGTCGAATTCTTTTTCTCTTGGTTATCAAGGTTCTCAGTATTTAGTCTCTATTGAGTTCAACGATTCTTATACTATTTAATTTTCTCTTCAACTACATTCAGCATGAATGTAATGCATGATAATCTTGTTTGCCGCAAAACTGTAACATCTGCATTTGGCAACGTTAGGTTTTCTTGTTGCTCACAGTCATAAAATATTGGCCCTGAGTTGGTTGTAATGGAAAACATAGCTTCTCCTGATTGGGGTCCTTATTCTATGAAACATGATAGGGTCCAAGCTTTCCGCAGTTTGTCCTTTTTTCTCTTGTCGGCATAATGACATGCATAATTAAGAATTTGTTATTTTATTTTTCTATCTCGAGCACTTTGATGAATTTTAAAACCGTGTGTTTTTGTTTAGAAAATGTAGAGGATGTAGAGATGATGGGAAAACTTCCCTTGCCTTATTATGTTGTTGAAAATTAAAATACACAAAATGCCTCAAGATATTTCTACTGACACATGATACTGGTTTCAGAGAACAATTGTCCCTCAGAGAATGTGGCTCTTGTGGCGAACTTCACTTTTGTGGCTCGTGATTCCAAGACTGGGAAATCAGCTTTAGTAAATCAGGTCTTACCTGAAACGGATAGAGAGAAGTTGCTTTGGGAAGAAGCAGAAGCAAGAAATAAGATGAGGAAGAAAAAGAGAGAGAAGAAAAAACAGGAGGTTGGGAAAGTAGAAGCAGATAGGCTTCAAAATTTGTTGGCTGAGGGGCGTGTCTTTTGTGACTTGCCAGCTTTGGCCGACCGAGAAAGCATTCTCATGAGGGATACTTGCCTTGAGAATTCTTTAATATGCCAGCCCCAGCAAAGGAATTTTCATGGTCGAATTTTTGGAGGATTTTTGATGCAAATGGCCTTTTCATTGGCCTTCGCAACAGCTTATGCCTTTGCTGGCATGTCACCTTGCTTTATAGAGGTTGATCATGTTGACTTCTTAAGACCTGTGAGTAAACACTACCACTCTTACAATTTTGAAGAGCATGGCATATACTTAACTACTGATTACTGTTTGCAGTGATGGAGCCTAATTATTGGATGATATTCATGAATATTTACCCTCATTGTGGTGCCATTGACCTAAGGGCTTCACTTAACAACTCCAAAAGGGCGATTCATTTTTAGCACATTTTCACTTGCACTAGTATCTTATGAGCTTTCACTATCTAATTGACCTAAATAAATTTCGCAACAAATCCCTTTACTAGGTGATGACTCTTGGCAACTGAATATTTTTTTTATGCTGTTGAAGTTTATACGCATAATTTGCGCCCATTGTCATGCATAATTGTCTTCATAAGTGGCCCTTTTGTTTGCTCTTTTTACTAATTACTTTTCTGCAGTATTTTGGACTTCCAGTCTGAAGTTAGGAATCTGCTAATGACTGTAATAATTGTGTTGACTGTAGGTGGATGTAGGAGACTTCCTGCGTCTCAAGTCCTGTGTTTTGTTCACAGAACTTGAGAACCCAGCTCGACCTCTGATTAATGTGGAAGTTGTGGCTCATGTTACACGGCCTGAGCTTAGAAGCAGTGAGGTAGGCAGGTTTATTAGGATATATACCCCTCATGAATAAAGTCTCGTGATATTTAAGGGCAATCGCCCATAACACATTCATCTTTGCAACCTCATACACACATGTTTTGCTATAATATTGGCTGAAACAGGTATCAAACACATTTTATTTCACTTTCACTGTCCGGCCTGAAGCCATGAAAAGTGGATTCAAGATCCGAAACGTGGTACCAGCAACCGAAGAGGAAGCCAGAAGGGTGCTGGAAAGATTGGATGCAGAACGCTTACAATTTACCAAGTCTAATCTCTAGATAATGCAAGCAGGGTTAAAGCCCTAGATTTATGAAGGTTTTTCGCAAGTAATGAAGTTTTGAAATCCATGGAACTTTATCACTTTTTCTTTCTTTTTTCTTTTATTTCTTTTTTCCTTAAATAGAATTGGATGTTCCCAAATTTCTGATGTAAGAGTTCCAAACACCAGTGCACAAAATTTGGACACCTTATGGCTGGGATTGATTTTGATTCATGGAAATCTAAGCATACAAAAATTTGACTTGTCATTGCCGCACACCCAGATACCCAGCAAGTGAAGCATGCATTGCAACATATTCCACAAAATTCTGCACTTTGGATACAGCCCCAATAGCCGACATATACAAGTGAAGACAAGCACTCATCCTATGACTCAAAAAGTCAATATCCATGTCTTGTCAGCAAATTTACAAGATAATTAGACTACTACGGTACTGCTACCTTATTATATAAGATGATAATTCGTTCCTCCCTAATTACATACATGACAGAAACCATTCCAAAAACTTAAGCTAGACACACTATACTACTTACATAACTAAATCCCAAAAACCAAAAAGATATCAAATATCTGGCAATCTTAAAAAGCCTTCTGCATTCATCACCTTTTTCTGATTTAGACATTCCCTTGAGGCTCAGCAGAAAAGCAGAAAGAAATCCAATCCGATGTACAAAATAGGGCTTACAATGAGGATGGACTTTCATCATCGGAAGAAGCATAAGGTTGTTGTCCATTGAATGCTGGAAAAACTGGGGGAAGGGTTGGATTCATTGGTGGGGGAAATTGTCTGGCTGAACTGACGATTGTACGGTCATTGATCTTTCCGACTTCTTTGCAAACTTGATCCAGAATCGAAAGAAAATCCCTTACAACCATGAAGATTCTAAGATGATGAGCCTCTTCCTTGGCTGAATTCCCATGAAAGTACGTGGCAATTTCCTTGACTAGAGAGAGAGCCACACTCTCTTGGGCTTGAATTTTGGTAATTTCTTCCTCTGCCTTGTTCAGAAATCCATGCATTGTCAAAGAGAATTTCCTGCTACCATCTGTCAACCCAATATCTTCATTCAGCTTAACAACTTCCGAGACTTTGGTAATGCCACAGGCAAGTTTTGCAACTTCACTACTAAGAACATCAGAGTCCATGGCAGCAGCTTTCTTCACATTACTCAGCTCTCCACTTAAGCCAGCAACAACTTGCAGGCCAAGCTTCCTAAATTCAACATCATCTCGTAAAGTTGGCCGATGGCAATCTTCACCTCTGGGGCTCTGATCAGCACCAGAAAGGCGAGAACCTTCTGCCCTTATAATCTCTTGTACCACAAAATGCAAGAGTGTGGTTTTTCCATCTGTGCCCTTAACATCAACAAGTTTCAGGAGAGTGTCAAGTTTGAATGCACGGGCATCGCCACGGTTTGTTCCCACATTCATGCGGTTGCCAGTCTTTAATACAGCTTCTAGAAGCTTAAGAAACATTCTGCTGTTCCTGAGCTCTTCGCAGGCAGCCTGTGAGGGGAAAATGGAAAGTGAGAGATGCAGCCACGAGATTATGCTAACCTGCTACTCCTGAATCAACGAACAGCCGAGAATCTGCCGCTTTATCAGAAAGTATGCACCAAGAAGCATTACTCTAGCTCCCTTAACTCTTCCACAACATATCCATTCAGAATAATTTCCATCCCGATATGTCTTACACAATTTAAAGCTCATAGGAATGTGGCTACATTAGAAAATTATCTTCACAAAGTAGAAGCATATCAAATGTACCATTATTCTGAAAGCACTAGGCATGCACAGGTGAGTTATATGTCTCAACCAAAAACAAGAACACGCCACTAAGTTGCTACCAAGGAATCAATAGTACAAGTGAAAAAATTCAGCTACCCATAGCTCTAGTACAAAAAACAGATGGTGCCCTTTAAGCCATTAGCCATCGAATGAGCCACTATGTATCATCTGAGGACCCTGAATAACATGTCATAAGATACATTTGTTATTTCCCTTCAAATCCAGTATTTGAGCTCGGGCCCAGGTAAAATTGGTTAAACATCTCCATGTGCTGTTGTAATGAGTTAAAAGAGATGGGTGCAATGTCAAACAACAAACAGAGATGGGTGTGGTAATGTCAAACAACAAACAGAGTACCTTAACTAGTACAAATGATGGCTTCCAACTCCTGGATCGTTCACTTTCAGACTACTAATCCGGACCTTTTATGCAATGCAAAACCAAACAATTGGGACGGCTGTACCATAGAACATTATACCCACTGTCACTATCAGTCGCTCTCATAAACTATCATAGATCAGCTATACAAATTTGCAACCTCAGCAGGACATAAGAAAGAAACTAGAATCAGAACATACAGCTGCAAATGTGTTAAGACTGGACAAACCTGAGGGGCCTTATTATACACGAAAATAAGCCTCTATCCTTTACAGTCTATTTATACTGCGGCATTTTATCATTAGGTGAGTGGGAAATCAGCCAGTAAACCATCATGCAGTTTGAAATCATATCATCATTGAGCCAAACTGCTAAGAGATGTTATAAAAGAGTATGAAGTTATACCTTCAAAGTCTCAAATGACCTTTTGAGATACTCAATTTCTGAATCGAAGTTGGAGATGTAAAGCATTGCATCAACCCTCTTAAATGCAAAGGGTATATCAAGCACTGCTTTGAGAAATTTCTCCGCAGGGCCCAACTTGAATGCTAAATCTTCAGTGTACTCTTTCAACTTATGCTCTTCATCTTTATTTGGAGCCATCTTAAGTAAACTTTCAAGAAGTTCAGTACTCAACGTATCCGTATTACCTAATTGCAGGTAGAAAGATTGTTAGTTTGGCCCTCAATGGTATGAAGTCAAATTGTGAAAGAGAGATATTGAAAGAAAAAGGAGAAATTACAAACACATTTATCAAAAACATATCAACGAAATAGCTACTCTTTGTGTTACACAAATTCATCTATCTTAAAAATTGTTGGTAAATATGCCCATGAGGGTCTTTTACCACAAGTAAAATTAAATTTGAAATAGATAGTTAACCCATAATTAAAAAACTCCCCTAATGTATCTCTCCATGATCCCACTTTTTTGGTGTGATTTAACTTCTCCAAGGGTATGTGAGATTGATTGATTCTTTCTTGAGAGTACATTGCCAAGAGAAAAAGAAGTCGAGAAAAAAATACACATTCTCTAGAGTGAGAACATATCTCGAGGGATCGAAAAATTTTGAGGAGAAAATTTTTCCGTTATTACAATCATCGGATTTAGGGTTGAGATGTCATGGTATTACGGTGGTGATTTGATTTTGTGATCACCATCCCGATCGAGCGATCCATACGAGAGAATTCATGGTTCAAGGATTTTGGAGACCTACACATCGAGGTATTTAATCGAAAATTCTGACTATTAGAGTTTCATGCTTCTGCATGCGCATGTAGAGAATAAATCTAACAAGTTCATCAACAAAATAGCTACTCTTTGAGATACACAAGTTCATCTATCTTAAAAATAGCATAGAAAATGAAGCCTTGGTCCCCAAAACTCACAGTAAATTTCACAACTATCAATTTTTAGAGAAATTGTAACAAGACTCAAGATAAATCTCCACAAAGAAAGCCATGACTTTCATTCCAACCATCTATGCATGAGCTTATTGCATCACATTTGTGCCGGCAAAAACCTATGTGGCAGAAAAACTAAAGTAATAAAGAGTGAAGTGTAACAAAGGATATACGATATCATCAAAGACGAGGAAACTATCCGGAGTTGCATAACAGCCATGTAAAGTGCTACGAAGGAGAAAAAACAAAAACAAAAAAAAAACAAAACAAAAACAAAAAAAACAAAAAAAAAACAAAAAAAAAAAAAAACCAAAAAAAAACAAAAAAACAAAAAAACGAAAAACAAAAAAAAACAAAAAAACAAAAAAAATATTGGTACCTTCCAAAAGTGATTCACACACTTCATCAATAGTCACATTAAGTGCCCTCAACAAAATTGCAATGTTTTGAGATTTCCTCGGATCAAGTACTCGATTTTCTTGGTTTGGCATAGGAAGAAGAGGGCGATGAACACTTCCCTTGGGAGTAAAACTCGTACCGTTCACCATAAACAAGGTCTCAATCATCTCCTCGTTCAATCTACAACCATAAAACCACCACATTCTACCTAAGTATCTGACAAACTTAACAACTCACAAAGGAAAAAAAATGAAAATCAATTATATTCTTACTGAAATGAGCTTGATTGCAGCTGATCCCAAACCATAGCACGATCCGAGCTAGCTCTAACTTTATCCCAATGCAGTGGCTTCAACTTTGGCTTTGGTGTTTCCTCATTTCTCTCCATAGCTTCAGAACTCTGAAACACTGGAGGCCTTGAAGGAACCACCAAAACGGGAGGCCCAGAATTCTGCTCTCTCTCCCAAAACCTCAGGGGTGGCGGCGGTGGAGGAGTGGGTGGCAGACTAATTGGCATCAAGTTGACAGACTTAGCAGAAACACTACTTGTTCTTCCTAAACCTTGCTGATCGTCTGGTGAATTCTGGGTTTTCCCTGAATCTCTCTCTGGCGGTGAAGATGGTAGTGATGGCAACGGAAGCTTCCTCTTCGTCGGCGATGGAGTTTCCGGTACAGACGGCGGCAACCGAGGCGCCGGAAAATCTGTAACTGTCTCAGGAGACTTCAATTTCAAGCTTCTTCGACTGAAATTCGTAGCTGGAGATAGAGAATTGGGGATTGAATTGGTTGGAGAAGCAGAATTTGAAGATGGGTATGAAGGAGTTCCTGAACTTGAGCTTCCATTACTAAAATTTCCTGTCTGCACAGCTTGGAAAACTCTGTCAGAGCTTGATCTAGACACAGCAGGACTCTCTTTGCCTCCAGAAGAGCTTCTCAGAGAGAAAAACTCTTCCTTGTCATCTTCATCTTCCTCTTCCTCATTGGTCCGAGAAGAACCCGCTTGGGAGTTCCGCCGCTTTGGAAGTGGCGGAAGTGGGCGGAGTTCCGGCGAGCTCAGCTTCTGATACGGTGGCGAAGCCAAAACCGCTTCAATTCCTCCATCACCCAAACCCACATTCCTACTAGAATTCTCATTCTGAGCATGTACGTAGTCTTCAGCTCCTCTAGAACTCACCAGAGTACCCAAATACAGGAACTCAGAGCTGGTGCTCGACACGCCATGTGGCAGCTGCGGCGGCTTGAGGTTGAAGGCGTTGCTATTTCCACCGTCGGAGGTGACGGTGTTCGGCGGGAAGAGGCGGAGGCTGTCGGAGTGGAATGCCATGAAGTCATTGTGGAAGTACTTTTCGCCGCCGGCACCGCGGCGGCGGTGGTAGAGGAGGGTGGCAAAGACGGCGATGAGGGCGGCGGAGAACAGAGAGACGGAAACGGCGACGGCGACGAGCTTTTTCGAGATGGGCTTCTTGGAGTCGGATTGTGGGAAGATGAAGGAAGAAATGTTGGCGGGGAATGTGGGGAGGGAGGAGTGGGTTGGGGGTGGTGGTGGTGAAGGGTATTTTGGGAAAAATGGTTTTGAGTTGGAAGATGAAGATGAAGAGGAAGAAGAAAAAGGGTATTTTGGTGAGGTCTGTTGGGGTTGGGGAGATGAAGTTGGAGATTGAGTTGGTGGGTTGGGGAATGAGTTTGAGTCTATTGGGAAAAATGGCTGGTGGAGAATTCTTCTGTGTGTGGTGGCCGTGGTAGAGTTTGTGAAGATGAAGAAAATGAAGAGTAAGATCGAGAGCATAATGTGCAGTGAAATAAGAGCCTCAACTTCTCTCTCTGGATTACAGAAGAGAGGGGCAAGGGTAGAGGAATGCTGTGTTGGTGGGGACTAATTTGATAGGAACACTACAGACAGAGAGAGAGAGAGAGAGAAGGAGATGGGTTGTCTAGGATTTAGATATGTTCATTTTGAATGGGCAGATAAGTTGGGGAAGAAAGAAACACCCAACAACATCTACAGACACACAATGAAGAAGAGAATGTTGGTAGAGAGAGAGAGAGAGAGGAGTTAACGTGGTGGGTGAGAGAGTTATGAAGAATGTAAACACTGGTAGGAGCAAAAGGAATGGTAGTTCAGAGACTTCGAAGAGAGGGGGAGAGAGAGAGAGATAGAGAGGGTTTCTGTTTTTTTAACCTTTTAAGAATGGAGGGGAAGCGAAAGCGGCACAGATTTGCAGCGGAAAATGGAAAATGGGAATGCGGTAAAGATGGAGAAGAAAGGAGAGAGAAAGTTAAGGGCCGGAGATGGCCCGAGAGAGAGAGAGAGAGAGAACATCTTACTGCAGACAGAAATACTGTGCCTTGGGATTTGGCTGATTGTAATCTTTAATAATATTTTTCCGTTAATGATTATTGCAAGATTCTTACAAGAAAGAGAGAGAGCGGTCTGTGACTTCACAGTGGTGCAGAGGGTGATATCATGAATGGCTGGGAAGCCCCGACGCGTTTTGCAGTCTGCACCTTGGAAGTCTTGTTTTATGGATGATGACATTAATTTTGTCTCTTTCTATATACTAAAGGTTTACTTGCATTAAAATGTAACGATTTTAATATATGAGATGAAGAAAAGAGGAAAAAGGTTTTTGATCTGAGTTCTCACTGCTGACAGCTATAAAAATTGAAGCAAATTTAGCAGCACCCGCATTCAATAGTATTGTGATTTTTAATCAAAATTTTAAATTTAATTTTTAAAAATAAAAAATTAGATATATTTATATTATAAATTTTATAACATTTAAATCAAATTAATCGAATAATTTAAAAACTTTTAACTTTTTTCTTCTGTTAGGTTTGATAACTTTAATTCGCTTTAATTTTTATTTTATATTATATATAATATTTTTATTTAAAATAAATTATTTTATAAAACATATAAGATTTAGTTCATAAAATAAAATAAATAATTTTATATAATTTTAATTAAATTTAATTTCAAGTTTTTTCAAATCGAAGAATTTTCATTTGGCGAAAATAAAAAAAAAAATTTTAAAAATTGCTTTTTACCTTTTGAAAACTGAAACCTGGTGGCTCTGTTAAATACCCTTTTTACCCAAAAAGTTTTTGTACCATTCAAAGACTTTTTTGTGTTTTTGGGTGTTGGAGTTCTTCCTCGTTCGGGTCCACCCCAAGAAAAAAACATACTCCCACTCGGTGAAAAGATTTTGTACCATTTTCATAACAAGGAGCTGTGGATGGATTCTTCCCAAGGCATGTTCAAATTTAGGGCACAAACAAAAGCCCTTTGCCTCCAAATGAAATCATGGCAACACTCTTTTCAAAAAAATGAATCTCATTTATGTTACTTTAAAATTATAAGGTCTTAGTCAATTTTGGATCAGGAAAATAACATAAGTTAAACCTAACTCTTTTTAATATTTAACAAAAATTTTAAACTATTCCAATAATTCTGTGAACCAGATATATTTTTTTTTATATTTGATTAATACGTATCTAAAACTACATTCTGAATAATCCGATTTGAACTACTATAAGACCCTTTATAGATAAAATTTTCCCAACATGATTTTTTTTTTATTTTTAAAATTTAAATTTGAGTGTTAATCAATGGATCTAACGTCATTTCTATTAAACCAATTATTTATTGATAAATCAAATATATTCATATACTCTTTTATTTTTTTGTTTATGTAATTATGTTACAACTTTCTCTCAAAATTATTAGTGATTTCACATAAATTAACTAAAATCATAAAGAATATCAAGATGAATCCTTTTTTTTTTTAATTCGTCCTTTTTCGAATTTTATCCGATTAATTTATTTTTAGTATTATATGATTTATTTTAGGGATTGACTCTCTCAAATCCTATCTTATCATTTTTATTACTCAAATTTAAGATTTTTGATTAAAAAGGTAAAATGATTAATCACTCAATTCGAAGGAGTCTGGTACCAACATGAACATGAACATGAATCTATACGTTAATATGTTTAATTCAGGTCTGCCCGTGAATGCACAATCCCACCCACTTGACTGCAGCGTTGAAAAGGTGTGAAAATTGCCCATAAACATCCGTACATATCCGTACAATGTATATCCGATCGCTGTATGATTCTTAAATACTAGTATTAGAAAATATGTTTCGACCTTAAAAGCTCTAACTAGCCTTTTTGGCTTGAACTCTTATCCCTTGAATATCTGGATCGGACTTGGACCAGTGAGTCACCCGCATAACTCATCTTCTCCATCAAAGAAAGAACAAAATAAAAGACCCCCAGAAAGTTTTCTTGAAAGACCAAGGCTTGTGGTAGACCAAAGAGAGATATGGTACATAGGACTGGAGTCCAAGAATCTGCAAAAGCCAACTTTTATGCATTGAATCATACGACAATCTTTGAAGAATGGAGAAGGAAGTCCCTAAATTGGAGTGGTGTAGTAGGTGGCAAATGCCATCATATATCTAGCAAAACATCAAATGTTGTCTGCTGGTTATTGAGATTAAAGTAGATACTCTCTTCCTAAAATGAAGATCGTTCTTATGAGATTTTCTCACTCTTTTTTCCTTTTTGTCCTCACATGATTAAAAGTGGGAAATTTGAATCCGCAGCCTATTCATAAAAGGAAGAAATCGAGTATGATTGGATCAAAATGATCCGTACGAAAGATGTGTTTTTTTAAGAAATTGGTAATTAGATTGTCTTGTCCCTTGGCCCCTCTTTTGTTCTTACTGGTCTTGGTGCTATAATGCTAATAGAAGGTAGTAATGTTCACCCGAGCATTTTAAAATTTAAAATTTAAATAATTGAGGTTAGGGAAACGGTCAAGAGAAGTTAGTCGTCTCTCCTCCCTTCTTCCTTTCAAAAATGAAACAACAGAGAGATAGAGATTGAGATTGAGATGAGCTCTCAAAATTTTCTGATTTTTAGATATACAATTTGAGAATTTGGATATTAAAAATACTCAAATTTAAATTTGAAAAGAAATCAACCACTTGAATTTCTAATCTCACTTATAAACCACCGATACTTAAAACAATATTGGGAGACCCGTCCCTAAAATGAGTTCTGCAGCGGTTGATCCAAATTAGTTGGGCCGAAAGTCCAAATATTGAGTGATGATCAAACCAAGATAAAAAAAAAAAAAATTCACTTATAAACCCAACACCAACTTTTTTTTTCACCATTGGTGTCTGGATTTTATCGGATTAATCTGATTCGAACACTGTAAAACTCATTTTAAGGATTAATTTTTTTAAATCATTTTTCGTTATTTTCAGGGGCTCGAATTTGAGATCTTTGATTAAGAGATTAGAGTATCTGACCACACAATTCAAAAAAGTTTGATAACCTAACACTAACATTAGGATTGTAGTTTTCCTTGTGATGGTAATCTGTTACGGACCAATACAAAAGTTTATTTGCCAAGTTAGGAACCTTAAAAGAATGTTTTATTAGGTAAGTCAACCACTGCACCCATACTGAGTTAACAAATGGGCGACTATCAGATATCTTTTTTAGATTTAAAACCTACTTTTAATAACTTAATATAAGAAACTGCTATTGAAAACAGATATTCAACAAGCATTTTGAAAAAGATATACCCCAATGGGAGACACCCTTTGAATTTGGAGGAACGTCCCATTAATGAAAGGCGAGATGGGACTTAAAGATAGTGTCCCTACTCCATAGGCATACAGGAACAGTTCCTACTGTATCCATGAAGTACTGTTATATGGTAATACACGCACACTGATATCCTACCATTATCTGATAAGAACTGCTTAAATTTTGAAGATCAAAGAACAATTCAGGACAATGCTATAGTTTTAGGACCAAGTTTGGTACCAAAAGTAGGCAATTGAAACTAGTTGAAGAAACTTCATGGTAAAGTTATGCAGAAGTCGGAAGGCATAAGTTGTGCTTGTCGAAGTAGGTTTTGATTTTCCTACGGAATAATCAAGACGTTTGGGGGATGACATCTGACCTTCTCTTGATAAAATGGACTATCAACCCCATATAGCAATTTCTTGAGTCATTATTATTATTTTTTTGTTACCTAACATTACCAATAGAAATATATACATCTACAAATCTTTAAATGTAAAATTTATATTTAGGTAAAAAAATTTTATCACTCATATTCTATAAGCAAGAGTCGTCATTACTTCTTTTATTACTAAGAAGATACACAGATGAAAAAAAGTTATGGGTGGGTGACTCTTTATACAAACCCGAATGGTAACCAATCAGTACCAACAAGGTCAGTTGACATACCCTGGAATCCAGTCAGGTTAGGTGTCCAAACCTATGCCAAGGTTTTTAAAGGTGGATTGCACCAAAATGTGACATGACCTCATGCCGTCCTTAAGCATGTTGGTGCCTGTACAACTCACCCTGTTGTGCCCCCCCGTAAATTATGGTCGAAAATAACCCAACATGGGTGACCTTATGTTGTGCATGCTTCCTCCTCTCAATGAAATTGATCAATTTTGGACTCATTGTTAGAACACAACGGCTAAAAAAGTGGGGCCTTTTAAAGATTTTTGAATGAAAAATGGGAACCACCCGTTTTAATCAACTGATTTTTTAAATTATATTTCGATCAATATGACTCAACTTATTATCAGAGTCTCTTTAAAAGATCTCTCATGATGTAATACTTTATATTTTTAATATTCAAACTTGATCTCATATCGTTTCTATTAAACTAATTATTCGTTTGTACGAAAATCACACATTAAAAATACCAACATTGAGAAATTATGTACCACAAAGATTACGTAATAATATTTTCATGATTGTCCTCCTAATCTAATGTGCAATAATTTCTATTCAATTGCAGAAAAATGAAAATGCAAGATTTACATAAATCTCTTTAATAAAAACTATTTACTATATTCTCTTAAATCCTTGATAGTTGTAATATTTTAGTTTATCTTTACTTGTAAATTGGAAATTAAAAATTTAATTGAGAATAAAAACTCTTCTTTTAAAATCTTTAAAAAATGACCTGAACTCACAATTTTGATTCGTTTCTGGTTTTTGTTTTGCTCTTTAATATTGGTTTGATATGATCGATAGAAAATAGATACGAAAAGATAAATTTTGTTAATAATGTACAAAAAAATAAATTAATGAATATGCCACAAATACGTGGAAGAGAACTCCTCCTATCCTTTCTATTAATGATAAAAGTATACTAGTAGAACAAATTAATAAATAAATTTTTTTTTAGTAAATAAAGTGTGTCAAATTATTGAATTTTGCAGTAATATGTAGCTCTATCTACTTCTTTTTCATATGAAGAAATTGTACAATGTGGCTGGTAAGAATGAAAAAAGAAAAAGAAAAGAAACATAGAAGAGCCAGGATAGGGGGAGCTTGCATTCCCATAATGCATCTTGATAGGGGAGTAGTAATTTTCAAATCTGACCGGTCTGTTTTAAAAATGGTTTTATTATCTGATATGATTTTTATTATCAAAATAGATAAAATTAAATCCGATCAAAATTGATAAAATCAATGAATTGTATCGATAAAATTAATAAATCGTTCAAATCGCTCTAATCGATTTTTTATTATAGTCAGTAATTTTTATATATTGTTTTTTTTATACCTTAGCTTGACCACTATCCAGTATTTGGAGTTTTGTCCTCACTAATCTAGATCGACCGTTATATGATCCGACCGAAGATAGATCTCTCAATATTGTTTTTTTCGTATTTAAGAGAATCGAACTTCCGACTTGGTTAAGGGATGAAGGTGTCCACCCACTTATACCAACAAATATTGGTTTTATATATTGTTAATAAAACAAATTCAATTTTTTCAAATATAGATATATATATATATATATATATATAATTTATTTTATTTTTAAATATATAATATATAAATTATATATATATACATGTGAAATTATAACGATGTTATTTACTTTGTAAAATAATTTGATCGATCTGAAAATTAAATCAATGAATAGATAGATTGCAGATTATCTGTTCGGTTCTAAAGGGCTTGTTGGGGGAGTGAAGGGGGAATTAACCGAAGACAGAATTTTGTTTTGGGCGCAGGCGGCTCGGCGGGGTGGGGAAGGGGGAGCGTGGAGGAGGGCACGAGAACCCAGATGAAATGAACCTGGCAGCACTAAGAGTCAAATTTTGAGGCTGGTACTGCGCCTCCTGCTTGTAAATTCACGTGTAACTACACGTCGTTTGACTATTTCAATTTCAAAATTCTGGTACTTTTGCTGCATGTTGCTCTGCTGCGTACGTATACCCCCCTCCCCCCCATGCCCATGAAACCGATGCCACTCATCTGCCCCATCTTAAGAGCCACTAATCTAACACGTCGACTCTGCCCAGTTGTCAATGCCTTGTATAGCTTCAAAGCAAGGGGTGTAAAGAATTATTAATATTTATTTAATAAGTTAATTTGTAACAATTTAATGATAATTTAATAATGTTAAATTTTATAAATATTAATATTTATTAATACAATAAAATAAGTCCAATTTTAAAAATATAAAATAAGTTTTTACATTTATACAAATGTATCTGTACGTATTTTTATAATTTTTATTTTAAAAAAAGAATTATTAAATAATAAAAAATTACGATACTTCGGGACCCACCAAGAGTCCTAAAAATTATGCACCGCAAAATCATTCTCAGCTCCACGTCATGTTGTCTCCATTCTCCACGAGAGAGAATCTCTAAGATTGAGAAAATAACGTTAACAAACTCCAAGTTAAATTAGTGATGATAAGGCTGGCATGCATGGTAAGAAGCTTCCAATGCTTTTAATAATTATTAAATAGGGAGATAATTTTTTTTTATTTATAAATTTTAAAATTATATAATAAAAATAATTTCTTTTGTTATAATTATTAAATAAATTATAAATACAATTAGGATTCAAATGGAAGAAAATTAACGAGTGCACAATTTGTGTGAATATATATTAACTAATTTTTTAATTATTGACAAATTTCAACTGTTTTTAATAAATATTTAATTAAAATTTATAATATTACGCATAATTTGGTTTATCTAACACTACTTGCTATATAATTAAGATGTAAATATCAAACTCTTTTTGGGTTGAGTGGTTAGATACTTTATCCGCTTAATTAAAAATCTCGAGTTTGAGTCCTGAAAATGACAAAAAAGGATTTGAGAGAGTCAATTCTTAAAATAGGTCATAAAATATTCAAAACGGATTAATTATGCAAAATCTAGATAATGACGGTAAAAATCAAAAAAATTAAGATGGGATTATACAAATTTTCAGCTATACAATTAATATTTAATATTTAAATATTATTAATTATATTTAGTACTTTGTGGTGGAGAAAATTTACATAATCTGTCCAAAAATTTTGTAAGAAAATTATGCCCATCATATGCTTTGTCTTTGCAGGATCCTTCGGTCAGAGTCTCGAGTAGACGTGAATGATAGAAAATGTGGGTGCAATCGGCCCATTTTACTTGGACTATTGCTGCCTACGCGATATGACATGTCCTCCATGTTTGGCTGTTTCTTAAGTGCTAGGCTTGCTTTCCTGCTCTACGCGCAGACTGCCCTGATCGATGAAATAATTTTTTTTAAATACTTTTGATCGATTTTTTTTAACAACGATTTTTGTAAGTTATCTAAAACATAGTTTGGAGTGATTAGTTATTTTGTTTTGTAAACATTTTATATTTATGTTTTTTTTGGTAATTAAAATGTTTATAGAAATCGGAACTATTAATAATTGATTGTATAAATAAAATAATCATATTTAAAAATAAAAAAGAATATCGGATATAATAGTTATATTGTAATTAAAAACGAACGATTAAATCGGATGAATTATACTTTTCTATAAAATTTTGATTAAATATTTTGATTCGATATATATAATTTGATAATTGTGTATCCTTTTGTTAATAAAGCGTTAATCTATAATTTTTTTTTAATTATTCACTATGTATTTGTCATCAAATTTGAACATACAATTGTATTATTTTTCGATAAATAATGATATTGTATTTTATAATTCTTATGATACAAATAATGTAATTTAAATGTAAATAATGTTGAATATTACTATCATTAAATTAATTTGTGAATGTGTTTAATTTTATTATGATTTCAAGATTTTGATTTTTTAATAAAAGAAAAAAATGACAATTTTACCATGAATATTTCATTAAATAATTAAGTTTACTTATGGATAAAAAAATAAGTGTTTACTAAATGCAATATTTGAAAGCACGCGGACAATGACAAAAAACTGACACTGAATGGATAAAAAACATAATTTATCACCTAAAAATATCACGTAATTATAATAAAACCGACTGAATAAAAGTAAAACAGTAAAAATTATTAACTAAATACAAGAAAATTGAGGTAAAAAAACACATAAGCAATGAATCCATAAAATCAGAGACAAAAATACTCACAAGACACCATAATAGATGAATAGATAAAAATTCCCCAACAAAAGAACACATAATCTCCTAAAAAAATATGAGTAGAATATTTATAACTCGTAAGCACTTTTTTATATAAATTTTTACCTTTAATTGGATACAAATACACGGTATTTTATTTGGATATATCTTGAGAATATTTATAACTCGCAAGTATTTTTTATATAAATTTTTAAAATTTTTTATTTAAATAATTTTTAGTTAACGACGCGAAATAAAAATGTGAGCAAAATAGAATATAAATCTTCAAATTTATGAAAAATATAAATAGTTGGGAGTTTATTTATCAAACTTTTGGAATCCACCGAAAAAACTTTCAAAGATGATTGCTTCTAAATAAAATAAAATTATAAAAAATTAAAAATAAATAACAAACAATGCGTTTTGTTGGGTCGTAACAGAGTGTACCCTTTTAAAGTGTTTTTAAAACGATGCGTTTCACTTTTAGAAAATGCTGAAAGGGCTTGCAGGAATATGATAAACGAATCTTAATGGGCCACGTAGCTCTCTTTTCAAATAAATGTTTTTGGTAGCTAATCAATAACGAGGGATTATATATTTTATTTTTAAGGCACTATAATACATGAATAGACAAAAATACCCCAATAAAAAACAATAATAACAAAAAAACCGACTGCATCCAACAAAAAACATATAATCACCAAAAAACCGGCTGAAAAAGTTTTCTGTAAATGGACCGCCTTGGGTCTTTTAAGATAGTTAGATTACATAAGAAAAAAAGATATTATTCTTAAACTAAATTAAAATTTGTTAATAAAAATTTTTAAAATTATTATTATTCTCTAATTATATTAATAAAAAAAAATAATTCACACAAAATAATCAATAATCATTTACTGAATTTGCATCAAATATATAGGGAGTATTGTTTTCTTTTTCTTTTTTTTCTTTATATATGTATGTGAAGGGTTTGCTCCCATGGCCAAGCTAGCACATTCAACACTCACTCGTACCACGTAATTGAATTGCTGACGTGATACCTGTAACGTTAACCTACGTTGATACTAAGGAAAAAAAAATACTTTCTCATTCTGATAGAGCTTAAATAAGTATAATATTTGCGATTGATTTTGTATTATTTTTGAATAAATATTATACTAATATTTAAGTTTTGTGACATTTGATTTAGGAGGAGATTTATTATGGAAAATAAAGAAAAATGAGTTAAATTGGAACAATTTTGTAAAGTATGGAAAATTGGACAGCAATGCTCTTTCATTAGCACGTGGGCACGTGGATTTCAAGAGGCAAGCAAGAGATTTTGAAGATTTACTGCAGTAAAAACTTCCTTTCCTAGTTACACATTCAAGAGAAAGTTGAGATGGAATTGAAGATATTGAAGAATTTTATTCCATTTCTAATATTTAGGAAAAGAAATTTTTAAAGATGTAAATTTGTTATATATTATATTTTAGGAATTTTACTTTTTACTTTTTACTTTCTTTTTATTTAGTAGTTATTAGGGTTAGAAATATTTACTTTTTACAAATAGGAAAAATCCTATGTTCTTTAGGGTTTCTACTCATATATATAGGAGTATTCCATACCTTGGAAGAGAACCTTGGAGGAGGCAGCCGGGCAGCCCTATTCACGTTTACAGTAGCAGCCTTCAACCGGGAGAGAAACTCTTTGTTCTTTTCTTCATTCCTTAGGAGCAATAAATCATTTTTTATGAGTTTTCTTTTTATTATACTTTGTTTTTAATTTATTTTTCTAGTCAAAGGATTTTTGAAACTTTAATGAATGATGATTGTGAGATCTAAATGATCTTATTTGCTTGATATTTGTGGGTATTTATTTAAACTCTATGCTTAGTGTTTATGATTGTTTTGGGATTGTTAAATAGAGGTCTATGTTTAATAACTCTAGAATAGTCTACAACCATTTAAAAATAGCAAAGTTTGTGTGTTTTTAATGGAGTGGTAATTGACATAATTTTATAGCCTCGCAAGCGGTAGAATTTATATCAAGAGATTAGGTAATCTAATTTAAATAAATCCAGGTTGGAATTTACTGATTAGTATTGGATCTCTCTAAATCGTAATGCTGTCGGAACATTAAATCCAACGAGGGTCTCTTGAGTTGTCTTTCGATTAGGGAAGTAATTAACGATGGTATCTTGATTACCGAAGAAGTACGGAGAGATTGGTCACTTCGTGATACTTAGTGACTATAACCAATTTATTCGCATAATATCGAATAATTTTTGTATCGATGATCAATCAAACACATTAAGGCAGAAATAACTCCTTTGGCTAGGTTTTCTCTCATTGATATCCATTCTTTTAATTGACATTATTTAGTTGTTTTATTTTAGTTAATTTATTTATTTTTGTTAGATTTAGATATTCTCTCAAACCCTCCATATTTTCATTTTCCTTGAAAGAAATAGATCCACTGTTCTCTGTGGATACGACCCTACTCGCGCTATATTCGTATTGTTTGAAGTAGCTATTTTATTTTTGGTTGTTTGACGACACACCAAATTTTGGTGCCGTTGCCGGGGAACGGTGTTAAGTGATTTATTTCTTTTAAGTTTTGTTTCCTTTTTATTTTTGGGACTAATATTTGCAGTGAATTTATTGAAAGTTTGTCAACGACATTGAAGAGAAGGATTTTAAACATTCGGACATGGCCAGTCAAAAGACTTTAAGAGAGTTGTTATTTCTTGATTTTAATGAACATGCTTTTTGCAGTGATTTTTCTAATATTGAGACTCCCCATCAATTTAGAATATGGCAAGATGTTCCAACAAGGGTCAATGAGGTGAGTAGTTTTTCTCTTGAACATAAAATAGATTCCCTAATTTCTATTGTGGAAAGATTTGTTGTAGGACAAATCTAACAGGTGAAAGCATGTGGTATTTGCTCGAACATGGGGAATCCAACCGATAAGTGTCCCATTCTTTATGATGATCCATATTCGAACCCCTACAACCAAGGATGGTTGGATCAACCAAACTTCAGTTATGGAAATTGGCCACAAGAGTTCCAACAACAACCACAATACCGACCACAATTTCAATATCAGCAACCCTCTTCAAATCAAGGTACGTCTTTAGAAGAAATTGTTAACAGTTTGGCTAACAGTACTCAATTGTTTCAACAGGAAACCCAACGGTTACAATAAGAAAATCAACGATTTCAACTGGAGACAAGAATCAGCATCCAAAACTTGGAAAATCAGGTGTCGCAACTGGCAACGACCATAAGTCGAATGGAGAAAAATAATGGGAAGCTAACCTCTCAAGTAGAGATCGACCCGGAAAAAAATGTGAGTGTTATGGTGGTCAAGAATGAAGGGAAACTGCAGGACAACTCATCGACAACTGAAGAAGATAAAGAGGCCGAACAAACCAAAGTATCAATATTAAATGAATCGGCCACGAAGGTAAGTGAGGAACTGAACAACTCAAATTTGAAACTAACTATCTTTTCTCCTTTTCCTGATAGGTTGACATATTCCAAGGAACAAGATGATGAGAAGGAGATGGACTTCATTGTTCATGACTCTTTTGTGCAAAATAAATTGAATTTTGTGTTTGAAAAGAATTTTACAAATAATTTTGCACAATGGGATAAATTTTTTCAAGACAAACTCCCACATCGGAAACGATTTATGGTAGGCCATAAAGTCCTTTATTTCAATTTAAGATTGAAATTCATTCCAGGCAAGTTAAAGTCAAAATGGACCGGACCGATGTTTGAGCGAGGTTGAAAAGAGAAGATCATGTCGAGCCAAAGACATGAAACAAAGGCGCTTATTGGGAGGCAACCCAATACTTTCTTTATATTTATATTTATTTTTATTTTTATTTTTATTTTTGTTTATTTATTCTCATTTATGTTGATTTGATTTAGTCTTGATCCTTGATTTAGGTTTAAAAAAAAAAAAATTCAGAAGCGGTCGTAGTATAGGGCGTGCCCACGCCCTAACTCCTACCCACATCTACCCATATCACTCCCACTGGCAGACGTACTCCCACGATAGGGCGTGACCATGCTCTACGATCCGTCCACGTCTGGCCCTTCGACCATTAGATAGACAGAATCTCACTTCATTTAGGGCGTGCCCACGGCCTAAAATCAACCCACTTCTGTAAAAAAAAAAAAAAAGAAAAAAAAAGAGAGAGAGAGATAGAGGCGAATTTCACTTCTATTTTAACACTTGCATTTTATTTTTTTTAGGATTTCTCTCTCTACCTTGAAGCCTCAATAATGGACCGAAATGCTTGATAATTACGGTGTGCCCACGTCATAGCTCTTTTCTCGAGTTCGTTGGAATTGTTCCTCCATTCTCCACTCTACCCTAGGGGAGTATTGTTCTCACCTTTCTCTTTTATTTCTTCGTTATTTGTTATTTGTTATTTGTTCTTTTATTTTATTTGATTTATTTATACATTTTTTTTTATCTCTCTTAACTTGAGTATACATTAAGGACAATGTATGATTTAGGTGTGGGGGGATGTTGGGTGTTTTTCTCATTGTTTTGGTCTTTGTTGATGTATGCTATTTGGTTGGCTAGAAATATATAAAAAATGGCTTGTATCAATGGCTTTTGTACTTGAAATGGCTTCTCATGTCTTTAATAGTTTTCTCTGAATGATGAACATGTAAGATTTGATACAAATCCTACTTAAAAAGTGAGATTTTGAGCCATAAACGAGCAAATTCATTCTTTGTGCTCGAGATTATTTTTTTTGATGAGTGATTATCACACTTGGATTGCACATTCTAGAACTTGCATTGTTATATATTTCGAGACCACATATAGGATTTTATGCATTGAAATGATAAAGGCACTTAGGTTTTACCCTATTTTTGACTTTCTTAAAATCCATACCCTGATTTCATAAACCCTTAGTTACCCAATTTGAGCCTTTACATTTTTTCTTCTTTAAAACCCACTCAATACAACACCTAACCTTTGATTTTAGCCTTCGTTTCAAACCCTAGTACCAAAGGTATATATATTTAATTGCATGATTTTGGTTTTATGTTCGCCTCAATAGGAAGATGATGATTAGAATTTTGATGTTGACATTTTCATGAAGATGATATATGTTCAAAAAAAAAAAGACAAAAGCAAGAAAAAAAAGCAAGAGAAAAAAAATGCTGAAAAAAAGAAAAAAAAAGAAAAAAAAAGAAAAAAAAAAGTGGATGAGAAAGAGAAGTATTGTATTTTGATTGAAAATTTATTCATACTTCAATTATAAAAAATTGAGAAATCATTTGACATCTTGTATATTGTTTGCTGTTGGCTATATATTTGAAGAGCAAGAAGTCAAATTTTGTTTGTTGATTGCTTGAGGCAAAGATCAATCGATATTATAAGAATTATGTAGTTAATTATATATTTCTTTTGGTACGTTTTTAACCCTTAAATATCCCCTTATCCTACCTTTTACCCAAACCCCATTACAACCAAATAAAAGACCTTTTGATTGATACATGAAATTCTAATTTTTAAGTGGTGGAGATTTGATATATTTGCAAGCATATGGTAATGTCAATTCCAATGTGTTAATTTGAGTGTTGTTGAAATATTCTTCACCCTTTCGAGTGCATTAGAGTGACCCCTTGGAGAGAATTGTCGAATCTTGCTCTTTTGATTTCATAAGTGACTGTTGAGACATGTGGAGGTTGTTTTAGTGCAGAATACTATGAAATACTTGTTGTTTCGATTGTGTTTTTTGTTTGACTTTTATAGTAATTATTAACTTGGACGCTTCGAAGAAAAAAAATAGGTTGGATAGTTTTAATTTTATTTTAGTTGGAGATACTTGAGGACAAGCATCATCTAGGTGTTGGGGAATTTGATAGAGCTTAAATAAGTGTAATATTTGCGATTGATTTTATATTATTTTTGAATAAATATTATACTAATATTTAAGTTTTGTGACATTTGATTTAGGAGGAGATTTATTATGGAAAATGAAGAAAAATGAGCTAAATTGGAGCAATTTTGTAAAGTATGGAAAATTGGACAGCAATGCTCTTTCATTAGCACGTGGGCACGTGGATTTCAAGAGGCAAGCAAGAGGTTTTGAAGATTTACTGTACTAAAAATTTCCTTTCCTAGTTACACATTCAAGAGGAAGTTGGGATGGAATTGAAGATATTGAAGAATTTTATTCCATTTCTAATATTTAAGAAAAGAAATTTTTAAAGATGTAAATTTGTTAGATATTATATTTTAGAAATTTTACTTTTTACTTTTTACTTTCTTTTTATTTAGTAGTTATTAGGGTTAGAAATATTTACTTTTTACAAATAGGAAAAATCCTATGTTCTTTAGGGTTTCTACTCATATATATAGAAGTATTCCATACCTTGGAAGAGAACCTTGGAGGAGGCAGCCGGGCAGCCCCTTGGGGGCAGCACTATTCACGTCTACAGTAGCAGCCTTCAGCCGGGAGAGAAATTCTTTGTTCTTTTCTTCATTTCTTAGGAGTAATAAATCATTTTTTATGAGTTTTCTTTTTATTATACTTTGTTTTTAATTTATTTTTCTAGTCAAAGGATTTTTGAAATCTTGATGAATGATGATTGTGAGATCTAAATGATCTTATTTGCTTGATATTTGTGGGTATTTATTTAATCTCTATATTTAGCGTTTATGATTGTTTTGGAATTGTTAAATAGAGGTTTATGTTTAATAACCCTAGAATAGTTTACAACCATTTAAAAATAGCAAGATTTGTGTGTTTTTAATGGAGTGGTAATTAACATAATTTTATAGCCTCGCAAGCAGTAGAATTTATGTCAAGAGATTAGGTAATCTAATTTAAATAAATTCAGGTTAGAATTTACTGATTAGAATTGGGTTTCTCTAAATCGTAATGCTGTCGGAACATTAAATCCAACGAGGGTCTCTTGGGTTGTCTTTCGATTAGGGAAGTAATTAACGATAGTATCTTGATTACCGAAAAAGTACGGAGAGATTGGTCGTTTAGTGGTATTTAGTGACTATAACCAATTTATTCGCATAATATCGAGTAATTTTTGTATCGATGATCAATCAAACACATTAAGGCAGAAATAACTCCTTTGGTTAGGTTTTCTCTCATTGATATTCATTCTTTTAATTGATATTATTTAGTTGTTTTATTTTAGTTAATTTATTTATTTTTGTTAGATTTAGATCTTCTCTCAAACCCCCCATATTTTCATTTTCCTTGAAAGAAATAGATCCACCGTTCTCTGTGGGTACGACCCTACTCGCGCTATATTCGTATTGTTTGAAGTAGATATTTTATTTTTGGTTGTTTGACGACACACCACATTCTCTCTCCCTCTCCTCTCGTTCCTTCTCTCTTGTGCAGTAATAGTCACGGCTGTTGTTGCAGTTCGATGGTCTTGAGCCTCTTGGCGGTGGAAAATGATTCCTTGCGGCCAAGGTGGCCTTTTTCTGCCTCCGGTGGACACGGAGAGGCCCTTAGATGATAATGACTGAACAAAGACTAATGGCAATGTTGGTTCCTAATGAAATTTGATGATGATGGTCGCGAAGTTGATCGAACTGACGGGTAAGGCAAATCTGGGTAATGGCAACAATTCAAAATGGATTGAAGACGAAGGCTGTGGCTATTAAAGGCAATAATTGGCGAATGCAATGGCGAATAAAGAATTCAATCTGGGGATAAAGATGGCAAACTGAAATTGGGCAGTAGATGAAGATGATGAATTTGTAATTGATAGCGAAATCAAATTACTAGACTGTGATAGTGATGAAAGGAACATATGATGTTGGGTAGAAATTGAAGTATGATCGCGAACACGACTGAAATTGAGCAATGAAATCAAGACCATTGCAGACGAACGGAATCAATCCTGTGGCCTCAAAATCGAACAGTGAAATCAAGACCAAAGTTTGGAGTCTAATTGTGAAAGCTCATGATCCGATCATTATCATCATGGGTTCTCATCATCTTCTCTTCCTAATGATAGAGAGGGTCAGCAGTGACTGTTGCTTATGGCTGAGGGCCTTCATCCACCATCGGAGGTGGAGAGAGGCCACCCTGGTGGTAGGGAATGATATGCCACCCCCGGGAGGCCAAGAGCAATTGAAATATGTTACAATGCATTTCAAGCACCAAGTCATTCCAATTCGGCATTTAATATTAATCAAAAGATTAAATTATTATATTTTTCAAAATTTGAATATTCAATCTTTTGAAATTAAAAATTTTAATTATGAATTTTACTTAAAATTTGGAGATTTAACAAATTATTATTATTATTATTATTATTATTATTATTATTTTAAGTGTAGTGCTACCAAACTTTGATTGCCAATTAGGATTTCTGATGCTAAATAAGGGGGGAAACAATTGAAATGGGAGAGAAAGAAAGAAAGAAAGAAAGAAAGATGATGAGAGATCCTCTAGAAAAAAGAAAAAAAGAAAGTAAAAAAGATCTGCTTTGTTTTCACGATAAAAAAGAGGTATTTTGAGGAGAAGACAACATGGTTTTCGGAGACCAATGGATATTGTTCATACCACGGTTGAAAATCCTGAACCTATGATTAATACAATACAAGCCTAACAAGCAATAGGTCACCAAATGAGCGCAGCAAGAACTAGAAATACGTTGAACCCGCAAAGCTTCGCAACCCATGCTCTTAAATCTTAATCTTATGCTCAACGCTCGCCTTTTCAATCAGCATATTCGACTTTTAGCGGCAGTTATAATCGCCATTTGCAATAGATCCGTCACCACTTCCACCTAGCCCTAATTTCTTCTCTCTCTCTTCTCGGCTCGTCTCCTCTTCGGTTCACTACTCGTTTCTCTCCGGCGTACCCAGATCTGAATCCGACCGCTGCGTCAACCGCTTATCCGTCGACTTCGACCTCAGCTGCTATCCCTTTATCCGTCGATTTCAGCCTTCGAGTTTGGCCAAGTGTATCTTTCTCTCTCTCTCCACTTATCCTTTTTCTGCATCTGTCATCTCTCATTCTCGCAGGTACCGCCATCTAATTCCTTCAGCCGTCGAGCATCTGTGTTTCTCGGCTCCGTCTCTCGCAGGCACCTCTTCCGTCTTCCTCTCTCTCTGTGTTGTGTGTTGTCGAATTCTGGTTGTGTTCTGTAATATATTATTAACAGGATTTGTTTTAAGGAATATTTGGATTTGGATGGCATATTTGTTTTGCGATTCATAGTTCTGTCGTTCTCTTACTTTTGGGGATTAACATTTAGGGGGGTTCCAATTTAACCACCGACTTGACCTAATAGAAAAGGCAGGACACCTATTTTGTTTGGGATTTTAAGCTTTAGTTGAGAGAATTTATGGTTTTTGTAGACTCTCTGCAGAGAGAAACACATAACTTCATTTTTGTGTTCTTTGGAGTGGAATCTTTTTTGTAAGAATTTCCATGTCTGATAATGTTCATCAATTAATCTTCTCGCACGTACCTCCTGTTTCTCCTCTCTCTCTCTCTCTCTCTCTCTCTCTCTCTCCCTCCCTTTGTAATTCATTTTAGTGGCTTACTTTCTATCTGTATATAAAAAGAAATTTTAGAGACTTATATCTAGCCCATAATCTGCAAAGTAATTAGCATGTCTCTTTAATTGCTGCAATTTGACTCCACCATTGAGGGTAGTAGCCAATGATTTTTTCTCTTCCCTTGTAAATTATTTGGTTGTTGTCATATTCAATGGCGAATCAACTAGTTTAGTCACGACGGTGTAAATGATTTGATTCTATGTATTGGTCTTTTACTGTTACTGTTCTCTTTTTAGCAAGGCTGAGGACATCATAAATGCTTTCCGACAATGTACCTGAGAAAACAAACTGAAAAATCACTTTTGTTTTTTATTTTTTAAATTATGTCCTCACAAAAAATTTCTCACTTAATCATAATTATCTTTTATTTTTATTTTTAATTGTTTTTGCATTTTGGATTGGTTTATGATTTCCTCCATTAGCTACTTGTTTATGTCTCTTCAATTTTGGTTGTCTTTGTTTACCAAATATATTTTTTTTTTAAAAAAAAAGAGAAAATGCAATCTAATGAAATGAATTAGCCGACATCATACGACATCATACGACATCATATACCTGGTTAAGACTTTATTTGGAATTATTGTAAGAACCTGAATATAAATTGTAAAAACTACTTGCTCGGTAAAACTAGACTCTATGACAGTAAACATTTTACAACAGATATATAAGAGACTCACTCTGTGGACGGGATAATTAATGTCATCATGAAAGTAGTCCAAGTTTTCTTGTGAATTTTGTTTTGGCCAAGATCTCAACATTTTTACTGGCAGTTTTTTTTTTTTTTTTTTCAAGGGCATATGCAGATCCTCGTTATCAATTTTATACATTGTGTGTTCTGAATATTTTACTTGCTCATTTCATGTGATGACATTAGTTATTACACTGCAAAGCTCTTGCTCATTATCATGCTAGTCTTCCCCAACATCGTCATTATCAAGAAGATCTTTTCTTTCACTCTCCTAATGCTTCTATGGTCTGAAAGAAGGGCTGTCCAAATGGCCATGGTTAATATTCACCAATAGAAATAGAAATCCTTTTTATGCCCTTCCAAGAGCAATCCTACCAATGCTTTTGACTCTTCCTTGGGAGGATATGAAGTGTACCCCCCGTTTTTCCTGTAAGAGTAAGTGTTAGGCTTTGTATTATGAACCATATCATGATCAAGCATCAAAGATTTTCCTAGAAGATTATGCCCAACATCCATCGGTACAATGTCAAATAAAGCTTCATCTTCCAAATTACCACCCATAAGCATTCTTTAGTTACCACCGTATCATGTACCCCTTTTCTAACCACCTAGTTTTATGTCTATGAGAATGTTTTATAGTAGGAAGTTTCTATTTGTCAACAATTTCCTCATATATGATATTTTCCATGGTTCCTCCATCAATCATAAGATTACAAATTTTACCTCCACAAACAACATGTGTAGGAAAATACTAGGCCTCCTCCAATCTTCCTCTTCATTTTTATCATTGTCGTCATCACTCTTTGCACCACCAAAGACTTGCCTTGGGCTGGCTGAACATCAATTTCTTCTTCCTCATTATATTCATCAAAAACTACATCCAACTCTTCCTCAAATTCAACTATTTCAATCATCAATTGAAGATCAATTTCTTCTATCTTCATATTCATCAAAACTTAGATCTATCTTTTCATAAACAACTCATGTGGTAACCGCTTTTCCCATCCACCTCGTGCCAGTTGATTTGCAGGTCCGGCTTCATGAAAAGGGTTCATGCTTCCGACCTCCTCTTCCTTCTCATGATTTGGAAGTTTGAGTTGTTTGTAGTTGCTTTCTAGAATCTCCATTTGGGCTTCTACGGATTCCTGACACTGCAAAGTTTTACAGTCCGGGTCGAGTCCTCAATCATTCTCCACATCTTGGCCAACTCTGTTTGTTGGGGTTGATTGCCTTTATCAACCCTTGTTCAGAAAACAGGAAAAAAATATTCCGAATTCAGAAAATATTTCTGAATGCTGGAAAAATTTTCTGAATCACTGAAAGGAAATTTTCTTTCTGAAATTCAGTCTGAATGGCAGAAAAAAGCTCAAGAATGAGTCGAATTTCTGCATTCTGAAAAACATCCTGCAGAAAAGTTCAGGGAAAAAAAGTTTCTGAAGTCTGTGAAATAATTCTGAATTGCAGAAAAAAGAAAATTCCTAGTAGGCTGTGGGCTGTAATACCACTTGATGCTAGGGAAGAGTTTAAAAGTAATTAGTGTCAACAACTAGGGTTAGAATATGGTGATTGTAGTTGGAATAATAATTAGCATTAAAGAAAACCAAATAAAAAAGAAAATGCCTGCATCAGTTTCTCTTATTTTTCCTGTCTCATGCTCTTATTTCTCTCTGAGATTTGTTTGAATCTTAATCTAGAATTTTGGACACCATTAATGTAAATTAAATGTTTGTGTTCAACCATCCAATCTCTCTCTCTGTAGAGGAAATGGGTGAAGCATCGAAAGACAACTTACTCGCATCAGTACGATCAACAGTGTTCAAAGAATCAGAAACTCTCGAAGGCACATGTCAGAAAATTGAAGGATATGATTTCAATCAAGGGGTCAACTATTCTAAGCTTCTTCAATCCTTTTTCACCACTGGGTTTCAAGCCTCCAATCTCGGAGATGCTATTAACATAGTCAATCAAATGGTTAGTTTCTTTTCATTAATTTCAAGCCCTTTTTTGATAATTTCTTGTTATTGACATTTTTCTTAATTGGGTTCAAGCTAGATTGGAGGCTTGCAGATGAGGTTCCAACTGAAGATTGTAGTGAGGTGGAGAGAGATCCAACTTACAGACAGTCTGTGAGATGCAAAATATTTCTGGGTTTCACTTCAAATTTGATTTCATCTGGCATTAGAGATACTGTTAGGTATCTCTGTGAACACCATTTGGTGAGTGATATGGTTGATTCGCACCTAGTTTCTATAAACTAACAGAAATTTTCTGCAATATGATCATCATAAGTGTAACTTTGATTTAGACCCATGTTTATTTGTCATGATTTATGCTGAAAAGCAATGAAGCAATCCGAACTCAAAAAGAAAATTTTCAAGAAGTAGAAATGGGGAGGTATTTTGTGCTTGTGATGAATAATGCTAAGATGTGTTAGAAAATGTGTGCTACCATTGGTTGGTTGAGTTCCCTTTCAACTTCCATAACTATTCGTTTGGGATTGGGTTTCTTGTCCTGGCGGTAAGGAGCTTTATTAGTTGCCAAGGTTGCTAGATCTTTGACCTCTTTTGGGATGAAACATGCATAGTTTTCTTTGTGCCTGCATGGTGTGTACGGTTTGTGGGCTATATTGCTTGCTCAATGGATTTACAGGTTCACATTCAAAGGTAGTGGTTGATTTTTCCATTCCCATGTAATAGTATGGATTTGAAGGGAAACTGTATTGCCTTTTGATTTCTGGAGTTACTGTGAATACTTGTTCTTCAACGAGTGAGTAGGAAATATGTTAAGCTGTGCAGCATCTATAGGATTTGGCATGCGTATTGACTATTGGTGGATGTTTAAGAGTGGAGAAAATTTGTCAAAATGAGGCGCCCACCGTTATCCAACATGTACCCATATTTTGATACCTGTACTAGAGTTCATGTAACTTGTGTTAGGGATTAACCCATGCATTTTCCATACTCTGATCTGATGACTATTGGTTCTACAATTTTAACTTGAATTAATAGAAATGGATTTGGTGCCTGATTGCACTGGATCGTCCCACAACTATTAACGTCGTTCTTATTGTGTATAAAATTGATTATTAAAGTATGTTGTTATCATTATTTTGTGGTATAAGTTGTTGGTTTGAGGCAAAATGCGTTTTTAATGCATGCAAACTTGGCCTGGTAAGAGTTTTCTTTTTGAACTTCAATGTGAACGCATTACATGTTCTGTCCTCAAAACTAAAATGTATATTTTTCTTCTAACAGGTTGAAGTACTGGTTACAACAGCTGGTGGAATAGAAGAAGACCTTATAAAATGCCTTGCAGCAACATATAAAGGTGATTTCTCTTTACCTGGTGCGCATTTACGCTCAAAAGGATTGAATCGCATTGGTAACTTGCTAGTTCCGAACGATAATTACTGCAAATTTGAGGATTGGATTATCCCTATTTTCGACCAAATGTTGGAAGAGCAAAATGCAGAGGTATCCCTTGTTACCTCACCATCTTGATTCTGAGATGCAACAACCATATATGTGATGCTAGCAATTTGAACTTATTAGATTGTGTTCGTTGGTTGTCTGTAATTGTATTATCACCTTTTTTACCTCCTGCAAATCTAATTTATTCTAAGATTGGTTTGCCATTATTCTCTTTCTCTCTTTTCACTAGGATCATCCAGATCCTTGATATTAATAGAAATGCATGTCTATTATTTCTTGATGGAAAATGTCCATACAAATGCTATTATGTCTGTCACGTATGAAGCGGTGACTTTTTACATTCTTTCTGTCTTGGTTCCAGTAAAGAGAATTAAGAGGTACAAGGTTATTGTGCTATTGTGTAGCATGTTTCTATGCAGTGAGGGAATCAAAATTAATTTATTATGAATGAAGAAATTTCTTTGTCTTCCAGACATGTTCTGTGCCATCTGACTATTATTGATTGAGACACACTGTTACCTCGAACATATCTTATATTGGTGCAGAAAGTATTGTGGACTCCATCAAAGGTGATTGCTCGTTTGGGAAAAGAAATAAACGATGAAAGTTCATACCTTTACTGGGCTTACAAGGTAGTCCCTCAACAAAGTTTAGAGCTGGAAATTTTCTTCTGTTTGATGATGACTGTGTAATAGCCTCATGCTTTGTGATATTTGGTGGCAAGAGTGTTTAGCTTCATGGCTGATACGTCTTCATTTGTTAAATTCTTTGTGATTCCGGTGCAAGTTTACGCATTCTCTGGTTCGCCAGTTGAAATTCCTGTCATTAAATTGAAAAAAGAAAAGGCATCTTACAGCATTGTTGTTACTCTGTTTGTTATGCTAATATATGTTGTAAAATATTATCTTGCATGCCCCATAGAACAATATTCGCGTCTTCTGCCCTGGCTTAACTGATGGCTCATTGGGGGATATGTTATATTTTCATTCTTTCCACAATCCTGGCTTGGTCATTGATATTGTGCAAGGCAAGTATTTCTTTGGCCATATCTTTTGCTGATACATGATGTTTTGGAATACATATTACATTACTGAGTTGTTAAAACAGATATAAGGGCGATGAATGGTGAAGCTGTCCATACTGGTCCTAGGAAGACCGGAATGATAATTCTTGGTGGAGGGTTACCAAAGCATCACATCTGCAATGCCAATATGATGCGTAATGGAGCAGATTATGCTGTGTTTATTAACACAGCACAGGAGTTTGATGGAAGTGATTCTGGTGCTCGCCCCGATGAAGCGGTGTCTTGGGGAAAGATAAAAAGTTCTGCCAAGAACATAAAGGTGCCTTTTGGCTGTTGCTAGTACCTTCTTGTTCAGCATTTACCTCTTTACAACTCTATTTTCTGGTCTTTCTCTACACTCAACTTTTTGTTGGTTTGGAACAGGTTCATTGTGATGCAACTATAGCTTTCCCGTTACTGGTTGCAGAAACGTTTGCTAACAGGGCAACAAGATTCACCAAGACCAGCTAATAACTACAATTTGAATGGCTTGAGTAGTTGAAATGAAACAAGGGATACTTGGATGGCTTGTAGTAGTATTCCTCAGATCCTTGAGAGGCTCCTGTTCATGCGGGTATATGTTGTCTTCGGAATATAGTGAAATGTCGATTACAAGGACACGAAAGTATTTTAGGATGAATTGCAGAAAGATTGTTTTAAGGATACTTTTAGATACCTGGACTTTGTACAATTCTTCAGTCTTCAACAATGGCATCGAAGGCTTATTTTTCTGGGAACCCATTTCAACCTCTAAGTGAACTGCACAATTCCCCCCCCCCCTAATGAATCAAAAAAGTACGTGGATTAAAATACCAGTGCTAATTTCACAAATTTCATAGCACTGCAGTCAATTCTGTAATTGAAATCTATGAATAAGGAGAAAAAAAGATACATGGTCGAGGTGACCCATGCAGGCTAAGTAACAATCCAGCACAAGCAAGTGAACAACCTATAAATGTATATATATATATGGAAAGCAAGCACTCTGTGTTTCTCAGATGCAAAAAAAAAAAAAAAAAAAAAAAAGAAAAGAAAAGAAAAGAATGAGATTGTGATTGATTCTTTTTTCTTTATCTTTTTTACCAAAGACGAAATTAATAATATTATGATTTTCATTTCAATAAATATACAAAATAAATATCAATATTCGATAGAATTTGAATTAAAGAATTGATATCATAATCAATTTCTTCATTACATTCCTAAAATCTTTGTTCCGATTCCAGTAATTAAGAATCAGAATGACACCCATATAAGTTGTTTGGATTAATGAAATAAAAATAATGAAACTTCAAAAATAAAGTTTTGTAAAATTCAAATAAAATGATAAGTTTTGACCGAAAGTAATGGTTGAAATCTAAGAAAAAAAACTTGCCACTTTTTGCTCTTTCATTCCGCTGAAGCCTCCTCTTTTGAAAACCTTGTTTGGTTTAAATTTGAAACCTTACTCTCTGTATCCCTCTCAAAAAAAAAAAAAAAAAAATTGAATCTCTAGATGCAATAATGGTCATTTTCTCCGAAGGAAGACAGGGTTTGTTCAAAAAGGCTAGAGATTTCTCTCAACTTTCGGTTGTCATTTTGGCCTTCTCTCAGAGACCGGATAACCCTATCTCCAAAGACGCCTCTCTTTTGGATAAGTTTATGGGCTATAAAGAAGAAGATTTAGCGCTAAGGTTACATGAGAGGATTAATAATAGTGGGATTCAGAATGATTAGATTGACAAGAAGATGGGTGTTGTTAATCATGAGGGTCTGGATGGATCTAATAGGTATAGGTAGAATAACATAGGTATGAGTGATGAATGTCATAGTGTTGGTGAGAGATTTTGTGTTGATGAATACGATGGTATTTCTGTGACTATAAACAATGTTGGAAGTGGACGTGTATCTAAATATGAATTTGGTAGGAGTGCTTTGATTGGAACGGTGGATTGAGAAAATAGAGAGGCTGATTTGAGATTTGGGAGGGATAAACAATATGATTTGGGTTTTGATATGAATGCTGAATGTTTTGATTGGTTTCACGATTTGGATTCAGATTGGGATTGGAGTAAGTATGATCCCCAATCTTTGATGTTTTTTATTGTTAAAATATTGATTATAGATATTAATCTTTTTTGGATGCTGTATATATAAAAATCAAGTACTTTGTGTTTCTCAAATGAATAAAAAAAATGGAATCAGAATGTAATTAGTTAAAAAAAATTTTTGAAAGGATTTTTTTTTTCCTTATAATTTTTAAGAAGGACAAAATTGATAATTATATAATTCCTATTTCGAAAAATATAATAATCAAATATCAACAATCGTAATTATATCCATTTCAGAATTTGAACCAAACAATTGATATCAGAATCAATTTTTTCATTACACTTCTAAGATCTTTTATTTTGATTCCTAATTGCAAACTAATTGTCATCTAAGGGGTTGTTTGGTTAAAGCGAAGGAAAATCAAGAATCGAAATAATACCCATATAAATTATTCGGATTAATGGAATGGAAATTAAAATTTTGGAAATGAAATCTCTCAAATAAGGTTTTACAAAATCCAAATAAAATAATGACTTTTGATTGAAATCCATGTCTGAATTTAAAAACAAAAAAATAACTAGCCACTTTTTACCCTTCCATACGGCCAATGCCTTCTTCTTTGAAAATCTTTTTTGATCCAAATCAAAACCTTTACTCTGTCTCTCTCTGTATCCCCCTCTAAAATCAAAAAAAATTGAATCTCCTGGTACAAGAATGGTCACCTTCTTCAAAAGAAGACAATGGCCAAGAAACTTAGAGTTTTTTTCTCAACTTTTCGGTCTCAGAGTTATTATTTTGGTTTTCTCTTAGGCCCAAAAACTTTGTCTCTGGCGATAACTCTCTCTTGGATTAGTTTGTGGGCCATAAAGAAGAATTGGAGTTTGATTACTTCTCATCGGATGGCTGTGAGGTTTACATGAAGGGGATTAACAATGGTGGGACTCAAAATGATAAGATTGACAAGGAGATGGGTGTTGTTAATCGTGTGGGTTTGGGAGGATCTGATAGGTATGGGTGAAATAACATAGTTATGGGTGATGAATGTGATGGCATCTGTGAGTATTTTGAGTTGATGAATGTGATGGTATTTCTGTGACTACAAACAATGTTGGGGAGTAAACATGCATATGAATGTGAATTTTGTGAGAGTGTTTTGATTGATACAATGGATTGAGAGAATAAGGAGACTGATTTGAGCTCATGGAGGGACGAGTAATATGATTTGAGTTTTGATATGAATACTAAATATTTTGATTGATTTCTTGATTTAGATTTAGACTGTGATCGGAGTAAGTTTCTTCAATCGGTGTGAATCCAATTTTTGATGTTGTACATATGAAATGCAAACACCCTCTTTGTGTTTCTCATATGTCCCAAAAAAAAAATGAATCAGATTGTGATTGGTTCAAAAAAAAATTTTTAAAAGTTTTTTTCTTACTTTTTAACTAAATACAAAATTGATAATTACATGATTTTCATTTCAAAATATATACAGATTAAATATCAAACGATCGTAATTATATTCATTTCAGAATTTGAACAAAACAATTAATATTATAATTAATTTTTTTTTATTCCATTTTAAAGATTTTTTATTCTTATTCTCGAGTACGATCAAAGCATCACCTAATTATGAAAATTACTTGGGAAAAAAAAACTTTGACATTTTTTTTTCCGGATTGAATTTGCTAACCAGTGAATGACTCTAGTTTTTATAATTTTTATTTTGTTTTTTGATATAATTTATTTTTCTAAAATTTGAAAGTCTTTCTATGAAATACTATCAATGTAAATCTTTACTAAGTTACGATCACGATAAATATATATTTTTTTATATAATAACATAGTAGAAAAATCAATCCTTATTTTTTTAATAATGGTAATGATAATAGGTGTTTGGTCTGTTAAACTAATCATTAAGGCTTAAATAAGTTTTGATGAAATTTATTGAATTTTTAAAAAGTTGAAAATAAATTTAATTAAAATTAAGTAAATTTTAGTACAAAAGCTAATAATATAACAGTGATTTAATTTTTAATTAAAAACATGTTAATTTTAATACATGAAATCTTTTATTCTTTTATAATTTTGTACTATAATTAAAAGAGAGCAAAAATCCTAATGAAATGCACTTATGGCCTCCCTCGGAAAATAATTCTCATCTTGTGATTTAATTGGCCACTTCAACATTATGTTGACACATGATTATCTTTGAATCTTATATTTTTTATTTTCAAAACAAGTTCAAAGGATATATTATGAATTTTATCAAATTTGATTTGATTAGTTTTTTTTTTTTTATATTATACCGATCGATATCTGGAGTTATAATTCAATTAATCCCATTCAGAACTTACAGTGATCCATTTAAGGGGCTACTCTTCCAACATAGTTTTTTTTCATACTTAAACCGTAAATTGAACTCAGAAACTTGATTAAAAGATGTAATATCATATTCTATTAAGTCAATTGTCCGTTGATGATTTGATTAGTTTTTAATACTATCAATTCCATGTTTTTCTTATGATTATTTGAATTACCATATTAAAGATTAAAGAAAAATAAATAAAGTGCTTGAAACAATAAAAAATTAGAGAATAAAAATTTAATAACATAAGTGAAAAAATTTAGGATCTCCCAAATGTAGCATTGAGGTACCTAGTCAAAATACTCATGACCAGAATTATTTTTGAAGAACTTCCTAATATATTTATTTTTTAGTTTTTAATATCATAATTAAAATTTTTCTTAAAATAAGATAAAGTGAAGATAATAAAGATATCTACCAAAAAAAAAAAAAGAAGATAATAAAGATATATTGAGGTCAGACATTTCCTAAACAGCAGTTTGGACCTTGTTTGGACGTGTTGTATTAATAACTGACGCAGCTTTGACGCGCTCCGGACTCACCATAGCCGCAAAAATATGGACCCCAAGTCCCGACTCTAACCCAACCGATTCTTCTCTATCCCTCCCTCCAATCTGTAAAGCTGGTTCCAACCCCCTTCAGCTCGCTCCCTCTCTCTCTCCACCCATTACTCAAATGCCTTCCTGCCTTGGCCAAAGTAATCAGATTAGCCCTCTTTGGTTTGGAATTTCAAAACTGCTGATTTGACCTAATTGTATCCCAGAAAATTTCCATCATCTTTATTTTTTTTTTCCATCTGGGTTTTAATTTTGACTCATTTGCTCATCTGGGTCAATTCAAAAATGGGAAAAAATCAAGCGTACAAAGCTATGCAGAGAGCGAGGTTGAATCCCAGCGCTGCCGGACCAGAACAGATCGAAGACGGCATGGTTTGTACCCTTTCATACTACACTAAAGGAACCCCATCTTCAGTTTTGTTGCTTTCTGAATTCTTAATTTTAATTGGGTATGGGTTTATCTGTTTTAGGGTTTTCTCTTCTAGGTTTTGCAGTTTATCTTGTTGACTGTTGTATATAACGTCGCCTTGTAGTTTAGGGTTTATTGCTTCAATTTGATTGTAGAGCATATCAATTCTTGAAGAAATTCTATGTGGCTAGTGGAATAATGCTTACTATTTTTAGCCCTTATTTTTTTCCCCTTCTAGATTACAGTGCCCTAGCCATAGGTAAGGTAGAATGAGTTTGGGGCAGTACAAACGCATCATAACAAATAGCAAATTTATAAAAAAAAAGGTTATTTTTGTTTAGGGAGTCAAATATCATATATAAATTTATTGAATAATACATTGTACATTGCAAAATAAAGTTCACTAAACAATTTCGACATATACGATGATCATAAACTTTTCCAACTTAAATAAAAGGATGTAAAAGGAAGAGAATTTCATGGGCTTCGAACTGCTATATGTCGGAGGGAAAAAATAAACTAGAGTTTTCTTGAGAATTTAGGAGCTAGGCTGGTTAGCCAGCTAGGTTCATCTGAGGAAACGAAAGGGGCAGAGGACATACAGGAGCTTGCCATGGACGTGAATTATGGAAGTTCCGAAAGGAAAAAAGATGGGGTTGTAGGAGGGTTTGATGATTCTACTTAGCTAGAATGTCACCAATGTAGATCATCCCTAAAACTGTGGGGTTGTTGAGATAATCTGGCTTCTATCTCCTAATATGAATTTGATCTAAGAGGTTAACCTTCATGTTATTGACTATATGCTCATTCCTAGTATTTCGGAGTCTTACTTTAAGACTGGGATTACCTGCCATCTGTGGGTCCTTGGTATTGCTATCTGGGATATTTTAATAGGTACAGCGTCTGAATGAATAGTGCACCATCACTACTGTTAAGTCAAGGTGAAAGGTGGATTATTACCGTTAAATTTCAAATAAACCTAGCCTTTTTATCCTTTTTCTTGGAAGAACTCTACCCTGTCTACGTTCTTGGTATGATAAGATTTGTTAATTAGAAGCTTGGTCCTTTTAGAACTACCACCATGAGGTGTTTTGCTATTTTCTTAGAGATCTTGGGGTTGGTGATGTTCCTGTATCCAACAGTCAGTTTACCATGTTAACTTTCTATTATTGTAATGACAGATTCCTTTTCCTCTAATGATTGGGAAAGCAATGTGTTCCAAATTCAATTTGAAATACCTAACTTTTGACTGGTTTCTACACACTTCTCCTGTTATTTTTGGGTCACGGCGAATTAACTACAGCCCTGCTCCATTTATATTTGACTTTGGAGTATGTGTGGGCTTTGGATTAGTCAATCAAGTTGGAAGGCAAATTCTTTTGGACGATGAGAGGTTTTTGTTTAGAGGAAATGATCTCTAGGCGTTCTATAGAATGCATAGACTGGAGTCCCATTCCTAACTTAGAAGCCGATTGGTCGGAGAGACTGTTTGTTATCGCGGAGAAGACCCATGTTTCAAATGGAGAAAAATAAGACTCCAAGACCATATGGTTTTATTATAGGTGTTTTATGTTTTATTTTCAATTAACAAGGCAATTCCTAAAAGCATAAAGTATGATTTTATTCTGGTCCCAAAGGAAAATCAATCCATCGATGTAAAGGATGGCAGACCTCGTAATCTAGTGAATGGTTAGAAGTTCATAATTGACATCCTGGCTTCTAGGTTGAATTCTGTGGTTGGAGATGGGTAGATTATTGAAGCTGCTGTTGTTGCTAATGATATTGCCTATGAATTCAGGGTAGAAATAAGAAGGGGATGATTTTCAAAGATCATTTTGAAAGGCGTACCATAGGGTGAATTGGAGATTTTGCTAACTTTTCAGTCACAGTCAATTGGGAGCATGACTCTTGGCTTGGTGCTTCTAGGTGTATTTGTCGAGGTGATCCCCGTTCCTGTTTATTCTTGTTGCAAATGTTCCTGGTACATTGTTGCAGAGGGGTGGATCAAGGTCTTATTCATGGTCTGCAAGTAGGGATAATGGCATAGATTGGTGGAATGAGCTTTTTGGCATTCTTGGCAAACAACGGGATGGTGGGGATTGTGTATCAGTTCTTGCTATTAAGTTTAAGAGCTTTGGCACACCAAAGGAATTTGTTTGTTTGTGGTGTCTTCTTGTTTTTGCTGTAATATGTTTATGATTGAAAAGAATGTGTTGATATATGAAAATTAATTCCCGTCTATCCCCTTCTATTGCGTGGAATATTGTTTGTTGCTTCTTCATGAGGTCCAACATTTGAGGTTCCTATAGGAGCACTTCTATAAAGAATTTTTAAAAATATTGTTAATTCGTATGTTTCTACTTTTTGTGCAATCTAATCATACTGATGTTTCTAAACAAAAGCAACTAGCATGGTTTGATTGCTTTCTACAAAACTGAAGGAGTAATACAAAATGGCTAAAATTATGAAGCAAAAGTCAATTTTGAAAATGTCAAAATATACAAAAAGTTCGTTTCTAGAATTCTACCAGTGATATGTAGCCTTACAATTTTTCATAAGTACACTACAAAAGTCTTATTTTTTTTTTGTACAAAAAATTACACTTAGCTTTTAGCTGTTAATTCTACAAACATCACAATCTCCATGACTATCTGATAATATTCTATGCCCCTCCGTAGTTCAGAAAATTACTTATTCACAGCCAATTTCCTATTTTATTATGCCCCATATTAGCCAATATACCTGTGACCCTGTTTCTTTTCTGCTAAACTGTTTAGCCCAACATAAGTTTTAGATAAATAATGAACTATTACTTATATCCCTTGCAGTTTACGATCTGTGTCTTACTTTCTATTATGTGAATACAATTGTTCCATTTTCTTGCTTAGGTGATTGGTGGAAGTGATTTGGGAGTGAAGTTGACGCACGACAGCGTACTGGGTGAAACAATAGCGATGAAAGTGGAAAATTAGGAAAGTAGGCCTAGATCGCAACCTAGGGTTCTTAGGCTTCACACCTAAGAGAAGACTGCATCTCACAATCTGGAAGAATGTTTATTAATCAGAAAAAAAATCCTCCTTTGAAAGGCTACATAAGTGCCTATTTATAGGAAAAATAAAGCTGAAGAAACCCTACTCAAATATGACTCTTCTCCTAAGAAACCCTACTCAAATATGACTCTTCTCCTGTGAAGAAAGTCAATTTATATAAACATAGGACTCTATTTAAAGATAACAATTCTAATCAAAATAAATCCAAAATAAATTTTATCTACCACCAGAGATATGATTTAATATATTTAAAATAAATCCCAACTAAATCCTTTACCATCATCCATATCCCAAATCAAAGTTTGTGCTTTTGATCTTGCACGTCTCTTGTAAACTTTAAGAGGTTGTTGCCAACGTATTGTATCATCTCTCCCCGGCTTGAAAGAAGTCGACTTTGGCGAGTTAAAAGCATGAAAGCTATCATAAAGAGTCGGATTAATCTCTTGCAACTCTTTTTCTGTAACCCAAGTGCAATCAGAAAGCGGACGTCCCTTCCACCTAACCAGAAATTTCTGTTGAATGCCATCTGTAGTGTAATCTTCTTGGAAGTCTATAATTTCTTCAACTTCCTCCTTCAATTGTGGCCCCAATGGAAGCTTAGAAACAACAGTGTCATTTGTAAGTGAATCATCACCATGGTATAAGGTCAAATCTTCAATGTTGAAGATATTGCTTATACCTATATCATCTGGCAAGTCAAGGACATACACATTTGAACTGATCCTCTTATGGATTTTATAAGGACCTGCACTCCTTTAGTGAAGTTTCTTATATCGCCCCTTAGGAAACCTCTCAGGTCATAGGCGAATCATGACCATGTCTCATTCCTTGAACTCAGCAAACTTTCTCCTCAAATCAGCCTTTGACTTGTAGCTCTCATTGCTTATAGCAATTTTCTTTCTAACTTCATTATGTAACTCTCGTATGTGCTTGGCAAAGGTTTCAGCTTCTACACTAGGACGAGCTTCAATTGATAAAGGAACCAAATCAATTGGCTTCTTAGGTGTCACCCCTATAACCACTTCAAAAGGACTGCGACCTGTACTCCTATTAACTGAGCTATTGTAGGCAAACTCAATCATAGGAAGTGTCAAATCCCAACTAGAAGTATGGTCTTGCACACAACATCGTAGAAGATCTCCCAAACTCCTATTAACAGCTTTAGTTTGTCCATCTGTTTGTGGATGAAATGTTGATGAAAACTTCAATTTGGTACCCAGCAATTTCCACAACGAACGCCAAAAGTAGCTCATGAACTTCATATCACGGTTAGAAACAATTGTAAGTGGTATCCCATGAAGCCTCACAACTTCTCTAAAGAAAAGTTTTGCTATATGAAGGGCATCCGAAGTCTTTGAACATGGAATGAAGTGAGCCATCTTAGAATAGCGGTCAACTACCACAAAGATTGAATCAAAACCCCTAATAGTTTTAGGCAATCCTAGCACAAAATCCATGCTTAAGTCTTGCCATGGTTCATGTGGAATAGGTAAAGGGATATAAAGACCTGTATTTTTCCTCCTTCCCTTTGAGATTTGGCATATCCGACATCTGGCCACAATTCTGGCAATATCGCACTTCAAACTTGGCCAATAGAATCGATCTTCTACAAGAGCCACAATCTTATCTCGCCCAATGTGCCCTGCTACTCCTCCAGAATGAAGTTCTCGAATAACTTCTTCTCACAAAGATGTGTTAGGTAGACATAATCGTGTTCCATTGAATAAATATCCATTTGATATAGAAAAATTAGGATAATTAGCTCGCTGTCTAGTAAGTAATTCAGCATATATGATGCTAAAATCCTTGCAAAATGAATAATCTCTCAAGTGATTCAAAACCAATCACTTGAACAGCCATGGAAGTAAGGATTTGTTGTTTCCGACTAAGTGCATCTGCAGCTTTATTCTCCACTCACAGCCATGTGCTTAAGGACAAATGTATATTCTTGCAAGAAAGCAACCCATTTGATATGATGATGGTTTAGCTTCTTTTGAGAGTTTGGGTACTTGAGGGCTTCATGGTCAGAGTATAAGACAAACTCTTTTGGAAGCAAATAATAGCGCCAATATCTTAGGGCTTGGACTACTGCATAGAACTCCCGATAATAATTAGAATACCTTTGTTTTGCCTCATTTAGTTTCTCACTAAAATAGGCAATTGGATGTCCCTCTTGACTTAATACTCCTCCAATACCAACGTGTGAAGCATCACAGGCAACTTCAAACACTTTGTCAAAATTTGGCAATCTCAAAATAGGCGCTTCAGTCGTCCGTTTCTTGACTTCTTCAAAGGCCTTGGATGCAGCCTTGGTCCATGAAAATCCTCCTTGCTTCATACAATCTGTGATAGGAGCCATAATAGTGCTGAAATTTCGAACGAAACGCCTGTAAAATGTGGCCAGACCATGAAAGCTCCTAACTTCATGCAGAGTTGTAGGGGCTGTGTTTTAATTACCTCAATCTTGCTAGGATCCACCTCAACTCCCTTTGAGGAAATAATATAACCCAAGAAAACCACGTTGGTCTTCAAAAATGAGCACCTCTTCAAATTAATATTGAGCTTCTCTTGGTGGAGAACTCTAAATATCTGCTGCAAGTGAAAAATATGTTGCTCTTTGTCTTTGCTGTATATTAGAATGTCATCAAAATAGACAACAAGAAATCGTCCGATGAATGGTTGGAATATTTGGGTCATGAACCTCATAAATGTGCTGGGAGCATTAGAAAGTCCAAAAGGCATGACTAACCACTCATAAAGACCATCCCTGGTTTTAAAAGAAGTTTTCCATTCATCTCCTAGTCTGATTCTGATTTGGTGATATCCACTCTTCAAATCTAATTTTGAGAAAACAGTGGAACCACTCATCACATCCAGCATGTCATCCAATCTAGGTATAGGAAATCTATACTTGATGGTAATCTTGTTAATAGCTCGACTATCAACACACATACGCCAGCTTCCATCTTTCTTTGGCGTGAGTAATGCTGGGACTACACATGGACTTAAGCTCTCTCGAATAAAGCCCTTTGATAACAGCTCTTCAACCTGCCTCTTCAACTCTTCATGCCCACTTGGATTCATCCTATAGGCTGGTAGATTTGGTAATTGGGCTCCCGGTATCAAATCAATAGCATGTTGGATGTTGCGCATAGGCGGAAGCTCATTAGGCAATTCTTCAGGTGCCACATTAGCAAATTCAGCCAGTAGTTTTGCTGCTTCTGGAGGAATACTGTTGCTAGGAACATCTTCAACGCTTCTGACTTCTCTTGTGATAACAACAAATACCACCTTTGATTCTTGACTTTCCATATCAAACTCCTTTGTTAGGACATAGAGATGTCTTTTGTTGCCTCCAACATTGCTCTCAGATTCTGATGGCGGTTTTCTCCCATAATTCCTTATCTCAAAAGTGCTCATAGGCTGTAGTACAATGAGTTTATTCTCATAAGAGAATGTGTAAGTATTTTCTCTGCCATTATGATTGACACTCCGATCATAAAGCCATGGCCGACCCAAAAGAATGTGTCACTTGCATAGGGATGACATCACATAGGATGGAATCACTATAAGCTCCACACTTGAAGGAGATGAGGCACTGTTTGCTCATTGGGATAGTTGTGTTATCAATCCATGCAACCTTGTATGGCTGAGGGTGTGTGTTAGTTGGTAACTTGAGGCGTTCAACAGTGGAACAAGACACCACATTCATGTAACTACCCCCATCGATGATGAGCTTCTTAGCATGTTTCCCACAGTGCACTAATGTTTGGAAAATTGATGTACGCTTCCAGTTTTCTTCCTTTGCCTTTGGAGCTGCTAGGATTTGTCGTACCATTGTCATTAGTGATATGTCCACTTCATCATCATTTACAAGATCATCATCCTGATATTCTCCATAGTCAAAAGAGTTGTCTGCTTCATCGTCCTCAGCTGCCTGTTTTGCTGTTCCCTCTGCACCCATATGTAGATTATTCTTTTGTGGGCATTGAAAACCCATGTGGCCTTGCTCCCCACACTTGAAGCAGGTAACACCCTTATTGGCTTTTCCGCCTAACTGATTCGTTTTGTTATTGGGATTGGCTCCATTAGGTCTTGTTGTGACTTGTCGATCTTGTGGGAATTGTCTCTTTGCTCCAAATTCTCCATGTTGAACTCCAATTCTTTTAGTATTTGGATGGTTCAAATATTCTTCGACATCAAGTGCAGTTTGGAAGGCATGCTCTAGACCATAGATGGGTTGTTTAGCCGGTTCTCGCTTAATATCTGCTCGCAATCCTGCCTTAAATCGAGCTGTTGCTTGCTCTGCACTTTCCTCCATTTGACTGCGCATCTTGAGTTCCTCAAATTGCTGCATGTATTCGGTCACACTTATGCTGCCTTGCTTTAATGTATTTCACGCATCCGTTCAAAATAGTTGTAAGGTAAATATTTCTCTTGTAACTTAGCTTTCATCTCTTGCCAAGTTCTAAGAGGTTGTTGGCCTGGTCGTTGGAGGCTGCTCTCCACTGTACTCCACCACAATTTTGCCAGTCAAACCATCTTCATCTTAGTAAATCGAATTCGTCGAGAGTCCTCCATATCATACCAGTCAAAAAATTCTTCAAGAAAACTAAGCCAATCACAAAATATGACAGCATCGATTTTGCCTTCGAAATTTGGGACTTCAATCTTGATTTTCTATGTGATGTCTCCAGCCATGTCACGTTCAGATCTTCTGTGGGGATGTGGCTGTACCACTTGAAGGTTTTGTGTTGCCATTGTTGGAGCTGCAGATGTCCCTTCATCTGTGGGTTGTGTTGGCCCTTTCAACAGTGTTTCAATTGCTGTAGTTAAAGTTTTTAATTGCTCTCTCACTTCTTGCATATTGCCTTCTAGGCGTTCAACTCTTGAACTCAATTCAGCATTAGTTACCATCGTTGTGTATGAGAAAACAATCTTCAAATTAATGAAGACTTCAGCTCTGATACCAACTGACGCAGGACAGCGTAGTGGGTGAAATAATAGCGATGAAAGTGGAAAATTAGGAAAGTAGGCCTAGATCGCAACCTAGGGTTCTTAGGCTTCACACCTAAGAGAAGACTACATCTCACAATCTGGAAGAATGTTTATTAATCAGAAAAAAATCGTCCTTTGAAAGGCTACATAAGTGCCTATTTATAGGAAAAATAAAGGTTAAGAAACCCTACTCAAATATGACTCTTCTCCTAAGAAACCCTGCTCAAATATGACTCTTCTCATGTGAAGAAAGCCAATTTATATAAACATAGGACTCTATCTAAAGATAACAATTCTAATCAAAATAAATCCAAAATAAATTTTATCTACCACCAGAGATATGATCTAATATATTTAAAATAAATCCCAACTAAATCCTTTATTATCATCCATATCCCAAACCAAAGTTTGTGCTTTTGATCTTGCACGTCTCTTGTAAACTTTAAGAGGTTGTTGCCAACGTGCTGTATCAGAAGTAATCCCTTCACTTTAAACATAATAGCTTGTAACAAGCATGTGATTGCATCTGTAAGGAAATATTTTTCTCCTGAAAAGCTGCCGGGTTGCCTTTGAGCTGACTGCAGAAGAATTCTATGAATTTGAAAGATAAAAAATATCAAAATTGCGTAAAAGAATATATAAATTTGGGCGATTCAATTATGATTAGTTATATAATGGCCTTAAGTCAAGTAGAATGAAAAAAAAAAGGAATTATAAGGCCAACTGCAACTAATTTGGGACATAAGGTCTGGTTGAGTTGAATTGAATGAGGAGGTATTTTTATTGAATGCCCTTTTCCATTTTATCAAATATATAATAGGATTTAAGTTTTCCTTTTTCCTTTACTTTTGCTTGAAATGTTGTTAGCACAGCTTTTTGCTGTACACTGCATTGTAATTGTGCGTGTTGATACTTTAATCTGCTAAGCTTGCAAAAACACATATTTCTTCTTATTTAATTTCTAACTTTTAGGCTGCCTTTTTTTTTTTAATGATTGAGCAGGGCACCATGTACATCTTTGCTTCATTTGCTAAATACTTGATGCCTATTATGTTGTTCTAGCTAGATGAAAATAACCTTTTTCAATCTTTTTTTCTCCTCTAGAAACTGTAATTGTAGATCTTGTTTCTTTGATGACCAGACCATTTTAAAGAGGTCCTTTAGGCTTCTTGTGAATTTGTTCTTCCTACATTCTTCCTTTTTTTACAGTATAATTCTTTATCGTTGAAGTTTTGTGTCCATTCTATTGGCTTCTCTCATTCTTGATATTGCATAAGTTGTTCACAATTGGTATTTTCCCTTGTACATATGCTATTTAAATCCACCCTGGATGCAATAAATATTCTTTTTCTTTCAAGATAGAGAACCTATATTGCGCCAAGGTAAATATTTGTTGAAAGGCGATCCCCTCCCCCCTTCACAAGCTTGTGCTTGAATGCTGCAACCCATGGACCATCTTCGCTTCACCTCTTAAATTTATTTTTCCATGTTTAAATCCAATCATAATTTGCTCTTGCTCCAAGCTTCCTGTGATGTTTTCTCCTTTTTTTTGCATATTTCGATGCAATTTTAACAGAAAATTTCCGGATTGCCTGTATATTTCTCATCAGTTCTTATTCTTCTTAAAATTTTCTCTAACGAATCTTTTCAAACCTCTTTCCCTGTCATCTGATTGGGTACAATCATTATGGTGTCGGAATCAACATGGTCAAGATGTTATGCATAGAGCAAGCTCTTGTTTGAAAGAGATGAAGAAGTTCTTGCTTTATACCTGAAACTTTAATTTCCTTGAAACTATTAAGGATGGAAAAGCATAACACATAGATGTAAGATCAGCACTTGAAAAGAGTTGTTTCCGTGTTGGAATAGCATTAGCTGATATGTGACATATTGGCCATTATACAACTGTTTCAATCATAACTGACCGTTTTGACCTGATATAGGGCTGTGATTGCTATTATGACTGCTGCAAGCCATAACAGCTGCCATATGACCATGACTTGGCTGTTATGGTTTAAATGGGATGTGACAGGGCCACAATAGGGGTCATGCTATACACTCCCGGCTTTAGTTTAACTAGAATTATTCAATGTCTGTGAGTGGTTTACGCTTTTCTTTTTCTAGGTTGGGCTGGGGAGGAGATTTGCCTTTAGTTGTTTGATTGCAATCTTCTTATCTTCTAAAGTGGACCTTTAGTTGTTTGATTGTCATCTTTTTATCAATTGGAATAGGATACAACTTTTAAAGTTAGCAACAAACCTAATGCTTCTAAGATCTTAACATATACCGGTCATAAAAAAAATATTAATTTCCAATTTTTCACTTAGATCATGTTTGAGATAACTTTTTCCCCCTTTTTTCCTGTTAAAAGCTCTTATTTTTTGTATATAAATGTAAAAAATAAGATTTTCAAAATTTAAATGATAAATTGTTGGACAATTTCTTTTTTGTAAGTAAACTATTAGGCAAAACAACTTATATAAGCTCTAATATGTAATGCGATTACAATAAAAGGCTGTTGACATTAAAGTTTCATAAATAATTCATAAATAATTCTAAATATTCATAAAATAAACATAAATATATCGAGTTCAGAAATATTCTAAAATGTTTATAAATATTAAACGTGCATGCTTTTTTTTTTTTTTGAAAAAAATTGCTACATTCATAAAACATAATAAATTTACAAGAGAATGATAGGGTTCTTCTATTTTTTTTTGGGTTTATATTTGTGATAAAATTGTAATAGTTGAAATAATTAGGGACAATTTTGCAAGCCCATATATTTTTGTTAAAGAAAGCCACACAGTAGATAAGCAAAAGCTCCTATAATGAGCTTCTCCTTTTTTATGTTTTCTTCTTTAAAAATGCTATTTTTTTTTTAAACAGCTCTTGAAAATCTGTTTGGTCTAATTTTTAGATTTAAGTTGGCTTTAAGTTAGAAAAAAGCTAGGCCAAACAGGTACTTAATGCTCCAAATTCAGCTCTAGATTTACATTTTATGACCATGCATTATTTCTTTCTAATCTGTCTTCCATGGCTCCAAACCTGAGCATGCTTAGTGGTCATGTTGGTTCTTTTCATTGTTATGTCACTGAAGTTAGTTTTGATGTTTTTCCATTATTGCTTTTTCTGGAGGACGTTTTCCTATCATGTTGTAGTTCTTTGCCTTTGCAATTTTTCTTTCCCAGAAGTGGTTGGATATTGTCAGTAGCAGCCATATGTTGAATTTAAATGCATTTTCTGTCCTTACAAGGCACCTTTAGGTTTAGACTTCATTGCAGCTTCTGTAACTCGGAGATCATATTTTGTAGCTATGATGCTTTTCTATCATATTTTCTGATGAGGACTATCGCAGGTTGATGGTTCTTTTCATTCACCAGAGTGGCATGCAGCACGTTTGGCAAGCCTTAATACTTCTCACACTGTCACCTGGGAAGAGTTTAAGAGAAAGCAAAAGGTAATTTATGTTGCCCAGATGGCAATGTCTTCAAAAGAATGGAAAAAAACAATTATATGCATTCTTAACATGAATTATTTTTAGCTATCTAGATCTTTTGCTTGATCTGCTGTTATTGCCGGGCCACATTCTTGGAACATTGTGATAATGGATTGAGGTTCATTCCCTTTATTGCCTCCAAAGTTGGGTGGGACAAGAGTGCAGAAAGGACGTAATAACAAACCCCATGTTTGCAATTTATTCTTACATAGGGACTAGACTACATGTCTGCTAAGCATCACATAGGGGCCCTAGACTCTGCGCTTACAAGGAGAAGTTTTGTTACTCCAGTTTTTGAGAGGGAAATCAACTGTTTTCCTTATTCTGGTTAAACCAAATTTAATAATGATCAATTTTGAAATCATAATATTAGAGACATGGAAAGCTGCATCTCAGGTTGCCGGATAGAAAAACTGGTAGAGTTCCATTAAAAAGTAAATATCAGAACCTCTCTATTTTTTTCCTTTTTGTTTATCGTTTCCAAATGCGATAAGTTATATTTGTATTATTGACCAGAATGAAGAGATTGATAGTATATCTTGACACAATGAATTAATTGAAGTTATGCAGGAAATGTTTATTTTTTCGCTGAATTATTTTCTTTTAACTGTTGGACATTCTGAGAATGACATATTGGTGCTTAAATTAGGCCACAGAGTGCTTTAATTTTCCCCAAAAAGAAAAAAACCCTCATTAATCCAAAGTCTTAACAAGCATGAGTCACTATTGAATTGATGAATGTTGTTATAATGTACCATAAATTGTTTGCGATGAATAAATTGTTTGTGATGAATATGTGATGTGCAATGCTTAATCTTTTCTTAGGAGCTTTTTGAACCAAATCACATTTTTGGAAAAGTTTTGCCTTAGGATCATTTCTTTTCCTTGGTAGAAGAGAAAGATTCCACACACACAAAAAAAAAAAATAAATCCAGAGGAGCCTTGTAACCTAAGAGAGCAACAAGGGATCTAGAGGGTTATTTACTCTATTCCTTCATAATCTCAAAATTATTATGACCACAACCTGCAAGTTGGAGTTGGCTTGTGCTTGTCCTAATGAAGAGAGTTAAGTATTAGCTATGGTTATTTAGGTTGACAGACTTTGTTGGTGTATTAAACTTATGAATTTTCATATTTTGTTCATTATTCTGGGCTCTTGGGTATTTTGTCACCCTTGCGAGAATTTGGATATTAATGGTTTACCCGATTAAAGCTGTCCAGATTGTCTAATGATTTACAAATTGAGATATTATTCTTTATTGGTTGTTGCAACTTGACATTGTCTTGAATTAAGTTGTTATTTGCAAATATTATTAAATAAACTATGATATAAACAATTCTTTTCTTATAATCAACTGTTTTTCTCTTATCAAACCTATGCTAGAAGGAGAGGGGAAAAAAATAGATGATTAACAGCATTAAGGCAAGAGAAACAGAAGTAGAAACAAGCTTCCTTCTTTGGTGGTGATACTCATAACATCCTTAATCATAGCATCGTCAATCATCAACTGTGAATAGATAATTTGATTTGTAGATAATTCAAGATGTATAGGAATGTTTGGCCACGTAGATACATGATGCTAATCATGAAATGATTTATATACTGTGTTAGTAACTTGGAAAGGGCTTAAATTATATGAGAAACTTTTATTTATTTATTTATCATTATTAGTCCTATTGTTATGATCATCATTGTCGTCATGGTTATTATCTAGCCTGCCATGTAAGTATTACTTCAAAGTTTTTCTTACTGCATTTTCCAACAAAATCGACAATTTTAGAAGTTTCTCTTTCTTATTATTGATCCGCCAGATGCCGGGCATCTTATAATAAATTATTCTACTTTAATCTCATAGGAAGATGAAATGAAAAAGGGTGAGCTGGAAGCAGATAAAGATAAAATGATGAGAGAGTACAGGGCACTGCTAGATGCTGAAAGGGCGAGGAAACTTGCTCATGGGAGAAACCATTCCAGCAGTAGATCTAGTCACAAAAAGGGTACACATATATATCCTTACTTTTTCCACTTGCCCAAAGGAAAAGTTTTCTCTTGTTTGTGAATTCAGTGTATTTTTTTTATACTATATCAATTGGTATCCGGAATTATACTCCGACTAATCCCGTTCGGGACTTGTAGTGGCTCATTTAGGGGGCTACTCTCTCAATATAGTTTGCTCCATACCCAAATCGTGAGTCGAATTCGGGATCTTGATTAAGGGATTTAGCCCCACATCCCACTAGGCCAACTGACCCTCGGTGAATCGGGTGTATTGTGGGAAAGCAAGATTTTGTAATATCTGTTGTCTGTTTTCTTGCAGATAAGAAGGAGAAGGAGCAAAAGAAACGCAGCAAAAAAAGAAAGGTAACCTTATTCCTAGTAACCACTTATGAAAACAATGTTATTGAATAAGTTTATCTAACAAGCAAAGAATGATCAGCAATGCTTAATCTTAAGAAGACATCAAAATGACACAACATGGGAGACACTTATATTTTGGATTTCGTTTTAGTAGCAGAGCTTTCTGGACAAGAATCGGGTCACTTGATATGTTTCATAGCTTATAAAGCATGCATTCCTTCAAGTTGCTATGTTCTTTTGAAAACAATAGGCAGACTCATCAATCATGTGGGCCTGATAATATGTTGAGCTGAGTATATAATTGAATGCATCTATTACTTAAAACTATAAATTACGTTGCTGTTGAGTTAATAGAATGCTAATAGATTTGATATTGGCATAGTTACTCTCTCAATCATGTTCAATCATACAATAGTTCAATTTAAAAAATAAAGGGCAAGTTACCAAAAACATTCTGTATATTCCCTATTTTTACACTTCAAGTTCTGTCCTTAAAATTACAGTTGGCATACCAAAATGAAATTTCATAATTTGTTCATCTTAAGTAATACAGCTTAACTCTAAATCTAGCAATTAGAAGATGCAGTTATTCAGATGATAAACTAACAAGAATGTACCATGTTAGTCATAGCCTATTACAAAATTCAGTTAATTAAGTATTAGGCTTTAAAAAGATAGTATGCAAAGTGTAAATGAATGCAAAATAAGTGTCTTTGTTGTAATTTGCCTAAAGATAACCATAAATAGGATTTTGTAATATTCAAATTAGAATAGTGGCAACAAGTTCACACCAATTTATATATTTTCATGTGCACAGCAGATGCACAAAAACTAGTTTATCAAATAGCTAATTTCAGCTTGGCTCTGTGATTGACTTTTAAAACAAATTCTCATTTATCATAGATTAGAATTGACCCCCCAATAATTGAAATTATGGTTCTCTAATAATTTAAGATTTTTATGCATGTTCCTTTTGTCTTTTCTCATAAATTTGTTGAACTTCTCTTCCCATAGCATTCGAGAAGGAAATCGTCGGAGTCTAGCTCCTCAAGTTCGTCATCAGAGTCTTCAAGCAGTGACGACGAGGAGAGGGAAGAAAGAAGATCAAAATCAAGATCTAAAAGGTCAAAGAAGGAAAAGAGGCATAGGTCAAGAAGAAAGCATAGTAGCAGTGATGAGGAAGAGGCTGACGGACCGGTGCCGCTTTCTAGGTTCTTTGAGAGTGTGAAGAGCTGACTGCATTCTTAGAGATGTGCTTGCACTGGTTTCTAGTTCTGCTTACAAGAGCATACCAGGTTGAAATCATCTTGCATTGTTTTCAACAAATGTGCTTGCAATTGTTTCTTCTTTGCAGACCAGTGATCCGCATGATGCTATATATATATTGCTCGCTTAGTGGAAAAAGGAACAAGCAGTTTTGTAATCCTGCTTGTGAAACTGATATAAGGCAAATTCATCCCCTTTGTTGAGCATGAGATAGTATCTGACAATCTGTAAGAATTAAAAATTCAAATTGCTCTCTCCCTTCTATCATGTGCATCTTATTCTGATTTCCATGTTATTCAGTTATGTGGTAAAAAGTTGTCATTTGTCAACGCAGTGCCTCAGTTTACAGCCTATATTTTCCGGCAGGTCTTGTTAGGCTGCATATAAAACTTGGTCACTGGATTGTGCGCTATGAAAGCATGGTTTTCGAGGGCTTTGAGGATATAATGCTCTTGGTCAGTTCAGCATTGGTATTGCATATTATTGCTTTATTCAATTATAGGACTGAAGTTTTGAATGAGGTCATGCAAAGTTTAGCTGTGGTAGATTGAAATTTTGATTTTCTTAGAGCTAATAAGCTCCAATTTCAGATCTGATGGTTAATCAATTTTGTCCCGTGTTGTTCTCCATTTAAGGTACTATTGTTGGGTTTGTTTCAGTTCCTATCTGGTTACTTATGTTGTCTGATGAAACATTAACTATTTTAATTGAGCTGTATCAATGATGATTAGAACTTGAATGATCTGCCTCTCTCCCATCAAGACTTCAAGAATCTTCGATTGCCCATTACATCACCTCTTCGGTGAACATTTTGCTTGATATCTTTTTCTTTTTACCATCTCCTAAATCCAAACAAGGATTTATTTGAAAGAATGTTGGAGGTTTGTCTCTACCGTTCTAAATTCAAGACATATTATATTTTTTCAATATTCTTAAAATTAGTCAAATTTTGAAGTTACTAATTTTTTTGTTACTATCGACTCCCTTATTGAATTTGGTCTATTTAATCCGTGTGGGATCACTCTTGAAAATGTATAATTTTTTTAAAATTACATAGCAAAAAAAAAAAAAAAAAAAAAAATTATTATTATTCTACTTTTTCATATTTCATTTTCGTTTTTCAAAATAAACATGCATCCAGTGTACTACATTGTTATTTAGTTTTTCAATTTTCACCCAAAAAAAAATTAGTTTTTCAATGTTGAGACTTCTAACGATTATATTGAACCATAAGGGATTATTTTTTTTTTTTTTGGGTACATACCATAAGGGATTATATTGAACCATAAGGGCAGGCATGTCGTTTAAAATTCTTGGGTCGGCCCAAGGCCATCCTTGGGTTGACTGAGGCCTGTTTTGGTTGACCTGAGCTTGTGCCTAGATCGACGCATCATTTTTTATTCTTTTACAAGAATTTGAATTTAAAATCATCACGTTAGTGAAAAGAAGGTACCACTAGGTTATCCCCTTGGGGACTAGAATGACTTATCATGTGTCATGTATCGACCTCAATGGTTTTGTATTCATTCTTGCTTCAATTATCTCAATTTTTCTAATTCGATCGTTATCAAAATTTAATTTTGTCAACACTTATTAAGTCAAATTTTAAATTAATATATTTTTTATTGACCATTTCACACCTATGAAGGATTCATCATTTGTCTAATAAATTCTAATCTTCATATTTATTTAACTTTTCATAAATTTAAAATTCAACACATTTTATAACAATTATAACGTTTCAATTATTTTTCGTACTTATTTTTAATAGGCACATAATTTCAATATTTTATATAAAATTTAAATTCTGTACCGTGCACACGCGTGGTGTACTCATCCTAATTCTTACAAAAGGGTGATATAACTTACACATTTGCGCTATTAAAAATTAATACAAAACTATTTGGATCTCACAATTTATCAAAAAAATACAGTCAGCATCCATACCTGTGAGAGTTAATGTAAAAATTTAGTGTTATTTATTAAAAACATAATGTAAATATAAAATTATCATGAAAACAATGAAAAATGCAAGGACGGATTGGGGAGGGAATTTTCTTTTAACAAATAAATTATCTACTCCATTCGAATTTTGTATAATAAACTTTTAATATTCGAAAACTCGTTAAAAATTAAATATAAAAATTTAAATATTTATCCATCCAATCAATCGTCATATAAATCAGCAGTCACTATATATACTTATTAAGTACTCCATTATATAATATATATATATATATATATATATAAGATCCATCTATATAGATATCGTCGTCTACATCCAAAAAATTGTTTGCTTTAGAAGATGTTTGTATGATGTACATTTTTTATGATTATATCGGAAATAATTCGGCAAAAAAGTGGATCATTTAGAGCAGGCTCAATGGACGATGGGCATTGAAGAAATTTGTATTTGCTCAATTATGAAAAAACTTCAAAAATTTATAAACTAAGAATAACATTATTTGATGAATGGAAATCAAACATATGAATCTTTTTAACAGGCTCAAATCAAATTTAATCAGATTTATTATGAATATCGGTATTTTATAAAATATATATATATATATATATATCAGAAAAGGTAAATATATAATATTAGGGATTTTAATATAATAATATTGGATATTCCAATTGTTACATTACATAGAACATGTGAAGTATTTTAGTGGCAATCAGATGATATTAATACTCACAGACTGTAGAATTTTGCAGGTCCTTTTACCAAAATTCAGAGTGATGGATCAGAGGCTCAAAATCAAACTCTCTTGATCAAAAATTAAGATCTAAGTATGCAGAGAAAAATTTCATTATTTTGAGATTACTAATTTAAACCGAAATTTAGAAAATACTGGAGAAATTTTGAGCTACACCTCACCTACAGAGACGGTCTGCATGAATTCCTCATCTTGCTCCAAAGCCTCAAGCTTGTCAACCTGCAAACAAGCCTCAATATCCATACTCCCATCTTCAACCCCAGTATACACAGTCAACTTGCCATCGAACTTATTCCCAACCCCACTTCTCACAGCAAGAGGCTTTCCCCAGCCAAAGTCGTTCCCATAAACATTGAATCTCGGCGAACTACCCGTGATAAAACCGTTGTTACTCCGAACTTTTCTCACGCTTAAAAACTTGGGATCTTCAAGCCAGGCCTGTAAATATTCTCTCACTACTTTCTCTTCTCTGCTATTGTCAATCATTTGTCTCATTTTCAAAGCAATCCATCCAACCCCGTTGCTGATTAGCTCATTGACAGTCACAGTCACAGCTGCTAAGTGAACAGCGTTGCCAAAGTAATGTTCCTGCAATGGTGGGTTCAGTTTCTGTCTCATGCCCACTATTATTCTGTATGTTGTTTCTTCTTTTCCCTCAATGTTTTTGCTGCAGCGGATGATGGTACGCCATAAATAGGCCAAGAGAACTTGAAGTGATGAGATATTGGTTGTACCCATTTCGTCATTTGCTTGTTTTTTGAGTTTCTGGAGTGTTTCTTTGGAAAAATGTAGCACTCTCTCTTGCAGGGAAGGTGTTCTAGAAAATGCGTCGGTGGTTTCTTCGTCAAAAACAGGCGGAGAAAGGTGAAACGGGCAGCGTGTTTCGTCAACAAACCAGCGTTTGAAAGATGGGGGAAAGACAGAAACATTCAGAGATGGGTTCGAAGAAATGTCTGACCAATGATTGATGAAATGCCAGAAAGAAGATCCGTCGCAGACTGCGTGGTTCATGCTGAAGCCAATGAAAATGCCATCTACGAGCCCCGTCACCTGGACGGAAAGCAATGGCTCATTGATACCTTGGTGGTTTTTGACGCCGTTGAGTGGAAAAAAGGAGCGGACGATGGATGGCACGTTGCGTGGCTCGAGTACATTAGCTACCGTGATCTTGTCTGCTATTGCATGGATGAGTTGTGCTCCGGTGTTATTACAGTTGATGAAGTATGTGACAGTATTGTCGTTGTTTTGGACAACTGAAAGGCGGCCTGCAAGAGGGAAGAATGCGTCTAGAGCCCGAGAAAGAGAGGTTTCTAAGTGATGCACGAGAGAGTGATCTTTCAGTGTATCTGGTGCGTGTTTGAGGAACAAAAGTCCCTTTTGGATGTAATCAACTGGGAGGAGTTGTAGATCCCATGGAGTGAGGTCAATCCTTTGAGCTTGAGTTGAATCCTTGTATGTTGCTGGATAGACTGTGCTAGATGAGATGTAGTGAATACCTTCCGGCCCCATGTTTTCTTTCTCTCTCCAGGAGTTTCTACTTGTGTTCAACAAGCTCAAGTTCTAGCATTTTATAATAGATCTTGACCCAAGTACGAAATCCCTAAAATACGACTAGTATTTGGACACATTTTCACCAACTTATATTGGACATAGAGATTTATTCTGAACTCTTTTGAATTTTCATAGGGTATCTTTGATCTTTATCTATCCATTCTATTGGTCTATTTGTTGCTATCTTTGTTCAATATCCTTTAAATTAAATATTCTATGGCTGACATTCTTTTATCCGAAAAAGAATAAGAGAAAATGAATCAAAGTTACAAGAGCAATAAGCGAAAATAGTTGGAAAATTCAAGCAACTAAGACATGTAACCTTTATTCTTTGTCCATTTTCTCAAGTGTAGCATTTGTTTTTTCTTGATTACACTGATTTATGTTCTTTATAATTCAAAGAAAAATAAATAATGTTCCTATTTGATTTATTCTACATGTATGCGCATGTGAAGACGTGAAAATTAAATCATCAAAATTTTTCGGGTCGTACGTCGATGTGTAGGTTTTCAAAAATCCGTAATTGCGAATCATCAAACAAATCATTCAGCCGTGATGATAATCACATATTACGAACTACCAACACTATATTATGACTCTTCAATTCACAATCCGCTATACTTAATGATGAGAGAAAATTTCATACTCGAAAATTTTTTGAACCTTGATTAATTTTTCATTCTAGAGAATGTATGTCTCTTACATCTGTTTAAGCAATTCTCAATTACTTTTAATCTCTCCTTTTCAAGAAAAGTATAGAGAACGAGAGTTTCTCTCAAACTCTAATTTGTTTAAGAAAGATATCGCATTTACAAAGAGAGAGAAGTTTTTTTAAGAGATGGGTCGTTAAGAAATAATGAGAGTTATCCCATTATCTCAATTTGATTTAAATTAAAATTTTACTCAAGGTAAAAAGCCTCTCATAAACATATTTACTAACATCTCTCACTTGTATATGAGAGTGTTTTATATCCATCATAATATCACAACTTATGCGATCTTTCACATAACTCTACTGGACTTTTATATAGGACTGGGTATCATGCAACTGACGAGTACACTTGTAAACATTTTGATGCATCTATTAGGACGATTGAGAACCCAACGTTAGTATAAAAGAACTTGTTGTACCTCAAACTCAACGTATATATTTATCAAGTCACTTTTCTCATCCAAAGTGATCCCCAATTATTACTTGACTGTATATTCAATATTATATTTCAGTCCCATCATGAATAAATATAACAGATCGACCGGTAAATATAACACAATAATATAATATCGATTGGTTTTCGTTTTCTTTACTCAAAACTATCCATCTCAATTTAGTTATTTTGCTAAACCTGTTCCGCAGATCTCATTATCTTCCAAACAATTGGTAAGCATATTTAAGTAGCACACACTAAATCTAAGAACAGCCGAAAGTAATAAAGATACTATTGGGCACATCCTATGGGTCTCGGCTCTCACACAGTAGGCACGGGAATTAATATCATATTATTGTCTCAAATAATAGCTCCCACTATCTTATAGTTGGTTTATCACATGCGGTATGAAATACATGTTACAGTGTTATTCTCCAATCTCTCAAAATGGCATGTCGAATTTTTTTAACACTGTAAAAGTATGAGACTCAGTCTACACATAAGATTTTACCTAGAAATCTCAGAAAGAGTATTTCAGAGACAATATTACTAAACACAAATGATATCTAATATCTCAAACTTGACTACTTACAGATAACATAGATGTGAGTATGTCTATGTCAGTCATATCGGATATAAACTCATCCTAAACATGTATCAAGGCAACTTATTTTCTATCAGAACCACTCTTAAAGTCTCTTACGACTAGAAACATCTCCGCTCACTTAGAGTTGGAGATGGTTACTCGTGTGAGAGAATCAATTTCATATGCCTAATATATCTTTTATCATATCATATCATAAAATATATAATAGTAAATAAGTGTAACAAATAAATGATTGGATAATGCACATGTCACATTTAATAATAAGTATCAAAATATCAATATAATACATATGAGAAATGTCAAAATACATGTAAATTCAATTATTATATATATCTTACAAAAAAATATCTCGTAATGGATTTGGTGAAAGGATCAGCCACCATATTGTATATAGAAATGTACCTGGTATCAATATGTTTGATCCTGCTGTAATACTTAGGGTCTCTAATATAGGTAATAGCAGTCTAATTATCACAGTAAATCATCACTGACTTCTCACTATCTGTCACAACCCTTAACTCATTTAAAAATCTATAAAACCAAACACTCTTCTGAATTGCTGTTGAACATGCCACAAACTACGCAGATTTGCTTCTTATTGTTCCAAGAAATGACACCATTATTAAGCAAGACAGCAAAACCTAATGTTGATTTATGTCCATCCAGATCGTCATCCAAATCGGCATTTAAATACTCAATGAGACGCAAATCACTTTCTCCATAACACAAGGAGATGTCCGCATTTTACTTGAAATATCTCATAATCCTTTTCACTATTTTTCAGTGACCCTTTCTAAGATTCGATTGATACCTACTAACCAAACTGACTGCAAAAGAAATGTCTGATCGTGTACATAATATTGCATACATTAAATTGCCCACTATATTGGTATAAGAGATTTTACTTATCTTTCTTATATTTTTCTAAGTCTTAGAGCATATGTTAAAAGTCAGACACTCATTTTTAGTGAAAGGAGTATTTATGGGGTTGTAATTGCACATCTTGAAGCATTCAAGAACCTTCTTGATGTAGGACTCTTGTGAAAGAGTCAACACTCTTCTCGAATGATCCCTCAGTATTCTAACTCTAAGAATAAATTGAGACTCACCCATATCCTTCATATAAAAGCTCCACGATAACCACGTTTTGTGCTACCATGCGTTTGCACACTCCGACAGCAGGCTTATGTGTGCTCCGGGTTGCATCCTAGGTTAGGACGTGGGTCGGACACAAATCTGATTTAGAACCGACCCTAATCCTCGACCGGGTCTTCGCGCGCCTCATCGTGTGTGAAGCCCACACACCCACGCCCTGCACTATCGTGCACCTTCCCAAGCGTGACATAAACGCGCTCGTGGGCCCAAGTCGGGTCTTCTTCACTCGATGGGTTTGCAATCAGGTCCTCACGACCCGGCTGTCGGAAAAACTCTCTCTGGCCAAATTTTTGTGCCAATTTTGACTGGAAACTATAATGAGATCTCCTTCAAACATCCTAACCATGATTTTTGTGCCGTTCGCGACCATATCAAAAAATCCAGTTTTCAGCGATAGTAATATACAATTAATATATCAAAATATAGATCATATCATGAGAAATATATTTCAGCGATAGTAATACACAATTAATATATCAAAATATAGATCAAATTATGAAGAATATATTTACACCATTTTTATAGATCAATTGGTTCTTAAACTCAACAGATCAAAGTTCTAAGGTTTCATGCACTATTCAAGATTGAAAATTTTAACAAGATATTTCATAGTTTAAACATACTCTAAAATTAAATAAAAATCATTTTTATGTTCCTTATGTCATGAGTAATCTTGTGGTATATTCATATTCGTGATCCGAATTCTAAATTTTTACCCTATGCATTTTATATCCAAAAAAATTCTGAATTTTTTTTTTACTAAATTTAAATATGCTCTGATATCATGTTAGATTTATTCTACATATATGCGCATGCGAAAACGTGAAAATTAAATTATTTAAAATTTTTGGATCATATCCCGATGTATAGATTTTCAAAAATCTTTGACTACAAACCTTCGGACAAATTGCTGGGCCAAGATAATAATCACATACTACAAACCACCGCTATTATATCACGATGACTCAATCCATAATCCGGTGAACTTAATGATGGAAGAAAATTTCCTATTTAAAATTTTCTTGAAACCTCTTATTAATTTTTCATTCTAGAAAATATATATCTTTCACTATATATCTAAGCAATTCTCAATTGCTTTTAGTCTCTCTTTCTCAGTAAAAGCATAGAGAACAAGAGTTTCTCTCAAATTTTAATTTTTCTCAGAAAAATATCACACGTACAACGAGAGGGAGAGATGTTTTTTTTGGGGAGATCGGTAGTTAAAAGATAATGAGAATTATCACATTATCTTAATTTATTTTAAATTAAAATTTTATTTGAGATAAAAAGTCCCTTATGGACATATTTATCAACAATTCTGATATTAAAATAGTTATTTTTGCCTTAGAAGGGTTTAGTAAAAGTTATATTTAACTTGAATCATAATAGAACTGAAATTATATTTAAATTTTTTTGACTTATTTAATTTACAAAATGATTAGTAACATTAAAATATTAGAATATTTTTATTAGTCTCGTGAACTCGTAAGTTCGTAAGTGATAATAGTAAAATATTGAACATTTATTTAACCGGTGAATTTAAATATTAGTATAATTTGAAAATTCATTTATTAACAAGTTATGTTCCAACATATTTTTATATAAGTATTTAAGATAAAAAAAGAAAAAAAATGATATTAGGCCTCTGAGTATCATACGTAAAAATAAAAATAACTCCAAATCCTTATTTATTTTATCTTGATTAACTTATATTAAAATTATTTAATTAATATGATTCGAGTATCGTGAAATTTAATTTTCTTATATTTAATTTTTATTTTTAAGATTTAAAATTAAGATTTTTGATTAAAAATCAACGAGTTTTGTCTAAATCAATACGCATCGAATATTCGATTGGTCCTCAGACCTTGCATTGTTCACGAGGGATGCTGGTGTGCGTACCATATGGGACCATATTCTAAATGATTATGTCTGGACAGTACAATTTTGTTCTAGTCACGTTCAATCATGTCCTCTGGGTTGCGGACCAACCACGTCCTGTAAATATAAATATAAATAATAAATGTAAAATTGACATAAGTAAAATTTTATTTTGATGGTTAGAGATTAAAATTGAGATTAATAGAAATATTTTATTATTACTAATTTTTTGTGTAAATATATTATTTATCATTAATCAGATCTGAATTTTATCTGATTAATCTGATTTGATCATTATGAGACCTACTAAGAGATTAACTCTTTCAAATCTCGTTTCTTCATTTCTATAGATCAAATTTAAAACTTAAAATTAAAAGAGCGTAACGTTTAAATATATTTTAAAATAGACTATGGTCACATTATTAACAATAACATACTAAAAATCCAATTGTAACATATTTAATATATTTTAAAATTTAAATATTCAATTATATATTTTAAGGATTTAATTAAAATTTTACGCTTAAAATTTAAAAATTTTATATGTAAAAATTAAAATTGTCGTGTTTAATCAAACCAAATCAAATCGCATCACAACTCATCTTTGTGTGCAAACAAAGAGAAGTTCACGGGCATGAGATGTCACCGTTACCTCCTGCAGTGGCCTGTGCGGGATGTACATGGGGGCATGTGCCTGTGCCTGTGCCTGTGCCCCCCACATGAAAGGCTTTGGTTAGCATACCATATATTTTAAGATAAATAATTTAAAAAGCTAAAAAGATTACATGAAATTCACAAACACAAATAATTACTGTAGTTTAGCATCATTATAGATTCAAAATATACAGTTTAGGGGTGAATTATTACCCAAAGAAAAATGCAAGATGCAAATCATAATTTTTCAGAGAACTGAGAGAAAGCATATCATTTATTTTCGTGCGCCCAGAACAATGAAGGCCCGGGACCAGCTGACCTATCGAGGCGGCTGCAGGTCCGGACCTTGCATGGAGCTGGGCGCAGGAGTTGGGAAATTGCCAAGCTCAAATTTCACCTTGAAACCCACCTTTAACACTTACTAATTTTTTTCCCATTACTTAACCTTGGTTATCCGGATTATTCGACAAATACAGTTTGAATATTATAAAATCTAATTTAGAGACGGATTTTCTATATATATCTGTTTTTTTAATTTTAATATTCGAACTCAAAATATTATTTAAAAAAATTTAATATGTTACTACTAAACGTACAAAATATGATTCTGACAACACTTACCATATCAATAACCGTAAAAAAGAGACTCCCTCTTGAATTAGAATCAAGGGAAAGAAGTTAAATCTATGTTAAAACAAGCAATCAAAAGAATAAAGTAATTCATACAGGTGACAAAAGGATACAAGATTTAAGTAGTTCAACAAAAGGGTAGAAAGAGAAACAAAATAACTATTTTATCAAAAAAAAAAAAAAGAGAAACGAATTCATTATTCCTGACAAAGTGTAGAGAGCTACTAAAAGTCTCATACACTGAAATCTCAATTATGACAAACCCCAAACCCCATACGACCTATGAGTATGGAATTGGATGTGCACCATAGAAGCCGACCCAACATAACTCATACAAAAACTCCTTTTGTCTTGGCACGGTAGGAGTTTACTACATACCACGCAACTCCAACTCTATTCTCAACTCTTCTCTATTTTATTTATTTATTTTGTTTTTTACCAAAGACTCCCAGAATACAATCGATTATGAACTATGGTTTAATCACATCTTAATTTTGATTATGCTAGTCTCTATTCGGTTTCGATACGAATCATCAAGGAACACTCCTACGTATAATGATAATCTAGATTACACGAAAATAAAAATAGGAAAACAGAAACGAATATGAAAAGATACGAAAAAATGATATTTTATAAAAATATAATAAACGAAAATATAGAAAAATATGAAAATATAAAAAATTATAACGATATTTATGTAAATATTAATTGTTTTATAGAAATAATAAAATAGTTTTCTTTTATAATAAAAATCTAAAATGATCAAATATATAATTATTAATTATAATATAAAAAATATAAAAAATATAAAAAATATAATTAAATAAATAATTCATTAAATATGAAAAAAATATAAAGATTTTTATATAAATATTAATTAATTTTTCATGTTGAACGTTTAAAAAATCGAAACGTTTCGAAAATGAAAAAAAAAATACCAATATTGAGAAGTTAGATGGCTACAATTTTTTTTTTTTTTTTATTTTGGTTTCCTAAGATGACAACTATGCTATAGCATCATCTTTGAATCAAAATATAGTGTTCAAGGAGTAAAATATTCCAAAAAATCAATTAAGATGCAGATTGCAAATTTTCAGACATTGAAAAAAATGTTCTTGATCTTATAATTTTTTTGCAGTGCCCGCCCATGACCAGCTGAACAGCCCAGGCAGCTGTAGAGAACAGCAATATAAAATTAAAATTTTAAAAATAAAAATTGGAATAGATCCTTTTAGATATCGATATAAAAGAGAACAGACAATAAAACAAAGTAATACAAAATTTAAATTTTAAAAATAAAAATAGAGACGTCCGAGAGATCAATATAAGACTGATCTGAGAAATAAAATAACATAAGATTAAAATTTAACTAAAAGATAAAAATAATGAATAAATTTTCTTTAATTTTTTTTATATTTCTATAATTATAATAATGGATATTCTATAAACATCCTATCCATTGTAATAAATTAGAATAAATATGAAAATATGAGAAATGAGAAGAAATTCAAATACTTTTAAAATCAAAGCATTACTAATTTATTTTAATACTCAATGATTTCAAATATCACCCTTTTTATAATAATTTGATTTTACAAATACTTTATTTTATTTATATTTTATATTTCCATATACAGAAAAATGAATATTTTGTAAATGTCCAAATATTATATATAAAAAAAAAGATTTATGAAGTTTTGTTTCGCGCCCTATAATATTATTTTTACGTGAATTATTTCTAACTCTCATTATTTTTATATTTTTTGACAATATAATATTCATGCAATATTTACGGTTATGAAAACATAATATTTACTATATACTGAGATAATATCGAAAGCATTTTTTTATATATACTATAACATATTAACCACTATCAGAATTAGAGATTATACGACTCTCTATATCTATTAAATAAGAAATAATACACAAATATACAATATTTCTCAAATTTTCTCTTTTCTTTTCATTTTTTTAAACAATCATCCTAAATTTTAAAATTCAAATTTTAATAAAATACTAATTATTAGGATATACTTTTTACGTTCCCAATCACAATCACAATTTTAAAATTTTAAAATCTTTATCGCTTATTTAATTTCTCCCCTGAAAATTTTTTCTTTTTCTTATTAAAAATAAAAAATTTCAATCAAAGAAAAATAAAAAATTCTGTTTACAAAGTCTTCAATTTTACTAACCTACATTTGAGATAATTATGTTTTTTATGTATTTGGATTAAATATAATTATCTTAAATGTGGGTTTAATCAAACTACAATTAATTGTCAAATATAGAGATTGAAGTTAGAAAAATGTCTTTAAATCCGTAAGTATTTCATAAAATATGATTAGATTTGATATATTAATAAGTTTAGACCAGAAATTTTTTTTTTTTTTAAATCTCATTTATTACTAATATTGCATGGCATTTACCATTATAACTAACGTGATCGTATCTAATACCACAATCGATTCCACGAAAAATAGGAATGAAAAAATATTACATTAAAAGAATTATGCTTAAATTAGATCTGATAATACTCGAAACGGATTAATCGGTGTATAATTCTGAATACTGATCGATTATACCAAACATATATATATTATGATTAAAGTGATTTTAAATTTTTTGACGATAATAATTAAGTTGAGTATATCAACATAAACATCTTAACCACATATCGTATTGGTGTAATTATATCGGATATAAAATTATATCTATATTAAAAAATGGAATTGTTTTTTATTTGATTTTAAAATAATTATTAAATTCTCCTGACATGCTGAGTCCAATTAATCAAAATAGAAATTTAAAACAAAGCGGAGAATTTTAAGCCCATTGGCATTAACCAGAAATTTTGCCCCCCGAAGTGAGTGTCTGCATGAACTCTTCATCCTTCTCCAAAGCCTCCAACTTTTCAGCCAACAAACAAACCTCAACATCCATACTGCCGTCTTCAACCCCAGCATTGAAAGTCAACAAGCCATCGATCTTATGCGCAACCCCACTTCTCACAGCAACGGGCTTTCCCCAACCAAAGTCATATTCATATACGTTGAATCTCGGAGAACTACTCGGCACAAAACTGTGACTCGCAAGGGTAGTTACATCAATAAACTCGGGATCTTCAGGCCAAGCCTGTAAGTACTGTCTTGGTAATTTCCCTTCTGCGAGATCGTCAATCGTTTTTCTGATTTTCAAAGCAATCCATCCAACCCCACTGCCGATTAACTCATTAACTGTCATTTTCATATCACCTTCATGAATAGCGTTGCCCAAGTAATGTTTTGGCAATGGTGGGTTCAGCCTCTGTCTCATGTCCACTATTATGAAGAGTTTTGTTTCTTCTTTTCCCTCGATGTTTTTGGTGCAGCGGATGATGTTACGCCATAAATGGGCCAAGACAGCTTGGAATGATGAGATTCTGGTGGTACCCATTTCTTCATTTGCTTGTTTCTTGAGTTTCTGGATTGTTTCTTTGGAAAGATGGAACACATGTTCTTGCAGGGAAGGTATTCGAGAAAATGCGTCGGTGGTGTCTTCGTCGAAAACAGGCAAAGAAAAGCGAATTGGGCAGTGGCTTTCATCAACAAACCAGCGTTTGAGAGATGGGGGAGAGAGACAATGATTCAATGATGGGTTTGAACAGAGGTCTGACCAGTGATTGATGAATTGCCAGAAACAAGTTCCGTCCCCGACTACGTGGTTCATGCTGCAGCCTATGAAAATGCCATCTACGAGCTCTGTCACTTGGACGGAAAGCAACGGCTTCGAGATGCCTTGGTGGTTTTTTATGCCGTTGAGAGGAAAAAAGGAGCGGACAATGGCTGGCACGTTGTATGGCTTCAGGATATTAGCTACAGTGACATTTTTTGCTTCTGCATGGATCACTTGTGCTCCGGTGTTATTGCAGCTGAGGAAGCATGTGACAGTGTTGTCACTGTTTTGGAGAATTGAAAGGCGGCCTGCAAGAGGGAAGAATGCGTCTAGAGAGCGAGAAAGAGTGGTTTCTAAGTGACGGATGAGTGAGTGATCTTTGAGTGTATCTGCTGTGGGTTTGAGGAACAAGAGACCTTTTTGGATGTAATTAGCTGGGAGGAGTTGGAGGTCCCATGGAGTGAGGTCAATCCTTTGAGGTTGAGTTGAAATTTTGTATGTTGCTGGATATACTGTGCTAGTTGAGATGTAGCGAATGTCTTCCAACCCCATGTTTTGTTTTCTGTGAACACTACAAGTTTCTACTCGTGTTCAACAAGCTCAAGTTTATTTGAATTCTGGAAATTGAGCTAAATATATAAAATTTTCACTATTGATGCGGGTATCGATATGATTCGGTGTCTATTGAATCCTTCATTTAACATTTCTTACAATGATAAAATAACCTTTGGATAATTATCCAAAGGCCATGAACTTTATGATTACCAATATCAATATCCATTGTATCATTGTATGTTCATGCCTATGTATATTCATACCCATGAAATTAGACACTACTGAATGATCATTGTATCTGATGCCTACCAATCCAATGGTACATAGAAAATCCTTAAGATATCTATGAATATAGATCTATGTGATATTGTCCGGATGTTAGTTACTATTTCCAGTGAGATAAGATATAAGATAATCTTTTTTTTTTTTTTTTTTTTTTTACACGAAATTTGAATTCCGGTTTATAGGGTCTTGATCACTAAACTATCCTCTTAAAGATATAATCATTAGATAGATATTCAAAAAATTCCGTATGTGTCGATATCCATTTGAATTATAAAAAATCCCTTTTTGGGGAAAATTTTTATGATATTCATGAAATGTGCCGGTGGTTATTTGAATTGTTATCGGTATTATTCAATGACTAATAGGGATTGTAAAAATTATAAAATATAAAATAATATAAATATAAAAAATGGATGAATATAGTTGTGTTACCATGTTAGAGGTGCAGAGTAATATAATAATAATATGAAAGTTAATACTCAATTGTTTTAATAAATTATTACAATAAGTTGTATTTATAAAGAAAATCTATTATCACAAATATGAAACAATTATTACAAATATAGATATATAAAAATATGGAATGTCAAATATGTATCAAAATTAAATTAATTAGTATGTAATATATTCTCTAACAACCTATTCAAATTCAATGTGATATAATGAAAATCACTTGAATTTGAATAAATGATCTAAAATCATATGGGGTGTTTTTGCAACCCTTGTACTAGTTTTGGACTCTGTCTCCGGCTCTGGCTCTCTAGCTTTGGCTCTAACTTTGCCGATGGCTCCGAGATTTGGCTTTTGGCTCCAGGCTTAGCAGGCTCGGGATTTGGCTTCGCTGATAGCTCCGAGCTTTGGCTCCTGACTCTGGGCTTAGCAAGCTTGGGATTTGGCTCTTGGCTCTTGGCTTTGGTGTTGGCTTTATCTCTATCTTATCTAGTTCTAGCATTGGTTCGGGCTATTGAAGACACATGTGGGTGCATAGAAAACCCTTTTGCTAAGAGAACCTAATGTCATGTTGAAATATAAAATAATATAAATATTAAAAATAGATGAATATGGTTGTGGTACCATTTAGGGATGGAAAATAATATAATAATATGAAATATAATACTCAAAAGTTGTATTTATATAAAAAATCTATTCTGTGCTCCGGCTCCGCCTCTACCTCTAGCTCCGAATCTGTGCTGATGGCTCTAAGTTTTGGCTCCTAGCTTTAGGCTCAACAGGCTTGGGATCTAGCTCTGGATCTAGCTTTGCCGATGGCTTTAGACTTTGGCTCCTGGCTCCGGGTTTGGCAAGTTCAAGATCTAGCTCTTGACTTTGGTGTTGGTTTTAACATTGACCGATTTAGTTTCAGCATTGGTTCCGGTTGCTGGAGAGTACCATATTAACATAAAAAATAATATAAATATAAAAAATAAATGAATATTGTTTTGGTATCATATTAGAGACGGAGAATAATATAATAATATGAAATTTAATATTCAATTGTTTCAATAAATTATTATAATAAGTTAAGTTTATATAAAAATCACATTATTTTAAATATAAAAATAATTATTACAATATAGAAATATAAAAATATAAAAAATTAAATATGTATCAAAATTAAATCATGATATATAATATATTCTCTCGCATATACTATTATTATTTGTATAATTCTTTCTTTATCAAATACTCTCAATGTGATATTCTTTTCAATATATAGAATTATATTATTCTTATTTAAAGTATTATTGATGGAAACAAAGCATCTAGTAGAAAACTTCTACCTTTCGATATGCATAATCATTGGAAGTGATCATAGAGGATATTATGTCCAAAAAGCAAACCCGTTATGAATTTCCTGCACCAAAGCATCAATCTTATCAGGGGCGCAAGTCATCCTTAAAAAAATTGATAATTTTCGCATCTCTCACAACAAAAATGTCTAACATATATATATATATATACCGACACTTCCTTTTTAATTTTGTAGAGAATTATATTGTCGTCGAGTTTTGTTTGACATACAATATAATTATAATTATGAACGCGTGTTTTATCTGAATTATGATTAATTTTGTTCTGGTAAATACTAAAAGCTCTCTTTGTGTATTGAGAAAGTCTATGAATATCGTTTTTAAAGGAACAGTCTAATAGTACAAATCTATCTCTTTCAACGTGATGATCTCATGTTCAAATTATTGTATAAAAAAAAAAAAAAAAAGAAGTGTCTGCGGATGTCTGGGAGCCACAGCTTGATATCATTCGGGTGTTCTACTTGTCTGAAGATATTTTTGTACACCAAACTCTTTCTTTTTTATCATTAAAAAGAGAACATAGCAATAAATATAAGTACAAGATATACCACAAAACAAAAATATAAGTCCGCATTGGGAATGTTATAGACTTCTTGCCATCCGCAGTGGAAATGAATTACACAGAGCTCTTTCTGCAACGGACGAGAAGGGGATCAGGTCCAACCAACCCCCTCCAAAAATGAAACACATATAGAAAAGATAGCAGAGAATAGTAGGGAATAATAAACTTGCGAATTGCATTTCTCAAGCCTTATCAATGACACGACCTATGATATGATAGGCAATTAATTGTCAATAATTTGTGGAACATAACTACAAATTATGAGTAATTCATGGCCAAATTTGCTGAATATTGCCATAAACCTGAAACCAAGTTCCTAAAGCTATCACAATTGGGGTTGAGTGTTCCAAGCATAACTTCTACTATCGGCTGATGAACCTGAGCAACCATCTAGTTCTAATCTGCCACCTTAAATCAATTTTGCAGAACCACAAAAGAAGTGCCATAAGCTCATCACCATAAAGTTAATAGATCAAAATAACTGTGCCACCAAAGTATAATCTCTTAGTTTTGCTAACACTAGTACATCTGCGCAACAATGCTCCCACTGACACACAGACAATGAGAGAGAGAGAGAGAGAGAGAGAGAGATTAATTCAACAGAAGATTGGCTTTAAGACTCGGAAAAAAATGGAGGAAACATGTGGAATACAACACAACAGCTTGTACAAGCAAGAGATACAGTTTTACAAATCCTTGGACACAACACTTTATGAGATTTGGAGCCATTACATAGTTAAAATGGGTTATATATACACAAAGAAATAAATCAGCAACAAATAATAAAGTTCTGCATCACACTTGACCAATTGAAATCCAAGATAATGTAAAACCAAGACTTTCTCATTGGTTATGATACTCTGGATTAAATGCCATAGCCTCCCGGTAGATTAGCTCCTTCATTTGCTCCTCAGTCAGTGCGTGCTGCTCAAAGTCAAAGTTGAAAGGAGTCATGCAAATCGGCTCATCACTTATGTCATGTAATGAGTTGAGGTACGGATGTGCCAATGCATCTTCAACTGAGAGATGATTGTAAAAAGAACACGGGTGAGAAAAGACATTGTTATATCAAAAGCTGAAAGCAGCAACCAGCAGAGCGGACAAAAATTTAAAGTTTACAATCTCAGCAGAGAAACCCACAAGGCATAAATGATGAATCAAATTCGGTAATGTGATTCCACATGAGCTCAAATTGTGTGTAGCCTTCAAATTCTTTACCACCATGCAACAAAACATATAGACGAATCAAATTTGCCTGATCTGATCAAAACATTCAACCTGAGATCTATTTTCTGATAACAACTGTTTCTTTAGGCAGAAATATAAGTAGGAAATTTCTCAGGTTTCAACATCAACAAACAATAAGGTTACAGTTTACCCCCTAGAAAATGTTCAAAGGAACTAAAGCTTAATGTTTCGATTTTGAATATGGCCACTCTTTCACAATTCATTTACTCCAACTGGATGAATTCATGGCAAGAATAGGGAAGCATGGAACCAACTTCTTGGGCAAAATATATACACTTCTAAAGCAACCAAACAATGCTTATATCAACAAGGGCCATGTCCATCATCTGCTCATGTCGGAACATAACATTCAAGTCCCTATGCATAACCACAGCTTAAGTTTAAAGGGAGAACATGCAATATATTTCTTCTATAGACTCTGTCCCTTTTATCCTTTCTTACTTCCTGATTAACGTAAATGATGTTTTCAGAATGTTTGCATGTATCAGTTGTAAGATGTCTAGATGCTACAAAAAGTGAAAGCTGAAAAGACCTTGGTAAATGAATATATTGCAGGACAGCTAATATGCATTTAAAATAAAATAGACCCCACCCTATACCACCTAAAACTCTTACACAAGTATACAACATAACAGTCTGGGAAGATAAGCCATAGAACAATGATAATTGTAGTAGAAACATGTATTATGAAGCTTTGAGAAGCCCTAATCATCCAAGATCACTTCATATATAAGCACTAGGTTGCCTTTGCCAGACAAAAGTTTTCCAACCGGCCCATGACCAAACAAAAGTGTGCATCATTATGTTTGGTTATCCTTCCAGTTTTGGACTTAGATTTCTTGTTAGTGTTCAATGTTGTTAAGGGGTGAATCTCATTGCATACCATTGTTGCAGTTGTGCTGAAAAATAGTGAGTAAAACTTTTCACATAGAGGAACTGTTTTCCCGTCAGGGTGAAAGAATGTTTTTTTTTGGGGGGGGGGGAGGGTTGGGGGAATGAAAAATTATGCTAGGAAATTTTGAACACCATTTCAGATTTTGTTTGGTACCCCCCCCCTCAAAAAAAAAAAAACAGAAAAGGATGGGCAAATAGGGGGAGGAAAGATATTGGGCTTCACTACACTCTACAGCTTCGCCCTGGCAAGTTGGTCAACTCCAATCCTGCAATCGAACTTAGTGAACCACCGACCCTTGCAAGTGGGTGGGTTAGAATCCCACAGGAAAACTGGACGTTAGAGATAAAAGCAAAATCAGATGCCAATGTTTTCAAAACCAGACACAACCAGCATGTCTAACCGTTCAAACCATCAACTGGTAGGCTTAGCTTTCCAAAGTAACCATCAAAACCTGACTAGGGTCAGATCGTTTGAACTGCAAAATTGAAGCCACACACAAAAAAAGCAAAAAAGAAAAGGGAACACAATTGGGACATAAATTTTCATTTTGTTATCCAATTCCCGAGCTCTCCTTTTCTCTTGACTCAACTCGACTATCGATCAAATTTCTCTCGATCGATCAATTAATTCAGTTGTCTTTGCTGTTGTCTCCTGCCAATCAATTCAATAAGCTCTTTTCTCTTCTCATGTTCCTCCTCTTTCTTTGCTTCTTTTCTTTTCTTTGTTGTATTCTATTTCTCTAAATCAATCTGAACCTTGATCAGTTAATAAAATTGTCATTGCCATTTTCGTCTCCATTGTCGATTGATTAATTCAGGTAAGCTGTATCCTCTTCTTCTTCTTCTTCTTCTTCTTCTTCTTCTTCTTCTTCTTCCTATTTGAGAGAAGCTAATTGTTGGGTACACTGGGTTGCAAGGTAGATAGCAATAGGTAGGCACTTTAGGGAGGTTTCTTGGTGAATGCCATGAGAAGCGCGAATGCTTTAACTTTCTAAAATGATTATTTGCTCTTGCGGAATATATTTTCTTGTTTTACTTCTGCTTCCAAAGAGATAGAAACTTGTACTCTGATATATGACAAGAAGTGTATTTTCTTGGTGCCAAACATTGGGTATTAATAAAAGACTAACGAATTTTTGAGCTTCCACCCTGGTTGGCAGACATTTTATCACATAGTGAATTACCTTGAGTTTGAACAAACCAACTGCTTGCAAGTTTGCTGTCTTGCGGCTTAATCAAATTGCCAATATTTTTAGGTTATACTTTGGAAGTAGTATACAACTTCAGATAAAAAGATATTCATAATCTGAAAATCTTTATGCTGTCTTTTTACATCGGTTAGATAGGTTTGATGTTGGAAAAAATTAAAATGTGAGGGAGATATTTATATTTTACCAAAAAATTCTATGATATGAAATTAAGAGTTCACCTTTCATTTAAATACATACATTCATACATATACATACATATGTATGTATGTATGTGTGTATTGCAAGACAAGAAATTAAGATTGATCTTGTTTACATTTGTGATGCAAAAATTAAAAAAAAAATGCTAATACAAAGGTTATGAAAAATAATATATAAATATTTTAATTATTAAAAATATTAATGACATCTGCAGATGTCGTGATGATGTCACGGGTTCGACTGGTCAAACCATGAAATGGAAACTTTTTCAGTTCAAGCCCCAGTCTATTTCTAAAAACCTTGATATTTTACACATTGCCAACGATAATCCACGGAACCTATATCAAGAGCGATGGTAGAAAATTTCTCTACTATCACAACGTTAATAAATATGATCATTATCATACCAGCAGTGACCATTATATCCTAAAATTAATAAGGATACAGAAATGACCAACCCCAGAAGAAAGAACCTTCCGCTGGAAATCAAGCCAATGGGCAATAAAAAGAGAGTAACAAGACCATGGAAATCCAAGCTGCATGTTAATGCAATGAGTACCACGACTCACTAAAAAGCCAAGACCATCCATGTGCATTTACAAAACATTTACGAGCTAACAGCACCCAGTCAACAGGCTTTACTTGCTTTTATAATGCATAAACAATTTCAGTAAAACACTTTACAAAGCCACAAAGCAGAAAAGAGTCTGTAGGTCCACTAGAGCCATAAAAGCAGAAGCACAGAGAGAGAGAGAGAGAGAGCAACCAGCAGGACAGAATGGAAAAAATAGGAAATTAGAAAACCTAAATTCATGCTACCATCACATACATATAAGAGGCAAGGTCAACCAAAGAATGAATAAGCAAGCATCTGTACACCAAATGCAAGCAAATAAGTGGATGGATCCCTAACTACACATTCAACAAGTCAAAGACACAGTATATGGAGGGGAAGAGATCCACCTGTAATCCTTTGTCTAGGATCGAATGTTAACATCTTTTCAACAAGATCAATAGCTGAAGGATGCACATGCGGAAATTTCTCAGTAAATGACTGCCTCTGATAAGCTGGAAGTTGCCGAATGTATCTCTTCGCATTTTCATTCAAAAACCCAAACTCAGCCTCGGTTGGAGTGCCAATAAGCTGAAGCAAACAGTAGGGGTCAGTCACCCATGGAACACATATAAACCTTAGAAGAAACTATATTTTCCCCAAAAAGACAGAAATCAAACATATTAATTTGATGCCTAAGCCCAACCAGAAATGAAAAATGCAAACTTAGATTTTAGTCGTGAATCAAGAACTCCAACTGTTAAAAATGATTTAGTTGAAGTAATGGACTAACAAGCTTCACTTTATATTTCCTTTTGTGATCCCCCCTCGACACAGTATTGTAGACCAACTCTGGGTTAATTAACACTTCCACCGTGCCATAAATCTATTCTTTCAAATTCAAAAAAATTTGACACTGATCTGCTCATTATTATAGCTAGGATAATATTAGTAAAAAATATGCAGAACTTTGTGAAAAGGGAACTTGGCCTCATTCATATTTGAGGAGGCCGTTGAAAATAAACATCACCTAAAGCCCAGAATTTCTCAGCCCTTGTATCAAATCCTGCAGCCCACTCTCTAAGCTCATTTGGTGAATCAATTCAGCCCAAGAAGAAGTCTCATCAGGCCCAAGAAAGGGCACTCTTCCAGCCCAAGAAGGGAGGGCCTAAAAGCCCCTCCCAGCAGTCAGCAGACTAGCCGTTGGAAAGGATTCCAACGGCTAGTTCTGCCAGCCGTTGGAAAGGATTCCAACGGCCAGATTTCTGGCTGTTGGAGGGCCATCATTTGTCCCCTCTCTCTGTCTTTTTTCTCCTATAAACACCTGTCCCCTTCTCTTTGTAACCCATGAACAAGAGCTCAAAATCTCTATGTATTCTCACTTTGAAATACAATCAAGTTTCCATTAATTTTATGCTTTCTTGTTATTCAATTTCTTTCATAGTTTTAACATAGTATCAGAGTGTCAAACGATTCCATCCTCTTCAAGGTTGGGTGACCCTCTTTCTTCCATAAACCTCACCCAAATTCAAAACATTTCCTCTATTCAATTGAAAGGAGGAAATTACTATCAATGGGTGAGTATCATGAAGAGAGCACTCAATCTTCAAAATTTAGAGGAGCATATTCTTGATGATCCTCTTGATGAGAACAATCCCTCATATAGGGAATGGAAGAAAAGAGATGATCATGTTTTTATCATCTTACTCAACTCCTTAGATGAAACTCATAAAGCCATGGTGACTTGTGTTCCCAATGCCAAATTGGCGTGGGACACAATGTTCTTCCTATATGGCCAAGAGTCCAATCTAGGGAGGATCTTTGAGTTGAAGAAACAAATTGCTAGCATCAAGGAGGGAAAGTCTCTTCCTCAATATTTTGGTGAGCTCACCGACTTATGAAATGAGCTAATGACTCTCCGACCGGATTCAATCGATCTTAGAGTCATCCAAAAGAGGAGAAGAGGACAAAACATTTGCACTTCTAATGGGGTTGAATGACTCCTTCACTCATCTCCGACAAGAAATTCTATGCATGAAGGAATTTCCTACATTCGGGGAAGTGCAAAACATGGTGCAAAGGGCCGAAGTAAGCATGAGAATTGAGGAAAGCTCCAAACTAAAGATGGAAGCTCATGGCTTTTCAAGACCTCACGGCTGCCAAGATCATCAAAAGGGAGGTATGCTCTCATTGCAAAAAGAAAGGGCATACAAGGGATAAATGTTGGTTCTTACATCCTCACCTAAGACCAAAGAATTTCAAGCCAAAAGACCAACAAGGAGGCCAAAGCTTTGGAGCTCAAGCTACTGCCCAACAAGCAACTTCTCATGATCCAACAATGGCCGAGCTTGCTGCCCTCAAAACCACTCTTGAGAGTGTCACAAAGAGGCTTCAACAAATCTCTCCTCTTGAAGGTACAATTCAAAAACCACTTACTAATTTGCATTCAGAAAATTTTCTCATAGATTCGAACACCGACTACCATATAGTTAGGGATATTTCAAAAGTTAAGAGATTTAAAAACCTCCCCAACCATAAGATAGTACGAGTTGCTAATGGGCAAGATTTGAAGGTAAATCAAGTTTGGGAAATTCATATTTTTGGAAAAACTACAAATGCTTCATATGTTCCCAAACTTATTTCAAATCTATTGTCTATAAGTAAAATCACTAAGGATCAAGGATGTAGAGTTGTTTTTCACCCAAACTCCGTTTCTTTTCAAGACCTCAAGTCGAATCGATTGATTGGCAAGGGTTCTAGAAAAGGAGGACTTTACTTTTTGGATCAAGAACAACATGCACTTACGGCACATATCAAAGAAGATTCATCTCTTTGGCATGGGCGGTTAGGGCATTCTAGTGACCGAGCTTTAAAACGTCTATTCCCAAACTATGAGAATAGACATTGTAAAACTTGTATTTTGGCTAAAGAAACCCGAACTATGTATCCTATTTCTAAAACAATATATGAAAATACATTTGATTTGGTTCATTCGGATGTTTGGATTTCTCCCATTTTTTCACATTTAGGATACAAATATTTCATCACATTCATTGACCATAAAACTAGCTATACATGGGTGTATCTTTTAAACACCAAAGACCAAACTCTTGAAGCTCTCAAGAGTTACGTGAAATATGTGACAAAACTTTATAATGCCAACATTAAAGTCCTAAGATTCGATCATGGTGGTGAATTTACAAATCACAATTTTGAAAATTACCTTAAGAACAATGGCATTATCCATCAACTATCATGTGTCTACACATCCCAACAAAATAGGATAGCCGAACGTAAAAATAGGCATATACTAGAAATTGCTAGAGTTATGATGTTTCATGCAAACACTCCTAAGAAATTTTGGTGTGACGCAGTTAAAACCGCGATTCATGTAATCAATCTCATGCCATCCGATGTTTTGAAAGGCCAATCTCCCGTAGAACTTCTTTTAGGAAGAAAACCAAAACTTTCTCACCTTAGAACATTTGGTTGCACATGCTATATTCATGTTCATACACGTTTAAGAAACAAATTAGAATATAGAGGAAAAAAGTGTGTATTTCTTGGGTATGCATCCTTTGAAAAAGGTTATAGATGCTATGATTGTTCTACTAACCGCACATACACATCGAAAGATGTGATTTTCTTGGAGAATGAGTTTTACTTTTCAGGAGAAGAAGTAAACGAAATTTCAAAAGAAAGCTCTCAAACAACCACTTGGGATTTTCTAGTAACTCCCAATGCTACTCAAGAAATTGAAAATCCAATCAATTCTCAAGTAGTCGAAGGAAGTACTCAAAATGAGGAAGAAGGATCAAACCCTATGGATGAAGACTCGCCACTTAATTCAGGGAGAGATCAAAGAACAAGTGAGGATGAGAACTCCTCACCAAGTTCAGAAGAGCCAAGTGACCCTTCCGTTCAACTTAGAAGATCAACAAGACTTAGGCTTCCACCATCAGAATGGGTCAACCAAAGATATCTCATTTATGATTATTACACTACATCTCATGTTTCTTCGAGCCATCAAGCATTCATGAATGGGATAGACAAGGAGATTGAACCCAAGACATTCGAAGAAGCTTCAAAAGATCCTAGATGGAGGGAAGCAATGAACAAAGAATTAGAAGCTCTAAGTAAGAATAGTACTTGGGAGATAACCTCTCTACCAAAAGGAAAAAAGGCCGTGGGATGCAAGTGAGTGTTCAAAATCAAGTATAAAAGTGATAGATCCATCGAAAGATACAAAACAAGGCTAGTAGCAAAGGGATACACTCAAGCATATGGAGTTGATTATAAGGAAACTTTTGCACGGGTTGCTAAAATGAACACCGTTCGAGTACTTCTTTCGCTTGCAGCCAACTATGGATGGAATATGTTCCAAATGGATGTAGCAAATGCATTCCTTCAAGGAGACTTAGAAGAAGAAGTATATATACAACTTCCTTAAGGCCTCTAATATCAAGAATGAGATGTATGTAAGCTACACAAGGCAATATATGGGCTCAAGCAATCTCCAAGGACATGGTACGCAAAACTAAGCCTTGCTCTTCTTAGTAACGGTTTCACAAAATGCAATAGCGATTTATTCTTGTTTATTAGAAAAAACAATGATAAAATAATAATTGTCTTAGTTTACGTAGACGATATTATAATAACCGGCAATGATATGCATCTCATTGATATTGTTAGAAATTTCTTAAAATCTAGATTTGAAATTAAAAATTTAGGGAGACTAAAGTATTTTTTAGCAATTGAGCTACCCTATTGCCACAATGGGCTAGTTTTATCCCAAAGAAAATACGCTCTTCACTTGTTGCAGAAAACAGGAAAGTTAGGAGCTAGACCGGCTTGTAGTCCAGTTTCCACCTCCGGACCCTTAGAAGACGATGAGGAGCCCTATGAAAAGATCGAGAGATATCAGTGGCTTGTAGGAAGGCTAATCTACCTCACTATCACAAGACCAGATATGGCTTATGCAGTGAGTCAAATAAGCCAATACATGCATGCTCCAAAGAAAGACCATCGGAGAGCAGCTGAGAGAATCCTCCACTACATCAAAGGTTCCCTCGGATTAGGAATTTGGATGAAGAAAAATAGAAGTTCAGAAATTGAGAGATATTGTGATGCAGATTGTGCAGATGATTCTAAAGATAGAAGATCTACCATTGGATTTTCCATGTCCATAAGAGGTAACCTAATTGCATGGAAAAGCAAGAAACAAAGTGTAGTATCTAGATCAAGTGCGGAGGCCGAATATAGGGCAATAGCTGCTAGCGCTAGTGAAATAGTATGGTTGAAGGACTTAGTAAAAGAACTAGGGTTCAGAGTCACAACTCCCATCAAACTTCATTGTGACAATTAGTCCGCTATTCACATTGCCTCCAATCCAGTCTTCCATGAACGTACCAAACACATAGAAGTTGATTGTCATTTTATCCGACAAAAAGTGGAAGAGAAACTCATTATCACACCTCACGTCAAAGAAAAAGATCAACTAGCGGATATCTTCACAAAAGGAGGAACCGCAACTCACTTACAAAAAATCATGGGCAAGTTGGGTACTATCAACATCTTCGCACCGAACTTGAGGAGCAGTGTTGAAAATAAACATCACCTAAAGCCCAGAATTTCTCAGCCCTTGTATCAAATCCTGCAGCCCACTCTCTAAGCTCATTTGGTGAATCAATTCAGCCCAAGAAGAAGTCTCATCAGGCCCAAGAAAGGGCACTCTTCCAGCCCAAGAAGGGAGGGCCTAAAAGCCCCTCCCAGCAGTCAGTAGACTAGCCGTTGGAAAGGATTCCAACGGCCAGATTTCTGGCTGTTGGAGGGCCATTATTTGTCCCCTCTCTCTGTCTTTTTTCTCCTATAAATACCTGTCCCCTTCTCTTTGTAACCCATGAACAAGAGCTCAAAATCTCTATGTATTCTCACTTTGAAATGCAATCAAGTTTCCATTAATTTTATACTTTCTTGTTATTCAATTTCTTCCATAGTTTTAACAGAGGCTAATTGGAACTTTCATTTCTTTAGAACTTGCTTCCAGGGATAAATCCTTCCCTTAGCTATCCTGATATCAAAGTCTAGAACCTTGATAAGTTTCATGTATTTGCACGCGTATCATTAATCACATTATGTTCCTTCCAAATAATCCCTTCTTGTCCCTTAATAAAATTCATTTCCAAAGAAAAGGATATTTTCAAGGTTAAGACTTTTATATGGTTCATGACGCTTAATAAAATCAACACAAATGATTCGCTGCAAAAGGAGACCTCTCAGAAACCTTTCCTTCCAAATAATCCCTTTTTTTCCCTAATAATATTCATTCAAAAGAAAAGGTTACTTCCAAGGTTAAGACTTTTATATAGTTCATGATGCTTAATAAAATCAACACAAATGATTTGTTGCAAAAGGAAACCTCTCAGAAACCTTTCTCCTAATATGTGTGCTAAGTGTTATAAGAAGGATGAAACTAGAGACCTTTTCTTCTCGCTCAATAGCATGGGAGATATGGAATTTGCCTTTGCTATTTGTCATGACCAATGAGTTTTGGGTAGAAATCTGCCGGATTTCTTTTGACGCGTTCAGAAGCTTCTATGGGAGAAAGGATGCTTCTCTTTTCTGAAGAAGTTATCCGATGACTATCTGTTGGCAGATTGGGATGGAGTGGAACACTAGGATTTTAAAAAGTACTATTGGCCTATGTCTTTTAGTGGATAAGATTGTCACTTATGCATCCCTCTGGACTCATGCTCTAGGGCTTTCCAAAATTGGAAAAGCAACTGGAAAGCAATCCTTTTTTAGATGTCTCTGTATTTCTTTGTCCAAGATAGTTCCCCTTTAATTAGACTTTTAGTTGTTGTTTTCTTCTCTCGTTAATTTATTTATTTTTCTATTAAAACAAAACAAGAAGAAAGAAGCTATGCATGGTCATAGAAGATACAAATACTAAGTCCAATTATTTTACTTTTGAAAGGGTCTTATAAAAATAAAATAAAATAAAATTTACTCTTTAGAAGGGGGAACAACTTGGAGCATGATCAACTTCTCAAATATATGACCCTAACTTCTTAATCAATAATGCACATACCTCCATCACCAAGCGTAGTTGGTTCACATGATCTCTGCCAGGAAATAAAGGCTTTCGATCCATTAACTCCATAAAAATACAACCCACTGACCATACATCAATTGCAGCAGTATAATCTGAAGAATTCAACAAGAGTTCAGGGGCCCGATACCATCTTGTAACCACATACTCTGTCATAAAATCAGTTTCAGAGGTAACACGAGCCAGTCCAAAATCACAGATTTTTAAATCACAATTGGCATTCAAGAGGAGATTGCTTGGTTTTAAGTCTCTATGTAGAACATTGGCTGAATGTATATACTTCAAACCCCGAAGAATCTGGTAGAGGAAATACTGCACCAAAAAATGAATAAGACATCAACTCACTCTCCAAACCACTTAAAGAGGTAAGACATAGAAGCTTAAACCCCCAAGATATTCACTGAAGCCAGAAATGTATTAAAGGAAGGAAAATTGCAATGAAACAGAAAACCTCCAAGCTGCACAAACCAAAAAAAGGCAATCTGGGGATGGAAGTCAACATACAGCAACCCAGAACATTTCAATCTAAATTTTGTGATAAGAAACTACACAGGGACAGCAAATAAAATTTTTGTTTAAAAAAGGCTTCTACTAACTAGAGGATTACAATTTGAAAATTTTCAAGAACAAAAAAATAAATAAATAAATAAAACAGATAACAGTAATGCATCTTCAGGCATCCCAAGACCAAGACCAAGACCAAGACCAACAAATTCTCAGGCAGTAAGGCAGCTGCAAAATTTCCCAACCAACAAAACCCCGGCTACACAAAGTAAACAGAGACGGGTGCTAGTAGGTGCCAGGTCAAGGGAAACTTTGATATCCTTTTGAGTTCAAGAAATAAACAACTCACTGTTATTCTAAGTGCTTCATGCATGTTCTGCACATAATACTAAGTGTATCTGCCTCCTATCTACTCAACACACTGTTTTGGAACCTTGTATACATAAGGCAACTTCTTAAAATTCTTTGCCAGTCCTTTTTCTGATCCTACATTTTTGAGTTCGAAGTTTTGTTGGTCTGCTGCTGGTCCTGGCAGAAAATTGAAATTTAATTAGATTGATTCTGACAAAATCAGCTCAGGAGAGTGATATTGCACAACATTCCATAAATTTTTTAGCACTGTTGGGTAAGAGAATATTCAACAACTAAAAGATCTGGCCCTGCCTTGTCTGTCCCACTCTAACCACCATCTTCCACAATATCCACGCCCATGAATATCCCGTAGATAATGTACTACGGTTTGGAGCTTGATTTAAATTCAAGCAGGATACTGCTAGCAGCATTCTGGGAGAGACATAGAGTTCAGCAACACAGATAAAGGAAGGAGCTTTATTGCTCATGCTGTTTTTGGGTGCTTTAAAAGGAGCACAATAAATGAATTTTCTACAAGGTGTGGCAATTATAGATACTTGGACCAAGTAAAGTTCCACTTTAATTTTGTCAATGATGACTAGACTATAATGAATTTGCTTTTATATGCTTGTTGCTTGTCTTGACATCCTTAAGTGCCAATAATACAGCCTTGTTTTTCCTTTTTCCCAAGAGCTATACAATCACAATTTAAATTCAAATGCAATAAATAACGATTTCCATAAGTAGTATTGGATAACTATTATGACGTATATATTTATTTGCCACAAAAAGGTATGCTTGATACTGAATTTAACAGTTGTTCAACTGATTTGAAGTCCATTTATAATGGTTGAAGATTTTGATTTTGAATTATTTACATTTTCTAATATAATTGTTCAAATTAATTTATTGAAATGATAAGCTCACAGTCCACAAGGTTAAATTAGTTTACAAGCACCACTTGAGATGAAATTTCTTAGTGCATGCTATTTGTAGAAGACAAGAAAACCAGGTGTAAAAAAGAAACTACAAAAATATTCAAATTATATAGAATCAAGAAGTTTTGAAATTAGGAAAGTTAAATAAAACACATAGAACGTAATTTTGAACAAATTTACATATTTAAATGAAGATACAATAAAAATCAATGGACAAGTTGATGAAGAATATATTAGAGAAATATTTTATATTTAGGATTTCAGAATAGTTTATATTATTTTTTTGTTTCTAATTTGCATGAGATTATTCTTTTGATACTATTTCCATGTTTATTTTAGGCCTTTGTCTGTCTATTTAAGGATTAAGGTTTAGTACTTGTCATGTTTTGATTAATAAACTGAATTGAGCTTTGCCTCTAAGAAATCAATGGACTTCTGTTGTCTCGTAGTTGCTCTCCCTATCTTTTTGTCCCTCTCTTTTCTTGTTTCTTCTCTCTCCTCTTCCCCTACCTTTCTCTGTGTTCTCCTATTGCTATTTGATATTACAAGGTACACCTACAAGGATAGTTATTCATTACCTAGAATCTATTATTCCAAAATAATGAGATATTCAGAAGAAAGTGGCCCATAAGATTATGCTGCGGTGGACAAAGTGGAGAAGTGTCTCTTTTCAGGGTTTTATTAGCAATAAAATTCCCATTAAACAAAAAGTACAAATTTGTAAAACCTACAAGAAAACCACCAATGCTCAAAATCAAGGATAAAAAAAAAAAAAAAGAAAATTGGTTAAGAGGGCAGATCATGTTCAAAGTGGATATGGGAAAAAAAATGCACACGAGAAGAAATTATAGTGTACAACTAAATTATACCCTAAGCACCTTGAAAGAACTATAAAATTTGTGAGGCAATAGTAAACAATAGGTCAAAACCACAAAAATCACACTCAACTTTGCACCTATTTTCAAATGTCCCCTAAACTTCAATTGCAATCAGGTACCCCCTATAAAAAGGAAAATTAAAATAGAAATCATTTGTCCCTAATAAGGGGACATCATTTTCCTATCCACTTTCCAATCTTTTCCCCAATTTTGAACTCAATGTCCCCCACCTTTTTTCCCATATTTCCCTTTTCGTCTTCGGTGGAGAGAGAGAAATACAATGAGAGAGAGAGAGAGAGAGAGAGAGAATCCACATGTGTAGAATCATAATGCAATTAAGCAAGAAAGGAAGATTTTTTTGTTGATTGATCAATGACAGCAGTGGCAAGGGCAATCAAGAAGGCAAAATTGAGGTTTTTGTTGATCAAGACCAAGAGAGAGATTGGCCAAGAGAGATTGATCGAGAGAGAGAGAGAGAGAGAGAGAAGAAGAGAGATTGATTGATCGATCTATGGTGAACCTCTGCCTTTGCTGCTACAGATTGATCAATTGATAGAAAAAAGAAGAGAGAGATCGAGTGATCGATCTGTGTTAGGCCTCTGCATTTGCTTCAACAAAACTCTGCCTTCATCCACTCAAATCAATGATTCCACGTGCAATCTCTCTCTCTCTCTCTCTCTCTCTCTCTCTCTCTCTCTCTCTCTCTCTCTCTCGGAGATGAAAAGGGAAAAACAGGGAAAAGGTTGACAATGTCCAGGGCATAACGGAAAAAGGTTGAGTGGACAAAAAAATGATGTCATCCACTTAAAGATTTGGGAGCTATTTAACTAGAAATGAAGTATAGAGAGATATTTGAAAGTAGGTAAAAAATTCAAGTGAAATTTTGTGGTCTCAGCTGTAAATTATATTATGTCATTAATATAATATGTCTACCAAAATGACCTAAATTCACATTAAATTGGCATATCATATTCTGCTAGTCCTGCCATCAACTAGTTTGGGATTAAACCCGAGTCAAGTTAATTCCAACTTAGTCAAGTTGTTTTATATTTTGCAATTCCTTCTTAAGCACAGGATAAATGTTACATCTTTTAGAACAATTCTGCTCTCAAAGTCAGACTTCTAGCTGCAGCATTTGTTGCACAAAAATTGCTGCTTCAGTGATGAAAGAATGAAATTGAGCTCTAAAACCTGTTGTGATCAATTAGTTTGGCTTCTTATAACAGCAACTAATATAGTTTCCAGAGTTCCCTGCTTAGTACACCACCAGAGACTGTTTTCCAGGCTAACAGATCTATGCATAGCTGGTTGTCTTGCTGTTCTTGGCATCAAGTTAAAGTTAGTTACATAAGTTGCCCTCCACTTTTCTGTCTTAAAATCATTTATGTAATAAGATTTCCAAAAGTTCCATTCATTTCAGTTTTCCGTTCTTTATTCTCAGTTGCATTGCCCATCTCAACAACTCTTAGTTCCAGGATTTATTAAGGTAAGTATAACCAAGATCTAACATATCTTGTAGCGTTATCATTTGGATGTGCCCTTAATAGTCCTTATGCTCAGAAAACATACTTCATAGCAGTAGCCCTAAGTTTTCGTGTATGTACCTGGCAATGTTCCTCTGAGAGTGCTTGGTTGGAGCGAATTATTTGATGAAGGTCAGTATCCATAAGCTCATATGCAATGTAAACATCATTGAACGCCTCCCTCTGAGGTGGTGGTATAATATCTCTGATCGCAACAACCTGCAGTGTAAAGGCAAGCGAAATTAGTCAACAAGGATCCTGCATCAACTGGTAGCATCTGCATATACTTCCTCAAGACCATTTCAACATGGAGCGAAGACCAAGTATGCACATCGACCACGATTGCCAAAAGCAGATTCCAAAACACCACATAGTTTAGCAGCAACTACAATGACAACTCATGCATGGGAAGAAAACAACAGTATGCTAGAAAACCATGGCAACTGTACATGGACAAGCCCTTTTATGATGCTTCTTAACCATATAAGGTAAACAAATTCTAGCCATAAAGTTGCATAGCAATAAAGATGAGATGACTTTTGACAACCACAAGGATAGAAAACGGTAGGATATGCTAACAACAAGGGTGGTCCTCTGAACTTAAGAAGAAAAAAAAATAAAATATGGAAGAAAGAAGAACACACATAAAGATGTCGATTTTGAAGTTAAGAGGTAAAAGAATGGAAGAAATATTTGGAGACAGTGACTAAGAGATCAAGATAATAACTAAGAAGAGTCAGAGGCAATGCCTAATAGCAAGAAAAGATATTAGTTTAAATCATTCTTCATTTGAAGAAGCTTTATGCTGACAGATAAAGGCATATTAGACAAAATTTAGAATAAGTATCAACCAATGCCATAAATGCTTAGATGAATGGCAGAACTAGGAATGAATGCATAGGAACCTAATCCTATAGAAAATTGAACAAGATCAATTTCAAAGTATATAGGAGTGGATATAATAATAACATTGAACTAGCTTTTGGCATTGTAGAAGCAGAATTTGTGAGATTTGTGCATCGAACCCCTCCAGAAATGGTTTGTGTAACAGAATTGAGGCTTGGATCATTCTAAATGTTGTATGAAGTATGTGATGGATTAACTCTTTTGTTTAGCAAAGAGGGATTCCAACTCAAGTTGCCATTTTGGTTGGCCATGAGTGGCAGCAAAAATTAGCAGGTCAATTGATGATCCATGGTCAGGTGACAGCTGAGCCTAGAGGACTAGTATTTTCTTTGTTCGGATAAATGATAAGTAAATTATCCCTTTGAAGGTGTAAGCTTTATTGGAAAACGTTGAGGAAAAACAAGAAGCATGTATTTGCTAAACTATGAAGGGCTATGCATGGTATATTCAACTAAGTCCATTTGGTTTTTTAGGATTTATGACACCCAAGATAGTTTTAAACTTTCTTTGGCGAAGCTTTGCAAGACCACTTGCAATGGAACAAAAACAAGTGGCATGCTACTTCAATAAGATAACACACCACGTCATTACTAGTTGAGTTTACAGCTCTATCATACAAACACTTCTAGAATTATATCTGTTGAGATGCTTTTTGATGACGACATTGAAGGTACCATTTATAACTAGTAATAATACAAAAATAAAAATTTTATAACTTCATTGTGCCGCTGTGTCTATATTCGTGTTTCATAGGTTTATAGAATGAGGGGACTACTGGTCTTGTCCCAAAATCTCATAAAAATGAAATTCTATCCTATTCTCAGCATACAAAAGAAAAAGGAAATTATGGGAATCTATGAAGCTCTAGGTTTCCATAAAGGATTCAAATTGAAAGATTTATAGCGCCATTCACATAATAGGGGCAAAAAACTTGCAATCTCTAAACATTACATACCATTTAGCAATAAAAGCACATGAATTAAAATCTAAGAAATAGATTCGAATTATTCACAAATGAAATTAAGAATCACTGACGTTTTCATGATCCATGTGACGAAGAAGCTTGATTTCCCTAAGTGTTCGCTTTGCATCAATTTTGTTATCAAAGGCGTTGGCTATCTTCTTTATTGCAACATGTTCGTTTGTTTCCGAATTCAAAGCCGAACTACAAACAACAAATCCATAATCAATAACATCCAAAAAAAGAAACAAACTGTTTTAAAAAGAGAGAGAGAGAGAGAGAGAGAACCAGACTATGCCGTACGCGCCTTTGCCAATAGGCATGATCGGCGGCTTGTACTTGGCGGTGACTTCGAAGATGTTACTGAAGATGTTGTATTGGATGAATCGGCCACCGTGACTCAGAGTCGCCGGAATGCTATCCATTCCAGCCACTGTTTGCGGCGGAGGCGGAGGCGGCGGCGCTGCCTCCCCCATCACCGTGTCCGATGGTTGAGAGTCTCCCTCCATCTCTCTCTCTCTCTCTCTCTCTCTCTCTCTCTCTCCGTAAAAAAGCCCTAGAAATGATGATGGAATGGAGCCTATTCTCTTGTTGGTTTGGAGCTGCTGTGGTCGACGGATCTAAATTCCCATGTTTCTACGGTCGTAGCCTTTGTCGTCACCTTTACCAAAGTTCTCTCAACTTTCTCTCTCTCTCTCTTTTCTTTTTCCTTAAATCAAAATAATCCCTTAAATTTTGGAAATACCTTTTTTTTTAAATAGCCCATTAAAAATTTTATTATGATGAATTATTTTGAAAGTTTTTTAAATCGGTTTGAGTAGGGAGAAATATATTAATTTTAGTGTTGAGAATTAAAAAAGAATTATAATTACGGATTGTCTCATAGTGTTGAGAATTAATCATTTCCTAAATTTCAATATTCCAAATTCAATTTCTTATAAAAATTTGTTCAAAGTAATATATTTTATTTATCAACTTTGAAAAATCTAAAAAATGGCAATATTAGTGCATTGCCCAAAAAATGGCAATATAGTGTGTTGACATTTAAAAAGAGGCAGCACTGATGGTGAGTTCACAGAAGACAAAGATGACACCCATGATATGTTTTGATTTCATAAAATATTTTCAACTTTAGCAATTCACAATTACTTAAACTTAGGCCACCTCAACATCATAAAAAAACAAAAAGAAGTTTTTTTTACGATCTATAATTTGTTTTTGAAAATAAATAAATTTTTCGCTGAATTTTAATTTATTTGAAGAAATTTGAGAGAAAGAAAGCAAGAGAAAAGGAAGGAAGTATAAGAAAAATTAGTTGTGGCGGACAAGATTGAGAAAGGGATTGAGAGAGAAAGAGAGCGATAGCAAATAAATAAAAATAAGGAAAAAAATAAAAAGTCTTCTAAATACCATCATCTTAAATTACAATTTTTTACAATTTTAAAATACAATTTTGACAAATCCGATCAAATTTGTATGACTATGAATGGTTTTAGAGGGATCCCAAAATAATTTTAACCAGAATTTTAACAAAACTTTTCATATTTAATTTTGGAAATAAATCTTCCCCTTTCTCCCGTCCTTGTTTCATTTTTCTTTCTCCAACATGCTCTTTTTCCCATGGATAGAGCAAGAAGAGAAAATGACAAAGTTGAAATGTGGCCTTTCAGAGACGACATTCACACCATCCACTTAGGGAGGGCCAATTGACTACTACTTTAAAAAATTTGAGGGTAATTAAAGGTATAAAAAGTCAAGAAAGTTATTTAAAAATGAACCTAAAATTTAAAAGTTAGATATGTTTTTGTTTAGGTGTGTCAACCAACAGTTCTTTTTTAGAATATTTGATTAATCTGATTTGAGTATTATATGACCTATTATAAAAGATTATTTCTCTCGATATCTGTTTTTCTATTATTTGAAATTTTGTTTAATAAGATTTAATATACGATCATTACACCTGCAAGATGTTAATACTTTTACCTTTTTCTTAATTAATTATGATTAAAATCTAATTTTATACACTATTTTAAAAGTATTCCAAAATGAATTAACTAATGTAAGAAGTGTTTTTTTTTTCTTTTTTAATCTCTCTTGCTGTAGTCTAAATGGTCATCAAAGGATTACATGTCTTGCCATGTTATTAAACAAAAAAAATCTAACTTTCCACACTCCAAATATAATATGTAAAATGTTGTCCTTAATACCCATTATCTCTATCATTTTTTTTAATTTTTCTTTTAGTAAAGGAAAACATATCAATTTTGACTTGAAAAAATTACGGAAATACGCTAAATAGAGAATATATCCCTCATTAATTTTTAGTTAAAAGAAAATAATTTAGTTAATCATATTTTTAGGGTTTTTTTAAGAATTTTAATATTTTATATTTAAATTTAGATGATATAAAATTTCATACCAAAATATCAATGATGTGGACGTTTTTTGAAAACCTTTATTGAAATATAAGATAGAGGAGAATGAATAGATTTAATGACAAATTTTGAGTTTTGCTAAATATTTACAAATTAAGGAATGTTTGAGACGATTGTTAGAAATTAACAAGGAAAGTAAAGTATACAAAATACGTAGATTTTTTTAGTGATTCCATCAAATTCGCTATACATCCATTTTCAGACATCTTCCTGGATTTTTCACTATTTTTTCAAATAGTATAAAATTGATTACAGATTCAAATTATATATATTATAATGTTTTTCTATAAATACTAAATTCCCAACCTTATCAGATTGATTCTCTCTCTAAGCTCAGATCGTGAATTACTCAACAGTTTTTGAAATTTTCAATACAAAAGAACCAGGATGTTACAGAGAATGATGCTATAATTCTCAGATGTAACATGATTTGAGTTTACAAAAGATTACACTGAAGAAAGATTAGAAAATGAAAGAATAGAGTGTAATTTTTCAAAAACAGAGTGCTTCAAACATTCGTTGAACGTGTATTTAATATGTTTATCGATCAATTCATCAATGATTCATTAGTCATCTATCACCTATTTCTCATTCACTTTGACATTCATAAGTGCTCTTATGACAGCCATTGTAGTGATAGTGAATTTGAATGTTTTTCATAAATATTTTTCACCGATCTCATTAAATGCATTTGCTCGTAACTCTATTCTTTTGAACTTTCATTTACTTTTGTTGTCTCAATCCTGCTAACCAATTACTTCTTTTGCTTTTGTTGCACAGGTGTGGTTAGTTTGAACAAACACTTAATCGGACAAATTATGACATGCTAAAATTGGTTAATCAAAATTAAATGTTTATGTAATGAAAGTTTAGAAATTTATCATTTTTGAAATCCAAAAGGTGTTTGCTTTAGTTCAACATAATAAAATTTCTAAATTAATACAATTTCAAAAAAGTTTTTGTCCGTTACACACAAAATGTGAATGTAGATCGATCTATTAATTACTTAGGTCAAGTCATTAAAAAGTATATGTAAACTTGTAAATAATCTTATTCGACCTATGTTTTGAGAAATCTTATTGGTAAATGTCTGGATTGACATATGCATCTCTTGGGTGGACCTATGTAACTATAACATCAAATTTAGCTTGGTCTACGTCGATCGTTGCATTCCTTGGGTTGATCTATGTAGTATAAGAACTATTTAGTATAGATTAGGTCAACACATTTCTCTTTCTAGGTCAACTTATATTTTGAATTTTATTTGATCTTAGACTTTTGGGTCGACATATTTAAATAAAGATTAGCTTATCTTTTCATTTTGGCCATGAATAGGTTGACTCCTCTTTTGTATATGTCGATTTATGGTGAATCAATCTATTTGGCTAAGGGATCTTAAGTCGACATGGTTGTTCAATTGGCTGATTTATGATCTTAATTGATCGATAAATGAACTTTTATAGGTTGGCTTGTACTCCTATGTTGTCTTCTGGTCAACACACTGTGTGAGTATAACTAAGGTAGGTCGATTTGTCTGAGACTTGACCTTATATATTGTTAATTCAAGTCTGGGTCTACATGTTCTATACTATAGGTTAACCTAAGGTTACTTAGACTTAACTTAATTTCATGCAACTAGGGTCGATCTGTTGTTACATTGGTGGACCTGATAGCTCTCAGTGAATATAGCTCTCGATAGTCACTTGGTCAACCTGTTCCTTAAGTAGGTTGCCATCTGTACACCTCTTAAGTCGAATAAATGGTTGATATGTTTATGCTATAGATGTGTTTATGAGCTAAGTGATGCTCAGGTCAACCTTACATTCAAGGGGTCGACCTGTTTGAGTTATTAGATCGGCATGTATATTCTATATATTGACAATTTAGCATTTGAAACTAGGATCATCCTAGCTTAGGTCGACCAATCTCATCTATGGGTCAATTTGTTGGTCTGGTTGGGTTGACCTAAATGCTTAACTAAGTCGATCAAACTTACTTTTCTCGATCTGTATATTCAGTAGGTCGACTTTAATATCTAGTGCTATGTATTTACAGGTTGTTTAGTCTCTATTTTTTCAAATTATCTTGAATGTTTATTATCAAAATACCATTTATATAATATTTATTTATGATTCGCAGTATCATATAAACAAATGATGATCACATGGGAATGTTTGACTAATGATTAAACTAATAAAAATAGTAAAAATATTACTTTTTGTTCTTTCTAAATAAAATATATCTCAAAAGACGTTATTTCTAATTTAATATCACTATACGTAAATTGGTCTTCTCTGTCTTTGCCTCTAACTAATCGGTTCTCCTCTTCAAATCTAGCCAAAGCCATCAAACTATCATAACCCAACAGTAAGGAAGAGGAATTAAAACTTACTCAGCTTTCATGTCCAAGGGACACATGAAACAAAGTATGCAAACCAGAAAATATAATATGGAAAATAGTTTGACTGTGAGGATTGAAGATTAATATAATGATAAAAGAAGTATTGTAGAGGATTATAAATTGAAAGAATGATTGAAAAATGAGAAATAGAAAATTATAGAGAGAGAAAAGAAGAGACTAGGGTTTAGAGAGAGAGAGAGGGGGACAGAAACAAAGTTAGAGGGGGAGAACTCAACAATCATATTTTGTATTTCCTTCTTGATTTTACAACATTTATACATTTTTTTCAACTATTTCTAGCCGTCCTAGCAACATCTCAATAGTTTCCGTTTGTTAGTTGATCAATTAACCGAATTAATAGATTTTTAACTATCCTAAACTAATCGTTATTATTCAAAATGGTTGCTAGTTGTTACAAATTCCCTCTTCAAAATATCTGTCCAAAGAACAGAAGGCAGGAAAATGAGCTTAATGAAGCTCATATCTTCCCAAGTGAACTCTTTCGAACTGAGATTAATTAACCATTGGATGACACAAGCTAATTGTTCCTCAGAATCCAACCCTTTCTCTTCCTCTGCTGCTATTAGTATGTTGAGGTATTTTAGTTTGTATTGGTATTTTAGCATATATTTATCTCTACATTTAAAGTAGAGATTATTAACTCTTCTGAACAACATTTCTTGAAATGAAATTATGGGTATTCTATTTTCAAATTCAACTCCACTTGACATTCTTTTTCTTTTATATGCAATGTTCACGAAAGTTGTCATTGCTTCTCCCAAATTCTTGATCCCAATTTTAGTTTCTCTAGGGGTTCCAACTCCTATTTAGGCTAATCTCTCTTTGTTTAGCCAGCTCCGATAACTATACTTAAAGTGTTGCTATCTCAAATGTTTGTAGTAAAGTTGTAAGTCTAATCATTCTTAGTATTTGCTTGATCTCATTCTTAATTTCAAAGATTAAACTGGAGATGAAGTTTGCTTCTGTTAGTTTGAGATTTGTATGGTGCATGAGGGATCAAAGTTTCTCAAAATTTTCTTGATATTCTGCCATTGATTCATATTGGTATAGTTTATAGAACTCTTCAACTATATCTTGGGCTCCTTTGACTTCGGAGTACTGACTAAGAAGTTTCGAAAACTCTTCCAAGCTCATGTCTTTTTTTTTTTGGCAAATTTCACCTTTTAAAACTAGATTTCAGCCTTCCTAGGTACATTCCAATAGTATTAACCCATATATATGTTGGGATTTGATACACATTAAAAAATTTATAATATTTTCTCAGCCACATCATAGGATTTTCCCAATGAACAATAAAAGTTCAACTCTTGGGGGATTTTGTAATGTTGGCCCCAGTGACAACTAAGAAAGAGATTGAATTGGTTGTTTTTTTATTGATTTTAATTTTTAATCTAATTCCATTTAAATTCTAATTAATTTATGGTCAATCTAAATATATGCAATAAGAAATAAAAGTAAAGGATAGAGAAATAAGTCCAATTTTATAGTAGTTCGATATTTATATTTACATCTACTCTTCCAAACAATAAGTCAGAATCTAAAAATTTACTAGTTTTTTACCACGATAAAGAGTTATATGTTGTAATCCAAAAATTGTTGACTTCTTATCTTCCTAACCTGTAGATGCCTTCGTCTAACAGAGAAAGACTCACAACATTTACGAAACAACCTCACAAAATCAAATACATAACACAACTTTGGCTATTCAAGCAGTCAACTTCCAGAATGATTATCTCACTCCAAAAGTATCGAACTAGCTCTGTAAAAATTACTGAATAATCTTTGTATATCAAACTTTAAATTCTAGAAAAATCTCCACAAAACTAGTTACCATCGTGAAGAATGCTTGCAAAGATGGCTTTTCAGCAACATTTACAACAATAAAATCCGGTAACTTTCTGATTTGCAACACAGAAATCTTTCTTGATTTCTTAAAATATTTCAGCTTCTATAATTTAAATTTAAAGTTTGAACTTCCCTCTTGGTACATGTAAATTCTAATTTGAATTTATTTAATCTTTAATATCTGCAGAAAATTCAAAATCCCTAAAAAAATCAGCTATTAGATAATGTTTTAGCTTTGAAAAACCAAGAGATCAGCTAATTTCATTCACATTTTCCTCTATCTTATTCTTGAGTTTTTTAATAATGTAAATATTTGAATTTATAGTCTTCCACACTTTCTTTAATATGTAATTTTCGAATTTGAAAATACTTGATTATAGAAAAAAATATGAGAGGAAATGATCAATCACTCTTCTTAAAAAATTGCCTACCTTCCTGAAACTTCAAATTTCTACCTCAGTAAATTTCATTCTTAGTTATTAAATTATTGAAGTGGTTACTTCGTCATATTTTTAAATAAAATATAGTTCCCAATCTACACTTAGTTTACTAAATTGGGTTTTCAATTTAAAAAAAGTTATTCTACCTCTATAACAACTTTTATGGACTTTCTTCTATCTCTATAACATTTTCTATGAGCTCTCTTCTTTCCTTCTATTTTACAACAGACAATGTGTCTCTACAATAAGTTATACATTGTCTTTATGATAACCTCTATAACATTTTGAGTCATCTCGCTTTTGACTTCACAAAGAAAATATTTAACTTTTATGATATTTTTATACTAAATTCTATATTACTTTTAAACAACTTTGATGAAAATTTCCAAATAAGATTTAGTGTGCAAACTTAGTAAAAATATCATAACAATATGAAAGATTTTATTATTATCAAAACCAAAAGGAAGACAACAATTTTCCTAACAGGCAAGAACCCACGATTGAAAGAATCTTTCTTCAATAAATGGGAACTGGCTTCTAGCCTTACTCTACCTTCTATTGAAGTTGGTAGAATGGGTGATTTTGAAGTTCTATCATTTTATGGTTATTTTGTTTTTTCTTTATTTAATATTTTAAGAATAGAATAAAACTTGACATCTATGCTATATATAAAAGTTTATGATCTTTGATTTTGCTTATCTTATCACTGTTACATACTTTTGAATTTCTTGTGACTTGTAGTTGCTATTCTTGGAATCATTCATGAATTCTTACAGTTTAGTTTCTTGTTTTCTGAGTTGGTCCTCAGTAGTCTTTTGTCCGGTATCATCTGCCATTTGATTCTTTATAAGGCCAAGAAATAGCTACTCTGATACCACTTCTATCACGACCAAATAATAAGGAAGAGGAATTAAAACTTACTTAGCTTCCACACCCGAGTGACACATGAAATAGAACATATAAACTAGAAAATAGAGTATGAAAAATGACTTGGATGTGAAGATTGAAGATCAATATGGTGATAAAAGAAGTATTGTGGAGGATTATAAATTGAAAGAAGGATTGAAGAAGTGGAAGAGAGAATTACAGGGAGAGAAAAGAAGAGAGAGATAGAGTGAGGTTTAGAGAGGGGGAGAAGAAACAGAAACAAAACTAGAGGGAGAGAACTGAACAATCAAATTCTATATTTTTTTCTTGATTTTATAATATTTATACATTTTGTTTGACTAATTCTAACCGTCCTAACAAATCTTAACAGTTTTTATTTGTTGGTAGATAGATTAAGCGAATTAACACATTTTCAATCATCCTAAACTAGTCATTATTATTCAAAATAGTTGCTAGTTGTTATACAAACTCATTTAGCTTCTCCTCCTCTATGATTCAAATAAAAAATCAGGAGAACCCTTGCACAAGAGATCAAGGGTTTGGCTTTTTTATCCCTTGTTCTTTTTCAATTTTCTATAATTAATCATTTAAATTAATTTCTCTGTTAATTAATATCTACATTTGGGCTTTGTTTAAAATTAATAAACTTCACATTTTATTGATTTTATTTTTAAATTCAAAATTTTTTGTTTGAAACAAAAAAGTAAAGAAAAAGGTTTCTAAAGTTTATGTTTAACTCTGCAAAAGTTTTGAATTTTCAAATTAACAAAAATAGATGAAATCTATAAATCAACTCTACATGAGTTTGTGGTCGCAAATAAAATTAGTTTTAAGTTATAGATTTATCATAAAAGAAGGAGAACTTTCCACTAAAATTCATTTACTCTTTTTGTCGTCTCAAGTATGTGCATTTTACCTTTTGTTTTAAGTATAACACTTCATTTAAAAAAAAAAACTTAATAATTGAGTTCATTTCAAATGAGTAGAACTTTTTTTTTTTTCATTTGATTCCAAGTAAATGCTTAGGTCTCATTTTTTGTCTTAGGTTTATAAATTTTATTAATTAATTACAAAAATTAATCTCAGATATGAGTTTAAAATTTTGTTCAGTTTTATTAAGTGTTATATTTGAAAAGAAAAATAAAAAGATTTGTTACGTATTATGGATCTTACAAGAGATTAAAAATATAAATAAGATAAATATAATAAACATACCATAATATAGTAAAAAGATTTGAATCAATTAATTTACTGTCAACCTTCAAGATCTTAAATAGTTTGTAAAACACTCAAAAGTTTTAGATTATTTCAATTTTTAATCCATTAATTTACTTTAATTCTTTTCTCGAATTTTTTTTTGAATGGACCAATTGGGTTTTCATCCAATCTATTATTTATTTTATTTTAATATTAGAAATCAAAATCACAAATTTATAAAGTGTAAATTTTGTAATAATAAATATAATAACTAATATTTAATTACGAAATATATCGATCCCAATCAGGATATAACCTTAAAACTTAAAATTTGTGACTAACAAGAAGAAAAAGCGTAGCAAGTTTGCCGTCTCAATTTAAGATCACATCTTCAAAGCTTTTTTACTTCGAAAGCCAAGCCACCAATGAGAAACTCCAATAGAATTTTAAATTGTATGCTACACTATCAAACTCTAAGATCACTAATAATTTGTAATGCACCCAAAAACTTAAGATTATTTTAATTTTTAACCCAATAATTTATTTCAAATATTTTTTTGTTCTCTTTAAATAAATTATCCATATTTTAATTCAACGTATCATCCATTTTATTTTGATAATAGAAATTAGAATTACAGATTTACAAATTATAAATTTTATAATAATAATATAATTGTTCGAGTCTAATCAAAGGCAACAGATACCCTAAAATTTTTAGTTAACCCTGACAAGTAAGAAAAAGTAAATCAAGTTTGACAATAGAAATTTGAATTAATCGCTACTGTGTTAATCTCTAAGATCGGTAATAGTTTGTAATGTACCCCAAAGTTTAAGATTATTTTAACTTTTAGTCTAGTAATTTATTTTTAAATTTTAATAATGAGCAAATTATATTTTAGTTCGATTTATTATTTATTTTATTTTCATATTAAAATTTAAATTACAAATTTATAAATTATAATTTTTTTAATAATAAATATAATAACCAATATTTATTTATTAATTAACAATATAGATATAAGCGTGAAAGACCCCTTGCCACCTGGATTTCGTCGTCCTCCAATTGGCGTAGGGTGATTGGTCGTTGGTGAGGTGGAGCTGATGTGGAGCTGATGTGGCCCGTTTTTCTTTTTTTCTTTTTTGGTTTTTTTTCCTGTCTTCTTTTGGTCTTTTCCTTGTGGTTTCTCTCTTTCTTTCTTTCTTGTCAGAAACATTAATGAAGTAGATTTTGTTATTGATTTCACGGAAGACGTGCACAGAGTGGTTAGGAAAAAAAAGTATGTAAGGTCATTCTTTTGGTACTCATTGCGATTAGACTTCTGTACTTTTGAGGGGAAAAAAAAGTATATGAGGCCATCCCTCTATGCTTTTTGTATCTTCCTTTGTTATCTCTTCTCTTCTTCTTCTCTGCATAAAAGTATGACGGTGCTCTCTTTATCTGTTTCTCGCTCTCTCTCTCAATGGGGCAGATGGAGACGTTCGGTTTCAGGTTCGGCTTCTTTTTTATATCCGCTGTTTGGCGCTGATGAAGATAACCACTGAGGTTTTCTCTTGTTGTGTTTCTGACTGTGCCGAATATATTTACCCTCTGTGTTCAAGGTTTGTGTTTATTTTTCTTATTTTTGGATGCATTTTGAAAGTTATTATTCTCTTCTCTATTGTGATGGTTTGTCTTTATCTTTCCTTTTAAAGGTTTGTCTCTCTAGGTAGGAGGAATGGAGACGTTCGGCTTGGGACTTTTTCCGTTTCTTTTTTATATCCTCTTTTTGGTGTTGATGACGATGGTCACTGGGTTTTCTCTTGCTGTGTTTCCGAGTGTGCCGAATATATTTCCCCTCTGTGTTCAAGGTTTGTGTTTATTTTCCCAGTTTTGGGATGCGTTATCAAAGTTATTCTTCTCTTCTCTGTTATAATGGTTTGTTTTTGTGTTTCCTTTTGAAGGTTTACCTTTCTGGGTGGGGGGAATGGAGCCGTTTAGCTTCAAGTACTGATTATGGAAGTTATTCTTCTTTGTTGTGATGGTTTGTTTTTGTCTTTTCTTCTGCAATTACACTTTGTTGGTTCTGCAATAGCCCAGTTCTGTAGTTCTGCCGATGGTTCTTTCTGTAATAGCACTTTAGTGATTCTGTAATAGTTCTGTAAAAACTCATTTCTATAATAACTTTACTCTGTAGTTCTGGGTTTACGATAGTTCTGTAATAGCACTTTCAGTTCTGCAATAGCTTCACTCGGTTGTTCTGCAATCGTGAGCCTTGGGTCTACAGAACTCCATAGTTTGTTTGGTTGCTTTGTTAAAAACTTGTTTGGTTGCTCTTTGTATAGTTTTTCTTTATATTGTTTTCTATACAGGCCACCGTTATCGTTTGGTTTCTACATATGTCATGGATCTTTGTGTGTTATAATATATAAGTGGATTTACAATTGATACTTCAAAGCTATTGATTTTGCAGAACAACTATAAGGAGTTGCAGAAGTACATTTTTTTTTAATAATAGCGTTTAAAGTCTGGAATTTTTTTTTGATGGATTTGGTTCTGCCCAGTATAGAACGACATGGTTCTGCTCCGTGCAGAATGACATGGTTCTGCTCCGCACAGAATGACATGGTTCTGCGCCACACAGAATGACATGGTTCTGCTAAAAAAAGTAGTTTTGCTAAAAAAAAAAGATTTTTGGTTAGGAATGTTAAAAACAAAAAGTAGTTTTGCTACAAAAAAATGTAGTTCTGTAATGCCATTAAAAAAATTGTTCTACAAAAAAAATTGTTCAAAAGTAGTTCTGCAAGAAAAAATAAATTTTGTAGCTAGGTATGTTCAAGAAAAGTAGTTTTGTAATACCATTAAAAAGAAGTGGTTCTGTTAAAAAAGAATAATTATATAGTTTGGTACGTTAGAAAAAATATTTCTGTAGTTCTATAGTTAGATATATTATTGGCTATGTTTTAAAAAAAAATAGTTCTCTTAAAAAATGTAGTTCTGTGGTTCTGTGGTTCTGTATGTTAAAAAAAAAGAGTAGTTTTGTAGTTTTGTAGTTAGATATGTTGAAAAAAAAAGTAGGTTTGATATGAAAAAAAAGTAGTTCTGTAATGCCGTTAAAAAAAAGAATAGTTCTGTAGTTTGGTATGTTTAAAAACAAGGGTAATTCTACAACAAAAAAAAGTAGTTTGTAATGCTACTAAAAAAAAATTGTTCTGCTAAAAAACAAGTTCAAGATAGTTTTACTAAAAGACAAAACGATATGGTTCTGCACCGTGCAGAACTACATTGTTATGCTAAAAAAAGGTAGTTTTGCTAAAAAAAAAATAGTTCTTCCATTAGGTATGTAAAAAAAAAAAGTTTTGTGGTTAGGTATGTTAAAAAAAAAATTAAAGTAGTTCTGCTAAAAAAATGTTTATGTTATGCCATTAAAAAAAAGTAGTCTACTAAAAAAAATAGTTCTGTAGTTAACTATATTCGAAAAAAAAAAGACTTCTGCTACAAAAAAAAATAGTTCTGTAATCCCATTAAAAAAATAGTTTTACTAAAAAAAATAGTTCAAAAGTAGTTCTGCAAGAAAAAATAGGTTCTGTAGATAGGTATGTTCAAAAAAAGGAGTTTTGTACCGCCTTTAAAAAAAAGTTGTTCTGTTAAAAAAGAATAGTTATGTAGTTTGGTATGTTAAAAAAAAAATTTTGTAGTTCTGTTGTTAGATATGCTGTCGACTATGTTTTTAAAAAAATAGTTCTATTAAAAAAAAGTAGTTCTATAGTTCTGTTGTTAGGTATTTAAAAAAAATGTAGTTCTGTGGTTTTGTGATTAGATATATTCAAAAAAAAAGTAGAATTAATACGAAAAAAAAAGGGGTTTTGTGATACCTTTAAAAAAATTATCTAAAAAAAAAAAAGTAGTTCTGTAATTAAGTACGTTAAAAAAAATGTAGTTCTGCAACAAAAAAAAGTAGTTATGTAATGCCATTAAAAAAAAGAAAATAGTTCTGTTAAAAAAATTTATTCAAAAGTACTTTTACTAAAAGAACCATGTGCTTCTGCACGGCACAAAACGGCATGGTTCTGCACCACGCAGAACCATGTGGTTCTGCCTGGTGTAGAACAACATGGTTCTGCTAAAAAAATAGTTTTACTAAAAAAAAGGTGGTTCAGAATAGTTCTGCTAAAAGAACCATGTGATTCTGCACTGTGCAGAACTACATTGTTCTTCTAAAAAAAAGTAGTTTTGCTAAAAAACAAAATAGTTCCATAGTTAAGTGTGTTAAAAAAAATAAAGTCATTCTGCTAAAAAAAATAATTCTGTTATGCCATTAAAAAAAAAGTAGTCTGCTAAAAAAAAGTAATTATATATTGCCATTGAAAAAAAAAATCTGCTAAAAAAATAGTTCAAAAGTAGTTTTGGAAGAAAAAATAAGTTCTGTGATTAGGTTTGTTCAAAAAAAGTAGTTTTGTACCAACATTAAAAAAAATGGTTCTGTTAAAAAAGAATAGCTATGTAGTTTGCTATGTTAAAAAAAAATAAGTACTTATGTGGTTCTGTAGTTAGATACGTTGTCAACTATGTTTTAAAAAAATTTAGTTCTGTTAAAAAAAAGTAATTCTGTAGTTCTGTAGTTAGCTATGTTAAAAAAAAGAGTAGTTCTATGCTTTGTAGTTAGATATGTTAAAAAAAAAGTAGTTCTGTAATGCGGTAAAAAAAAAGTATTCTACTAAAAAAAAAAAGTGGTTCTGCGGTTTGGTATATTCAGGAAAAAAAGAGGTAGTTCTACTTCAAAAAAATATAGTTCTGTAATGCCATTAAAAAAAAGAAAATAGTTTTTCTAAAAACAAATTATTCAATAATAGTTCTGCTAAAAGAACCATATGATTCTACGTTGCACAAAACAACATGGTACTGCACCGCACAGAACAATATGGTTCTGCCGAATGCAGAATGACATGGTTCTACGCCGCGCAGAACAAAAAATTTTCTGCTAAAAAAAAATGGTTCCGTAGTTAGGTATGTTCAAAAAAAAAGTTCTGTAGTTAGGTATATTAAAAAAAAATAAAGTAGTTCTTCTTAAAAAAATAGTTTTGTAATGCCATTAAAATAGTTATGCTACAAAAATAGTTCTGCATCGTGTAGAACTACATTGTTCTGCTAAAAAAAAAGTAGTTTTGCTAAAAAAAAATAGTTATGTGGTTGGGTATAAACAAAAAAAAAATTGCTACGCTAAAAAAAAAGTAATCCTGTAGTTCTGTAGTTAGGTATGTTAAAAAAAAACAGTTCTGTCTTTTTGTGGTTAGGTATGTTCAAACAAAAAAAGTAGTTCTGTTACAAAAAAAAAGTTATGTAATGCCATTAAAAAAAATGGTTGTGATAGGAAAGAAGTAATTTTGCTAAAAAGAAAAGTAGTTCTATAGATATGTATATTCAAAAGTAGTTCTGCATGATTGTATTATTACAAGAATGTCATCAAAGTGGGTCTCATGTTCGAATCCAGATGCAATCACTTTTTGCATTAAAAAAACATTGTATTTTGTCAACAAAAATTTTTTTACATTTTTTTAACTTAAATTATTAAATATTAAAATTGCAAATTAATGTTTATATTTTTTTAATTTTACAAAGATATTAATATTATAATGATATGTTTTTCATTTTAATTTAATATATTTAATGTTAAATGAATATTTAAATATTTAAAAAATGTGTATGGTAGAATTACAATTTATAAAAATTATAATTATAAAAATATTAAGTTAAAAAATATTTGAAAATCTTTCTTTTCGTTTTTAAAATAAAAAATTTTATGATTATATTAAAAATATAAAAAATATTCGAAATAAATGATATTTAAAACAAAAGAAAGATTTTTTTTGACAAACTTTCAGATTTTTTTTAAATGACATTTGAGAAAATTTAAAAAATCAATTAAAATGTCATAAGATTAAAAACTTATTTCTATTCATATACAAACTTAAATTGAAAAATAAAAAATGAAGGCAAAATTAAAATCACAAAAAATTAAAAAAATTCTTATTATATGAGCCGACTGCGTTGTCATCCTAAATCTTCACAAAATTTAGCCCCTAAAAAAAATTTATCAAATAATGCAGAGAGCTATGAAATTTTGCTATGTAGCAGAACAACATACTTTTGCTAAGCAGAACAACGTAATTCTGCTATGTAGCGGAACTACATGGTTTAGCGGAACTACATGGTTTAACGGAACTACATGGTTCTGCTATATAGCGGAACTACATGGTTCTGTTAGCGGAACTACATGATTCTGCTATGTAGTAGCGGAACTACATGGTTCTGCTATGTAGCGGAACTACATGGTTTAACGGAACTACATGGTTTAGCGGAACTACATGGTTTAGCTATGTAGCGGAACTACATGGTTCTGCTAGCGGAACTACATGGTTTTGTTAAGTAGCGGAACTACATGGTTCTGCTATGTGGTAGCGGAAGTACATGGTTCTGCTAAGTAGCGGAACTACATGGTTCTGCTATGTGGTAGCGGAACTACATGGTTCTGCTATGTAGCAGAACTACATGGTTCTGCGATGTAGTTCCCCTAAATGAATATTTCACATTTTATCAGTTTGTTTTGATTTATTGTTTAATAATTTTACATTTTATACTGCAATTTAAATTTATATTCAAATTTTAAATTTCTAAATATAAATATTTTAAAAAAAAATTGCTATGCTAAAAAAAAAGTAATCATGTAGTTCAAATAGTTCTATAGATATGTATATTCAAAAATAGTTCCGCATGATTGTATTATTACAAGAATGTCATTAAAGTGCGTCTCATGTTCGAACCCAGATGCAATCACTTTTTGCATAAAAAAAACATTGTATTTTTTCAACAAAAAAATTCAAACATTTTTTCAACTTAAATTATTAAATATTATAATTGCAAATTAATGTTTATATTTTTTTAATTTTACAAAGATATTAATATTATAATGATATGTTTTTCATTTTAATTTAATATATTTAATGTTAAATGAATCTTTAAATATTTAAAAAATGTGTATGGTAGAATTACAATTTATAAAAATTATAATTATAAAAATATTAAGTTAAAAAATATTTGAAAATCGTTCTTTTCATTTTTAAAATAAAAAATTTTATAATTATATTAAAAATATAAAAAATATTCGAAATAAATGATATTTAAAACAAAAGAAAGATTTTTTTTTGACAAACTTTCAGATTTTTTAAAAATGACATTTGAGAAAATTTAAAAAATCAATTAAAATGTCATAAGATTAAAAACTTATTTCTATTCATATACAAACTTAAATTGAAAAATAAAAAATAAAGGCAAAATTAAAATCACAAAAAATTAAAAAAATTCTTATTATATGAGCCGACTGGGTTGTCATCCTAAATATTGACAAAATTTAGCCCCTAAAAAAAAATTATCAAATAATGCAGAGAGCTATGAAATTTTGCTATGTAACAGAACAACATACTTTTGCTAAGTAGAACAACGAAGTTCTGCTATGTAGCGGAACTACATGGTTCTGCTATGTAGCGGAACTATATGGTTTAGCGGAACTATATGGTTTTGCTATGTAGCGGAACCACATGGTTCTGCTAGGTAACGGAACCATGGTTCTGCTAGCGGAACCACATGGTTCTGCTAGGTAGCGGAACCACATGGTTCTGCTACGTAGCGGAACCACATGGTTCCACATGGTTCTGCTAGCGGAACCACATGGTTCTGCTAGGCTAGCGGAACCACATGGTTCTGCTAGCGGAACCACATGGTTCCACATGGTTCTGGTAGCGGAACCACATGGTTCTGCTAGCGGAACCACATGGTTCCACATGGTTCTGCTAGCGGAACCATATGGTTCTGCTAGGTAGCGGAACCACATGGTTCTGCTAGGTAGCGGAACCACATGGTTCTGCTAGGTAGCGGAACCACATGGTTCTGCTAGGTAGCGGAACCACATGGTTCTGCTAGGTAGCGGAACCACATGGTTCTGCTAGGTAGCGGAACCACATGGTTCTGCTAGCGGAACCACATGGTTCCACATGGTTCTGCTAGCGGAACCATATGGTTCTGCTAGGTAGCGGAACCACATGGTTCTGCTACGTAGCGGAACCACATGGTTCTGCTAGCGGAACCACATGGTTCCACATGGTTCTGCTAGCGGAACCATATGGTTCTGCTAGGTAGCGGAACCACATGGTTCTGCTACGTAGCGGAACCACATGGTTCCACATGGTTCTGCTAGCGGAACCACATGGTTCTGCTAGCGGAACCACATGGTTCTGCTAGGTAGCGGAACCACATGGTTCTGCTAGCGGAACCACATGGTTCCGCATGGTTCTGCTAGCGGAACCACATGGTTCCGCATGGTTCTGCTAGCGGAACCACATGGTTCCGCATGGTTCTGCTAGCGGAACCACATGGTTCTGCTAGCGGAACCACATGGTTCTGCTAGCGGAACCACATGGTTCCATGTGGTTCTGCTAGCGGAACCATATGGTTCTGCTAGGTAGCGGAACCACATGGTTCTGCTACGTAGCGGAACCACATGGTTGCACATGGTTCTGCTAGGTAGCGGAACCACATGGTTCTGCTAGCGGAACCACATGGTTCCACATGGTTCTGCTAGCGGAACCATATGGTTCTGCTAGGTAGCGGAACCACATGGTTCTGCTACGTAGCGGAACCACATGGTTCCACATGGTTCTGCTAGCGGAACCACATGGTTCTGCTAGGTAGCGGAACCACATGGTTCTGCTAGCGGAACCACATGGTTCCACATGGTTCTGCTAGCGGAACCACATGGTTCTGCTAGGTAGCGGAACCACATGGTTCCACATGGTTCTGCTAGCGGAACCACATGGTTCTGCTAGGTAGCGGAACCACATGGTTCCACATGGTTCTGCTAGCGGAACCACATGGTTCTGCTAGGTAGCGGAACCACATGGTTCTGCTAGCGGAACCACATGGTTCTGCTAGGTAGCGGAACCACATGGTTCTGCTAGCGGAACCACATGGTTCCACATGGTTCTGCTAGCGGAACCACATGGTTCTGCTTGGTTCTGGTAGCGGAACCACATGGTTCTGCTAGGTAGCGGAACCACATGGTTCCACATGGTTCTGCTAGGTAGCGGAATCACATGGTTCTGCTAGCGGAACCACATGGTTCTGCTAGGTAGCGGAACCACATGGTTCTGCCACATGGTTCTGCTAAGTAGCGGAACCACATGGTTCTGCTAAGTAGCGGAACCACATGGTTCTGCTAACGGAACCACATGGTTCTAAGTAGCGGAACCACATGGTTCTGCTAAGTAGCGGAACCACATGGTTCTAAGTAGCGGAACCACATGGTTCTGATATGTAGCGGAACTACATGGTTCTGCTATGTGGCGGAACTACATGATTCTGCTATGTAGCGTAATTACATGGTTATATTTTTGAAATCATTTAAATGTGGTTTCTAAAAAATTTATACTATCACCACCCTAAACAAAATAAAGAAAAATATTTTCGGGTGTTTTAAAAATAATAATAATATTTTGAGAGATTAAAAAATAGCAGAATCATGAAATTCTGTATAGCAGAACCATGTCGTTCTGCATAGCAGAACCATGTCGTTCTGCATAGCATAACCATGAGACTCTGGATAGCAGAATCATGTAGCTCTGCATAGCTGAACAATCTCGTTCTGCGTACCACCTTGTTATTCAAATATTCAATTTTTTTAATATTAAAAATAATTTATTTAGATATTTGATATTTATTTAAATAAAATCTAAAATTATAATATGAAATATGAAAATATTAAATGATAAACAAAACCAACATTATTAATATTTTTATTTAAATAAACGTTTAAATATTTTTATCATTTAAAATTTATAAGAATAAAAATTAAAAAATTAAATATATATTTTTAATATAGAGCATGCACACCATGCACACTATAAGCTATCTTTTGTCACGCCTCCCTCTATATAGAAAGAAAGACCCAAAAAATAAAAAAAAAATGAATATATAAGCACCCAAAAACAATTATGTCGTTTAAACATAATATTGCATAACATTATATAGATAATTTTTTTCAGATATAATTTATTTAATATCTAATTTATTTAATTTTAAATAAATATATGCATATTTAAATTAAATATTTAAATTTTTTATTCTTATAAAATTTTAAATTGCATATTTATATTTATAAGTTTTAGTTTTGTTTTTTTTATTAATATTTTTATATTTTATATTACGATTAACATTTTATTTGAAATTCCAATTTTAAAAACTTTTAGTTAGACAAAAATTCAAACTACTAGAGTAAAAATTTTAGATAGACAATAATTCTTTAAAAGATCAAAACTATAATTTAAAAACTCCATAGTTAACTATAGGTAAAATTTATAAAATTAGATAACTTATATATAAATTGATCGACACGAATTCATATGTAATGCCTACGAAAAGAATATTTGATTTATTATATGAAATCTTTAAATAACTAAATTATTTTTTGTATTTTTATACTTTACAAACCTTAAATTAAATATTAATATTTATGTATTTTTTAGACTTAAATTACTAAATATTATGATTTCAAATTAATATTTATGTCTTTTTTATTTCACACCAATATTAATGTTATACATGTTATGTCCATGTCTTTTTCATTTAAATTTAGAATGTTTAATATTAGATAAATATTTAAATATTAGCTAACCTAAAAATGCAATCTATAAAAATTATAATTATAAAAATATCTACCATATTATGGTTTTTAATAATCTTTCACTTTTTTTGAAAAAATTTAATATTTATAAAAAAGAAAAACTATATTTATTTTATAGAAACAAATCGAATTTAAACTTTTTTAAATCATTTAGATGTGATTTCTCAAAAATTTACACCATCACAACCATAAACAAAATAAAAAATATGTTTTTGGGTATTTTTAAAATAATAATAATATTTTGGAAGATTAAAAAGGTTTTGCTTTTTGGCGGGGAATAATAGCATAACCATATCGTTCTGCGTATCAGAACCTTGTGATTCTACGTACCACCTTATTATTCCAATATTCAATTTTTTATAATATTAAAAATAATTTATTTGGATATTTGATATTTATTTAAATAAAATATGAAATTATAACATGAAATGTGAAAATATTAAATGATGAACCAAAATAATATTATTAATATTTTTATTTAAATAGACTTATAAATATTTTTATCATTTGAAACTGTATAAGAATAAAAATTAACAGATTAAATATATAATTTTTAATATAAAGCACGCACACCACGTACACTACAGGCTATCTTTTGTCACGTCTCCCTCTATATAGAAAAAAAAGACCCAAAAAATAAAAAAAACAAGGAATATACAAACACTAAAAAATAATTATGTCATTTAAATATAACATTATACAGATAATTTTTTTTTCGGATATGATTTTTTAATATATAATTTATTTAATTTTAAATAAATATCTATGTATTTAAATTAAATATTTAAATATTTTAAATAAATATATTTAATTTTAAAATATTAATGCTAAAATTTATATATTAAAAGGTTTTACAATTAGCAAAATGTAAATAATTCATATTATTTGATCTTCGTGGGTTGTCATTCAGAAACTTTATAAAATTTAGTCCCTCATAAAAAAAAATTTCGTCGATGAACGCATTACAAATATTTTAGATATTTTAAATACAATCATAAAATTTTTTAATCAGATTATTATTTAATCAGAACTACCATGGTAATTTAGTATTCAATTTAATATTTTATATAATTTTTATTTTTTATTTAATATTACAAATAATCAACAATTTGAATATATACAAAAAATATTTATATTTAATATATAAATTATTAAATACTAATTTTTAATATTACAAATTAGTATTAATACTAAAAAATATTAATATTATAAGAATTAAATATTTACAATATGTAATATTTTATTTTAAAACCTGAAGTATTAATATTTAATATATTAAAATATTAATACTAAAATTTATATTTTAAAAGGTTTTATAATTACTAAAATTTAAAAAATTCTTATCATATAATATTGGTGGGTTGTCATTCAGAAGTTTTATAAAATTTAGCATCTCAGTTTGCAGCCAAAATCAAAATTGAAATTAATGCGAATTTTACTAAACCACACTGGATAACTCCCCTCAATTTGTAGTCAGAATCAAAACACTATACCGCGCGGTCATTCAATAATTTAATTTAAGTGAGTTTATAAATATTTTTATCTAATTTAAAATTATATAAGAATAAAACTTTTAATTTAATTATTTAGATATTTATTTAATATTAAATTTGTTATGTATTAAATATATTATAGTAAAATAGAAAAAAATATTTGTATAATGTTATATTTAAATATATGTTTTATTTGGAAGAGTAAAGGTAGTTCTGCAAATTGCAGAGCTATTCTGCTTTTTTGGACATAAATAATATTTAATTTAGGGTTTAATATCTACGTTTATTATCTCATGTTTTGAAACACATGAACAGTCAAAATACTATGATATTATAATGCTATAAAAATTATAATTATAAAATATTAAATAAAAAAATATTGGAAAGTATCTTTATATCAAAAAAATATTTTTTTCAAGTGTTAGGTGATGTGTTGTTAATATAAATGCAGAGCTATAAGTGCATATGTAATTATACAAAATTACCGAAATTGGACTTAATATAGCGCAGAACCACAAAATGCAGAACGAGGTGGTTCTGCGATGGTTTTGCGCAGTGCACAACCACATCGTTCTGCACTGGACAAAACCATGTGGTTCTGTGACAGTGCAGAACCATGGTTCTGCCCAATACAGAACGATGTGGTTCTGCGCTGCGCAGAATTTATATCATTTTTTTCAAATCTTTATTTTTATTTTTAGATAAAACAAATTTATGATTATATTAAAAATATCAAAAATATTTGAAATAAATGATATTTAAAACAAAAGAAAGATTTTTTTTGACAAACTTTTAGATTTTTTAAAAATGACATTTGAGAAAATTTAAAAAGCAAATTAAAATTTCATAAAATTAAAAATTTATCTCTATTCATATACAAACTTAAATTGAAAAATAAAAAATAATGGCAAACTTAAAATCACAAAAAATTAAAAATTTTCTTATTATATGAGCCGAGTGGGTTGTCATCCTAAAGCTTCACAAAATTTAGCCCCTAAAAAAAATTCATCAAATAATGCAGAAAGTTATGAAGTTCTGCTATGTACCAGAACAACATACTTTTGCTGAGCAGAACAATATAGTTCTGTTGTGGTTCTGCTAACGTTATACATATTATATTATATTTTATTAAAGTAAACAAAATTTTTTGATTTTAGTTGGTGGTCTTAAAATAATATTTTAGAAGATGTAAGAGGTGCAGCTAAAATTAAAAATTTCATTTCTAATTAGTCTGTTATTTATACACAAACTATTAAAAATTTAATTATTGTTTCATATTTTTTTGTATGGATAGACATATTTTATTTAAAACAAAAGAAATCTTTTTTTTTTGACAAACTTTCAGATTTTTTTTAAATGACATTTAAGAAAATTTAAAAAGCCAACTTAAATTTCATAAGATTAAAAATTTATTTTCATTGATACCCAAACTTTAGCTGAAAAATAACAAATAAAAGCAAAATTAAAATTACAAAAAATTTAAAAATTTCTTACTATATAAGCCTAATGGATTGTCATCCAAAAGTTTTACAAAATTTTACTTCTAAAAAAAAAATTTATTGACGAACGCACGAAACTTAGAAATCTGCTGCTTAGCAGAACATTGTAGTTCTACTACTTCGCAGAACTATATAGTTCTGTTAAGTAACAGAACTATAACGGAACTTCATAGTTCTGCTATGTAGCAGAACTATAGCAAAACTTTATAGTTCTGCTATTTAACAGAACTATATAGTTTTGCTACATAGTAGAACTTTGAAGTTTTCCTACGTAGCAGAACTTATATTTAAATATATATAAATATAAAATTATACAAATATTTTTCTCATTTTAATATAATATATTTAATATTAAATAAATATCCAGGTATTAAAACTAAATATCTAAATATTTTTATTTTTATATAGTTTTAAATTACATAAAAATACTTATCAATTTGTTTTGATTTATTGTTTAATATTTTTATATTTTATACGACAATTTAAATTTATATTAAGATCTTAAATATCTAAATATTAATATTTAAATATTTCACGTTTGAAATTATTTTTAATTCTAAAAAATATTTTAATATTTAAATTAATTTAGGAGAAATTATAACTTCCATAATATTTAACAAATTATCTCATCGCACCTGATTGCTTTTCTAAATTATGGAGGTGTCCCAAGAGAATATATTATGGATATTTGAAATAATGTTTTGGAAGATGTATACAATATCCACTCCAATAAACATGCAACTCTTAGAAGTAAGTTTCTCTCTGTGATGCTATATTGATCTCACAATAGATAGATATTTTCTTTGTACTTTACTTGAGAAATTCAGTTGTCACATTGACTCTGGCTTTTGCTTTTGTTATGTATGCCTGCATCCCTTTTTCAGAGAAAGAATACAAATTGAGTCCACACTCCTATGTTGAGTTGTTGTTTTTTGTAAATTCTTTCATAATTTGATGAGTTTTTCTTGAAAATGATAATTAATGTCCGTAACTCTTACTGTTTCTGTACTTGATTTTTTGCCAAATTTTTTCTTATACCTTTGGTTGGATGTGATCGTCTACGCTGTTGGTTTTAGGGCATGATTGTGTAGCTCAATGAACGCATAAAATTTTAGATGAACGCATTACAAATATTTTAGATATTTTAAATACAATCATAAAATTTTTTAATCAGATTATTATTTAATCAGAACTACCATGGTAATTTAATATTCAATTTAATATTTTATAAAATTTTTAATTTTGATTTAATATTACAAGTAATCAACAATTTGAATATATACAAAAAATATTTAATATTTAATATATAAATTATTAAATACTAATTTTTAATATTACAAATTAGTATTAATACTAAAAAATATTAATATTATAAGAATTAAATATTTACAATATATAATATTTTATTTTAAAACCTGAAGTATTAATATTTAATATATTAAAATATTAATACTAAAATTTATATTTTAAAAGGTTTTATAATTAGTAAAATTTAAAAAATTCTTATCATATGATATTGGTGGGTTGTCATTCAGAAGTTTTATAAAATTTAGCCAATCAATTTGCAGCCAAAATCAAAATTGAAATTAATGTGAATTTTACTAAATCACACCGGGCAATTCCCCTCAATTTGTAGTCAAAATCAAAACACTACACCGCGCAGCGCGCGGTGTACACCTCCTAGTTTAATTATAAAACCGCCGAGCCGAACTAAGACAACATGCGAGACTAAAAACCCTAAAATTCTTGGTTAACGACGACGACAAATCCGCTCTGTGTCCGTCTGTCTGTGTCTCTTCGTATGCCGCTATTAGGTTTTGTGCGTTAACTCTGAGCCGAAGAATTTGGCTTCCAGGGTTTGGTAATTTGGCAAAAAATGGCGGCAGAAGAACAGTCCCACAAATCTCACAGATCTCGTCAGGCAGGTCCTTCTGCCAAGAAGAAAAAGCAGCAGCAGAAATCTGACTCCAAGAACGAACAAAAACAAAACCCTAAGGTACGTTCACTCTTCTTCTGTCTGAGATAAACTGCATGCTTTTTCATTTTTTTTGATTGCCAAGTGCTTGATGTTTGAACTTTTTTGACTTTTAGGCATTTGCTTTCAATTCATCTGTAAAAGCCAAGCGATTGCAGTCGCGGGCTTCGGAGAAAGAGCAGCGCAGGCTTCATGTTCCCATAATTGATAGGTCAATTGGAGAACCTGCTCCTTATGTTGTCCTAGTTCAAGGGCCTCCCAAGGTAGTGTATCTCGTGATTTTTCTTAGTATAATTGTGTTATTTTAACAGATAATTGATTTGGAAACGTAAATGTGAATGCTTTCAGGTTGGCAAGTCGCTTCTGATAAAGTCCCTTGTCAAGCATTATACCAAGCATAATTTGCCTGAGGTTCGCGGCCCCATTACTATTGTATCAGGTTAGGTTTGCCTTTCATGTTGGAATTGCATAAGTAACCTGGTTCATTTTTGACACATCAGTTTTTACTACACACACTTTAGCAATCATGGGTTGTTTTGAGAGAGTGAGAGTGAGAGTGAGAGAGAGAGTGAATAAGAGAGAGAGAGAGAGAGAGAGAGAGAGAGAGAGAGAGAGAGAGAGAGAGGGTTAAAAAGGGCGACAAGGCTAGTTTTAAAAGAAAGAAACACTTTCCATTCATCAAACAAAAAAAGTTTTAAAAGAGAGAGACAGAGGGACGGAGATAATGGGCATATGGGTAGTTAGAGAGGGTTGCGGGGCCATTTTTGGGCTTAAAGAATGTGTCTACGGTTCAAGCTCCAAGCACATCAAAAGTGAGACTATGATTTATCTATTGCTATAGATTTATTTATTTATTTTAAGGATGGATGTTTGGGTTCGTCAATAATTTCATGAATGCTTGCAGGAAATTGCTTATTGCTTATTGCTTTTTTTTTTCTTCTTTTTTAACTGATTTTCATATGGATGACTAATGTTACATAGGGAAGCAAAGGCGGCTACAATTTGTGGAGTGCCCGAATGACATTAATGGAATGATTGATGCTGCAAAATTTGCTGATCTAGCATTACTTCTTGTTGATGGAAGTTTCGGATTTGAGATTGTGAGTCATTTTAGTCATTTGTTTCAAATGCTGATACTTTGAACTAGAAGTTATAATTATGGTGATGTAGATTTTTCTGAATAAAAATTATAATGATGGCGATAAAAAATTTTCTTTCTTATCTGATATATTCCTGAACTTTTAAATATATTTAACTTATTTTCTTTCTCCCTTTTTCTTTAAAGTGGTTAATTGCTTTCATGCGAGTGGATTAAACATCCACGCCATTAAAATATCCTCCTCAAGATGCTTTTTGGCTTTTATGGAATTCTCCATTTAAGATGTCAGTATGTTGCACGGAATTGACTCAAGAGTCCTAATGCTATTCTTTATTGCAAAAATTAAAAAAAAGGTAGATTCTGCAGCTCAATTAGGTGACATTTCTCTTGTAGTTCATTATTCTCCATTTTTTTGCATCATTTTTTTCTCAACAATTATCCACTTACATGGGTGTTTTATTCCAATCACATTCTATTTTCAGCTGTCATCTTACTTATTCGTTTTGCAGGAAACTTTTGAGTTTCTCAATATTTTGCAAGTTCATGGATTCCCAAAGATCATGGGAGTCCTTACACATCTTGATAAGTTCAAGGATGTAAAAAAACTTAAAAACATGAAGAAGATTCTCAAGCACCGTTTTTGGAAGGAAACCTATGATGGAGCTAAATTGTTTTATTTATCTGGCCTTATTCATGGGAAGTAAGTCATATTTTGACTTGGTTCTGCATAGTGTAATCATCTTGTTTTATGATGTTAATGCCATGTTGAGAGGTTTTCAGGAGTTTGAAGTTGTTCTTTGAATCAACAGGTATCCAAAACGGGAAGTTCACAACCTTGCTAGATTCATTTCTGTGATGAAATTTCATCCTCTCTCATGGCGAGCTGCTCATCCGTATGTGTTGATAGATCGTTTTGAAGATGTCACTCCTCCTGAGAGGATACAAATGAACCACAAATGCGATAGAAATGTCACACTTTATGGGTATTTGCGAGGCTGCAACCTAAAGAAAGGAATCAAGGTGCAGCTTTGTTTCCTTTAAGCGTCTAATCCATGTATTAGGGAGAAATACTTCTCTAGGAGCAGTAGAATCTTTGATCCAAGTTCAACTTGTCGATCAATATACGTGGCACCCAACATTTGTATCTAATTTATTTTCTCTTCCCCAATGAGTTTGTTCATTGTGTTTTACATTTTTTGTTGTATTGCTGTGCACAAATTATGTTTCTGATTTCAGCATTTGACGGACATGGAATAACTAGATCTAGGAGCTGTTGACCAGAAAAGTACTTGAAAAGGCATCTAAGTTATTTGTTCTTTTGATGATCTCATCTTTGATATATGAATGATGTGATGATGGTCCCCCCCCCCAAAAAAAAAAAAACTGTTCTTGAATCTTGATTATATGCATTAGATATGGATGAAGGCCTTGATTGTGTCCTATATGGCAAAGAGAGGAGAGATTGCTCTTTGTTTTAAATGTGAAGTTTACTTATCCTTCACAAGATTGTGGTTGGGGAGATCTTATAAAAAAATAATCTGATAAAGCTGTTAGGGAAGAATTTTATCTTAGCTATCTTGATGTGGTAATAGCCCTGGTCAATGGATATGAATCTGCATGATATTTGGGAAGTTGGTACATCAATTCTTTACTTTGTTTAATAAAAATTCTAGAAAAGAAGTTGATATGCTGATGCAGTAGGGTTTTGGACGTAGTGCAGAACATGCTTGCTACAATGTTATACCTTCAAGTACTTAGTTTCTTCATACTTTACAATTTTGATCTAATCTTTAGTTTTTAAAACAGGTTCATATTGCCGGTGTTGGTGATTTCAGTTTAGCTGGTGTTACAAGCTTGCCTGATCCTTGCCCGTTACCATCAGCTGCCAAAAAGAAGGGTTTGCGCGATAAAGAGAAACTATTTTATGCTCCCATGTCTGGTCTTGGGGATCTACTGTATGACAAGGATGCTGTCTACATAAATATCAACGATCATTTTGTGCAGTTCTCCAAGACTGAGGATGAAAATGAGGCAGCAACAAAAAAAGGTCTTCATTTTCTTCCTGGTTTGCCCTTACCTTTTCCCAACCCCCTCCCCAATATTAAGAAAAGAAAGAAATGGTGCTTATGCATGTCCACATTTCAGGTGATCTTGTTCCCTAGTTTCAGAGGAGTCTGCTAATATTATTCCTCCTGCATCTAGTTATTAACCTGAACCGCAGTGGTTTCTATGTTAATAGGTAAAGATCGTGATGTGGGTGAAGTTTTGGTGAAATCACTTCAGAACATGAAGTACTCTATAGATGAGAAGTTAGAGAAAAGCTTCATCACCCTCTTCAGCAGTAACTCATCAGAAGCTCAAGCTAATGTACAAGATCCTTGTGAAGCTAGTGAGAACATTTCTTCAGATAAATATCAAGCTGGGAAAGAAACTGAACCTGAGGACTCTGATGAGGGAAGTGATGCTGAGGGTTTGGGTGGTTCAGAAAGCTCAGAGCAAGATCCTGAAAATAAAAAGGATAATACTGATGACATATCTAATAAAAATGGCAATGCACTGGAGCTACAACCTACTGTACGGACTAACTTAGAAGAAAACATCGAGTTCCATGATGGAAGGCTGAGGAGAAGAGCTATATTTGGAGACAGTGATCAAAATCCAGAGGTAAACCATGAATGATTCAAAAAGGTTTGCTAGCATAGTTCAGAAGGGCAAAGGCTACATGAACAAATCAGTTCATTTTGTGCTAACTGGCAATATATTTTGTTTATCTACTAATGGAAATAGGAATCTATTTATTGAAACATTGAGGTTTTACTCCAGCAAATATCTGTACTATGAATTGGTTTCCGCATCTTTTTTCCAATGCATGAATGCAATGTGTATGAAAGTAGATTATGTCACCTCACTGAGAATAGGTGTTATTAAATTGTAACAATCGTATCCAGCAGTACTAGCATTTTCACTACCTTCTATGTCATTCTAGGATTCAGATAGCGAGGAGGGGGAGCAGGATGACGATGACGATGACGATGACGACGATGGTGACGATGTCCTTGATAACCAGTCACCTTCTGGATCAGATTCAGATCTAGAGGAAGGTAATTACAGGAAAAACTGCATTTCTTTCTGTTATTTTGAAATCTATACTCACTAGTGGTTAAATGTTTGCAGCCTTGTATTTATGCTAGAAATGTTTCTACCTTCTATCTTTTCTTTTCCCTGTTGGATCCGATTAACTCATTTGTTTGGGCATGAGCATTCAATCATAGTTTATAGTTGAAGATCTGAATTTATCCACAAATCTCTTGTTTATGGCTGTTTTAGAGGATGAGATGGGAAATGCATCAAAGTGGAAAGAATCCTTGTTGCAAAGAACATCCTCACGGCAGAGTGCTAATCTTATGCAACTGGTATATGGGATTGCAAAATCAAAGTCTCCAACTTCAATTGGTTCAAAGCAGGGGAGTAGCGAAGATGATGAAAGTGATGATGAAATCATTAGACCGAAGGGAGAAGGAAGGAAGGTCAGCTTCATAAGCTATTTACATCTTCTGTATTTCCTCTTTCTTGTAGAGAACTTACTTTCTGCCCCTTTCAGGTTTGGTTTTAGATCACTGGGATCAATTTCTTATGCGTATGGCTTTCTTATTTTTCGCAGAAATCCAGTGAGCTATTAGATCCTAGTGATGTTAATGTTGAGGATTGTTCAAAATTAAAAAATAAAGCTGATACTGAAAATTGGAAAGAGAATGAAATGCTTCAAAGTATTCGTGATCGCTTTGTTACTGGTGATTGGTCTAAGGCTGCTCATAGAGGTCATGTTTCAGAGGAGAACAATGAAGATGATGATGGTTCTGTTTATGGTGAGTTTGAAGACTTGGAAACAGGTGAAAAGTATGAGAGCCATGAAAACAACGATACAGTCCAAACAGAAGCAGACCCAGTAGCTGAAGAACGGAGGCTCAAAAAGCTGGCAAAGCGTGCAAAATTTGATGCTCAGTATCCTTACTTGAATTATGAAATCCGTGTCCTTTCTCCTTTGTTGATATTTTTAGCCATTTGTATGGAGCCCTTGATAAGAATATTAACATGTGCAAATTTTAGCTTGATGGTTACATTGATTGCATCTCATATGAGGTCTTGGGTTAAATTCTTCAAGCAGCCCTTTTTAGTTAAAGAAAGTATAGTTGTCTACATGTTATTGATCTAGGACCCCGCATGCTTAGTGGGATGCAATGAGCAACAAGTTACCTTTGGTAATCATATTGGATTAGTACAGCATCAGACGCGCTCTTTTCGGCTCTGACTTATTGCAGAGACATCACCTTTCTTGTTACCATCTCTGATAGTTTATTCTATGTTTTGCCTGTCTAAGAAGCCATGGTTCTTTCAACTTTAGAAACCCTTTCGCCTGAGCTTTGTACATCTGCCTTTTAGTTATCATAGGCTGTCACCTTGAATAGTTTTCTGCGACCTTGTTTTGACAAAAAATGATTGATCCACACAAAAGGGGTGCCTCTCCCCCTATTTTTAGACTTCCCTTACCCTAATGCAAGCATGGCTCAATCCAAAATTTATTGAATTCACTTTAAGAATTTTACCTGTAGAACTAGTTGACACCTACTTGTAACCTTAATTTGATATAGATTCGATGGATCTGAATCACCTGAAGAGGATGCAGACACTAAAAATGCAACCAAATCTCATCGCGGTCAAGCCAATGAAATTGGATATTTTGACAAGGTTAACATCTAGCCTCTTCTTCTTTAGCATTCTACGTCTTTGATGAGGCATGGATGATCATTCATGCTTATTCTTGCATCCTTACAGCATCTGGTACAATATCTATTTGTATAAATAAAACTTCATCTTATTCTTGTAGTTGAAGGAAGAAATTGAACTTCGAAAACAAATGAATATAGCCGAACTCAATGAGCTTGATGAGGCTACTCGAGTAGAGATTGAAGGTTTCAGAACGGGGACATATCTAAGATTGGAGGTTTATAATGTTCCTTATGAAATGGTGGAGCATTTTGATCCTTGTGATCCTATTTTGGTTGGAGGTATTAGCCTTGGGGAGGAAAATGTTGGATACATGCAGGTTAGCATTTCATGGACCAAGTTCTTTTTGTAACTTTAGAGACCTTTATGCCTTTTTTTCCTTTGGTTTGTAAGTAGGCTAATAATTTCTTTTCCTAGTGGATTTCCTTGCTATGTCATTTTTTGTGATTGCATATGTATCTTCATGCTAATTTTATAGCTGAGGTGCATATCATTTGCAGAACCGCAATAACTACTGTATTATTGTATGGTACCGAGTGTTGAATGAAATGTAGAAGTGCATCTGGAGTTTTTTGCAATCGCACGATACCATTGTAGTTGAAGGGGAAGTTTTATAGAGTTACAGTAAGATCTGCATTATTGTGTGGCACCGGGTGTTGGCCATTAAACAACAACAAGAGTATAAAATGACTGTGGTTGAAATGAGAATATTTAGATAAATATGTGGCATGTTAGAAAAAATATGATTAGATATGAAGAGTACGTACTAAGCTAGATGTGAGTTCAATTACGGATAAAATGAGATAGTATCACTTAAGATGGTTTGGACATATGTAATGAAAACCTAAAAATGCACCTATTAGGAAGAGCGAGAAGTTAAATGTAGAAGATTTTAGTGAAATATTGGGATAGACCGTAAAAAATGTGGACACAAGTTATCACTAAAGACATTAGTGTTAATGGTTTAATTGAGAAAATGACTTTAGATTGGAATTAGTGGCATAGGATAATTCAAAATAGTTGACTTATCATCATCATCATCATCATCATTTTAAGTTTTTATAGATTGTTTATTTTTACTTCTCTTCTTTCATTATTTTTTTAGTATTATATTCTTTATTTTTGTTTTCAAAATTTAATTTTTTGTTTTTATTTCTATTTCTTCTATTTATTTATTTATTTTTTTTCTTTCTCCTACATTAGTCTCTCAAATGGCCGACCGTAAAATTTGGATTTGAGGCTCAGTTTATTGTTGTAGGTGCATATCATTTGTAGCTTGTTTTCGGTTACAAGACTCCAGCAGTCCATGAGGGTTTTAGCATCATTATGTACCATCTTGTAATACAGTATGGCTGGATTTGGGTAGAGTAACTAAATAAAAGAATATGCAAACTAGAGATGGTTTATAAGGAGATTCTAACTGAGCACTTAGGTTGTACGATAATGGGATGTCAAGAACCTGCTATTGACTTGCAAATTGAGGTTATGCTAATTGAAATTCAATGTCAGTTTATGTGTTTCATGTATTGGCTATGAAATTGAGGTTGTAGATGTAATGATTTAGCAAGCGTAAGAAGTTTAAGATGGTTTGGAGAGTTGAAAGCCTTATCCTGTAATATAACTCTGCAGCAATGAGAGTACTACAGTGCAAGAAAGGCTAGATGTAAACAATTTTGATAATTCTAGTAAACACCATTGTTTGTCCTTCACATTTCTTATGACAGCTGTACTGGACAATTAGTGGCTTATATTTGCATTTTTTCATGGGCACATTAGTTACTTTTAGTGAGTCCCATTACTCTCTTTAATCCAGGTTCGATTAAAGCGGCATAGATGGCACAAAAAGGTATTGAAGACTAGAGATCCAATAATAGTTTCTATTGGATGGAGACGTTATCAAACTACTCCAGTGTATGCAATTGAGGATCAAAATGGACGACATCGTATGCTCAAATATACTCCTGAACACATGCATTGTCTTGCTATGTTCTGGGGCCCTCTTGCTCCTCCAAACACTGGAGTTGTTGCCGTCCAAAATTTGTCGAATAATCAGGTCAGATTTTTACTTATATGTTTTTGGAAACATTCTTCTTCGTTTTACAGATATTGTTTAAGATTCATATCGTTAAGTGCAGAAATGTGTGGTTTATTTTGTTTATGATAAAACAGGTATCCCAATGTTTTCGATTTCATAGACAAAAAGATCTAGGTGCATTTTGTAGTCTGTGTCTTTTTCATCTGCTCCCTTTCCTTTTATTTAATTTTGAGTGTGGTGGTGCTGGAGTGAGAAAGGGTTATTCAGGGGTCTATGACAAGGTGTGCATTTCTTGGATAAAACAATAATTTTGTTAAAGGGATAATGAGAAACCGTTGAGGGTAATGCATACTCTTACAATGAGAACAAAACAAATAACATGGAAGTTAAAACAGAAGGGAATAAGACTCTTCAGGTATCCTGAATAATTTTTCACCCGCAAGGATTTTTCTGTGTTCTGGTTCTTGTTAGGGTTGTGGAATTTACATCCTTTTTTGTGAAGGGTGGATGATTTCTGACTTAATTATAGGAGACCAGGAGCTATGTGAGTGTAGTTTGTATGGTAATTTTTCTATATTGACAAGACAACTGCACAAAGGTATTTTCCCTTTTTTTTGGGGGGGATGGGAGGGGAGAATATGAAGATATAAAATTTTGCAATAGCAATATTAAATGTTTGGGTGGGGGATCAAATAGTTGCTTTACCAGATGTCAATACCACATATAACTGGGTCCTTTTAGCATTTCCAAATTTTCTAAATAGCATCAGAAGAAAATTCACTTAGACACGTGCAAATATCAATACAGCATATATGAATGCTACTGGCATTTCTGAATTGTGATAATAGCATAACAAGAAAATTCATATCCTATATCTATCGTTTTAGTATTCCAATGTCACTAAATCATTTGAAAGACTGCTAGCACAGTGTATTCATTGATAAGCAGAAGTTAATTGTCATGACTGAGGGTCTTTTCATTTTTTTAAAAAATTTTTTACAACAAAAAATGTTGATTTCTTTATTGAAAAATGAACTAAAAGGGCTGGACGTCAAATTGATTGATGGAGAATAAAAGATACAAGCCAAAAGAGTCATTTCTATATTTTTATATGAAGATCTGATTGACTCGTATGAGGTTTTAGGAGATTCTTACTATTTATGCATGCAGATCTAATATTTTACAAAATTAAAATAATTTTATGTGCAAAGGACATGTATAATAACTAGTAATTTGGAACAGAAAATTTGTAACAAGCTAATAGAATTTATAAGATACAGAACAAATTATATAAAGTTTGGACATCCAAGGGAGGGTATAAAGGGAAAAATAAAAAAAAAATATTTAAGAGGAAGCGATTGAATTTCTAAAGGTTTTCTTTTGGGTGGCAAGGCCCTCCCTGGTATCAGTTGCTGAACATGTCTATTGTTTTTTAGTTTTACATCCATGGGAAGGGAGCAAGATATGACGCAGATTGGTCCCACAAAAAACTTAAAAAATATGGGTGGGGATATGGTACACAAGACATGAAATAACATGGACATCGCAACATGACAATATTATAAACATTTTACAGTTTTTGAAGCTACAAAGCATTGCATCGTGATGCTTCCAAAGGATATGTCTACTCATTTCTTGAAGTGTTCCTGGGGCATAGATAGAACTGATTCACACACAATCATGCAGGTATTTTAGTCTAAGAGATCAATTAAGATCTAAAAATATATTGATAATTCAGTCATCCAATCTCATTTTCCTTCTCTTATAACAAATGTTTATTTTTTTTTTCTTTTATGAATCTTTAACATTTTAAAATTGCTAACTTAATTCACTGACAACTCTAAGATTGAATCCATGACATCTAGGGTTTGTCAGCGGCATGCCCAAGTTGAAATTGATTAGTTATTTTCTCTAGACTGACTGTACTTTATGGACAAGACTTAGGCCCATTGTGGTGATGTGTATTTGCCTGCACCCCTAGCTCTCCATTTATTTTCTCATTCTTGTTTCTTAAATTGTACGTGTGGCCCCTTGGCTAATGTCTTCTTCATTTCTTGCTTGTTTTATTGCTTGGTGGTTTTATTGTACTTCTTGTACTTTCCTTATCCAGGCAGCATTTAGGATCACAGCCACTGCTGTTGTCTTGGAGTTCAACCATGCGGCTAGGATTGTGAAGAAGATCAAGCTTGTTGGTTACCCCTGCAAGATATTCAAGAAAACAGCACTTATCAAGGACATGTTTACATCAGATCTTGAGATAGCTAGGTTTGAAGGTGCAGCTGTTCGGACAGTGAGTGGAATTCGTGGACAAGTTAAAAAGGTAAGTTCTGTATGTAAGGATCATACTATTTGCCTGGATCTGTTTCTGTATAATGTAGTTGGTAGCCTGAGTTGCCCTGGCTAGTTAAGTCATTATCGCTTGGATAATGGGGGAAAATGGGAGTTCAAATGCTTGATAATTGGGCTTTTTTTTTTTTTTTTTTTTTTTTTTTAACTCCAAAATTTCAATCTTAATATTGTCTTTGCAGGCTGCGAAAAAAGAGATTTACCAACCGAAAAAGAAGGGTGACCATCCTCCAGAAGGGATTGCTAGGTGCACTTTTGAGGATAAAATTCTGATGAGTGACATTGTTTTCCTGCGGGCCTGGACACAGGTTGATGTTCCAAAGTTTTTCAATCCGTTGACGACTGCTTTACAACCTCGTGAGCAGACCTGGCAGGGAATGAAAACCATTGCAGAGCTGAGGAAGGAGCATAATATTCCTGTGCCATTTAATAAGGATTCAGTGTATAAGGTAATATCTAATGCAAGTGTCAAGAATTCTATCACATTAGATTATTACAGCATTTCTTCATGGATTATTTTTATTTTTTATTTTTTTTGCCTTTTAAACTGTATAATTAAAGAGCTTATCCATGATTTTTTTTGGTTTTCCAGCCAATTGAACGGAAGCGGAGAGTATTCAATCCACTAGTGATTCCCAAGTCTCTACAGGCTGCTCTCCCATTTGCATCCAAGCCTAAGGAGATACCCAAAAGGTCAAAACCGCTTCTTGAAAGTCGAAGGGCTGTTGTCATGGAAAAGGACGAGAAAAAAGTTCATGTTCTGCTGCAACATCTTCAGCTGATTAGACATGAGAAGGTATTCATTTCATACTATGCTTGCAGCACATTAGAAGTTTCAGTTCTGAACTTCACTAAATGTTGGAAGTGTCAATTGCCTCCCAAGAATATTAGTAAGCACATGCCTAAGGGTTTTTTTCCTTACTTTTTGGTAATGTTGGGATTGTAAACTAATAAGCAGTAGGGAATAACCTATTTAATAGTGTTTATATGAGGAGCCCATTTTATCAATCAACCTTGCTAATGCTTGAAATATAATTAGATAAGTAGAAAGAGCCAAACTGGGATTGGAAGGAAATTAGGCATAATGTTTCTTGGTGAATGTTAGAAGCAGAGTGACATCAATTGCATGTACCAATCATTGTCCTTCTTCATGTGTGGTGTGCTGGTGTTACCGTTTCATTCATTTATTTATTTCCTTTTTTTCTCCGTGTTGGTCAGATCCGTGTTATTGTCATTTGTGTTGTTATGTTAGGGTATGGGAGGTTTAATGGAGCTCTTGGGTGCTTTTATGATGCGCGAAAAGCCTTTAATTTTGGGATCCCTTTTTCGTTGCCTGTAAATTTGTGACATTAGTAATCATGTGGCTTCTCTCTAACCTTTATAAGTTGTAAGGGTTGCACTCTTTGGCATCGTTTTGACACTTTAAAGGGGAAAAAAATGACAAACTTAAGAAAAATAAGAGCAAGGATTTGGGAAAAGAAGTTTTTGGGTAGAAAGAATGACCATATTGAAGTATATTCCTAATTCCTTGATGACATTCAGTAATGTTAAACCAAATTTGTTCCACGGAAGTAATTAAGTTATAGAAGTTGTTCTTTTTCTTTCTCCCTCCCTTCTTGTCTCTCTCCTCTTAAAGATAAGTAACAGTAGACTTTACTGATAAAGAAAGCTCAAAAGCACACCCAAAAGCCAAGCAGCACCAAAAACCAAAAGAAGAAACAACCAGTGACCCAAAAAGGCTCCAAAACCAACTGAAAAGACACAAAGAGCCCAAAAACAAAACAAACAGCCCCAAAACTAAAGACCAACCCAGGACCAAATAATCAAGCAAAACATGCAGTCATAGTAGTTGTCTGTATCTTAAAATTTGCGTCTGTTGTCTGCTCAAATGAAGGAATTTCAGAATCATTTTCATGTCAAACTGAGAAACTGAAATAAAAAATGTGTTCTATGCATGTATATTAAATGTTGTATTTTGTTGAAAAGGGAATGTAACCTAATACGTGAAGTGTTGATGATTGTGGACTTATGACTGGGTACATGGGCTCTATTGATAGTACTGATTCTTGGGATGATGTGGTGGGTGGTGGTGGTTAATGGTGGGTAAAGATGGGGCTGATGGTCTGCCAGTGGTTGGGTGAAGGTAGGTAAGGTGTGCGCAACAGTGATACTGGTTAATACGAAATAGTTACAGTATTTGTGGGTTGAAATCCTCACATGGGTGAAGTTGAAATTACAACAGGGTATTCTAACCTCTAAAATGTTTATATTCCAAATACATAATAGGGTACTCATTGCGTGTTTATATGATGTTTCACAGATGAAGAAACGAAAGTTGAAGGAAAAGCAGAAAAAGAAAGAGCATGAAGCTGAGAAAGCTAAGGAAGAGCAACTCTCAAGGAAGCGACAAAGAGAAGAGCGGCGAGGTAGATATCGGGAACAAGATAAATTAAAGAAGAGGATGCGAAGAAATGTGGAGGACTAATGATATGCTGCCATAAAGCTGCGACTGATGATACTGCCATAAAGCTGCTAATTTCTCGAAGTTTGGTCAATTAGGCCAATGGTGTACATTATTTCAGATGCTCGGAAGAGCAAAGTCCTGCTGCTAAGTGATGTTGCCTGCAGCACAGGTGGCATGGGAAAGAATGTCACTGCAGGCTGAAGCACGCACAAGTCACTGCCAAGTCTGGGAAATGCATTGCTAGAAAAGGAATCCTCGTAAAATATATTATATGCACCCTTCTCTTGGTTGGACTTATGTACTGTCGCAACCAGCTTAATTTTTATTCTGGTAATAGGATCTTTGTGGATTGTTCGAAGGGTTAATTTTGTTAAAGCAATTGGAATTCTGCCTCTGTTATCTTCTTTGCAACTATTTGGACTCCATACCTCTTGGAGTAGTTTGACATGCTAACTTTGTACAAATGAAGGCAATATAGGTTAAAGAGCCGCTTGAGATGCCACCACCAGAATGAGGTTTGAAAAGAAAGTAAGAAAAGTTATATAAATGTAGCTTAGTCTGACATGATAGATTTTCCTAGAAAGTTCTGATATCCCTGCTGCTTCTTTCTTTCATTTTTTTTCTTCTCTCATGAAAGACTTGCAACGCAATGGAGATGATTCTCATATATAATTATTGAATAATTAGAGTTATTGATAGAATTAAAAGTTACTCAAATGAAATTATTAGATATACTAACTATCAAATGATAACTACTTGTGCTACTCTCAATTCTATCAAGGAGGCTGATGCAACCTTTGTTGGGTGTTTGTTTTTGGTCTTTTGGATGGGCATGGTTCCAAGTGAACATATCTCTTTTAATTTCATAACATTAATGGGTATATACCCAAGTGGTCTTTAATGGGTAGTACTCACAAACTTTTTTTTTTCTTTTTTCTTTTTAATTTCGTCTTACTTTTTTTTTTTTTTTGGTTGAGCAAATCAAAACCTTGTTTGTGTTTAGCCTCGTTAGATTAAACTTTTTTAATGAGCAAACAACAATTATTTTTGGTGTTTTGCCTTGTTTTATTTATTTATTTATTTCTGGTATCAACAATTTGCAAACGTTGACGGCGGTCAAGCTACACGAAAATGAAAAACAGAAACAATACGAGAAAACAATATTTTGTACGTAAATACAAAATATACAAATGATTTTTATGAAAATATTAATTATTTTATGAAAATAATAAAATAACTATATTTTATAATAAAAATATAAAATGATCAAATATATAATTATTAATAATAAGATGAATAACATAAAAATAAAAATTATAATTAAATAGGCAAATAATTTATTAAATATAGAAAAATATATAAATATAAAAAATTAAACATAAATATTAATTAATTTAATATGTTGTAACGTTTCAAAATAAGAAAAATTATGAAAACAGGGAAACGTTAATATTGAGAAGTCTCCATGCAATATAGGTTGACGATTTGTGCTGTTTTATCAAAATATTTTGGATTAGCATTCTTTCTCTCATATTGATATCTCAAATAGTTGATCTCAAAATTCGAAAATAACTGTTGTTAGCAAATTGACGAACTTTTTGTTTGTGTTTTATTATTTGTTTTATCAAACTTTGTTTTTTCTTTTTTCTCGGCAAACATCAAATTGTTGGTATTTTGATATATTTTATAATTATTCATATTTAAGAAGATTGTAAACATTGTTTGGAAAATTTATATCAAAAAATTAGAAAAGTACTGTGGGATTTGCCAATCTCATAAAGGGGTTCAATTTTGACAACTTGGAAATAATGCTCTATTTTGGGCCTCCTTTCTTTGGTATGTGGAATTTAATACCTTTTTTTCCCTAATTTTTTTCCAATTATTTTGTTCCTTGAACTTCTTTTCTACCAATTACTTGAACATGACGAGAGAGAGAGAGAGAGAGAGAGAGATTTGTCTAAAATAGTTTTGTTCTTTAACATGTTGTGGCATTCTAAGCCACTTGAGGGTTAGACAATACAAAAAAAAAGGGTAAAAAATTACAAGCATAAGTTACTAAACTTGCAATTCTAGATGTGGTAAAATAGAAAAAATATATTATTAGCAAATTCTTCATTCCTATTAAGCCAAAATCCAAATATGCTCTTAAATTTTGAGCAATTAATAGTAATAGTTTTCTCCAAATTTCACTGTCCATTTTTAAAACAATAAAAACTTCTTTTGTCCATTGTGAATATTATCTTTCTTGGTTGATCCCACTCCCCTGAGATCAAGGAGGCTGAGTTAACCTGTAGATGGTTTTTTCCTTTAAGGTCTAACCACACAGAGATCTTTACTCTTTAGGTTTACAAGGAGTCACCGGCATAATATTGGTAATAAGTAAAAATATTAGGTTTATTATTTTCTAAACAATATAAATTTTATTGGAACTCAAGGTTCTTGAGCCCAAAAAACTGAACAAGGAAAACTATGTTTTTTTTTTGTCAAAAAGATAATTCCCTTTTTTATGCCCTTTGTTCCTTGATCAAGGAATTGACAGATTCACTGAGAGAGAGAGAGAGAGAGAGAATTCAAAGGGCTAAAAGCATATTAAAAAACAAAAAAAAATTAACCCACCCATATCCATGCCTTATTGTACCCCATCAACACTGGGACAAAAACTACAAGAGACACAGAGAATCACCATTCAATGCATGGAACAAGAAAGTAAAAAATAGATGATCTTCAAATCATAAATGAAAGAGAAATTGCGACCAGTTCAAAGTAATCATGATTCTCTTGGGTTAAAGGACTAGTTTCACCCAACGTCTTGAACCCATCTTCGCAAGTGCTAGCTGCATCCATAGTAGCGCTAGCATATACATTTGCCGAGCCATAATATTTGGAATTGTAGCTGCTGAGCGCCCCTTTCAATTGGTCTGTCGCATCTGAGTAAAGTTTAGAGCAATCTTCTAAGGCCGTTTTGGCTTTTGGACTCAGTTTTGGGTCCTTTAAAAGCTCAGAAATTTTTGGACGTACGGTATTGACCATAGAAATTGGGTGCTCAAAGGCAGTTTTCACCCAGTTGTTCTACTGTTGTTGCGCTTCTGCTTTTGGGTCTGATGTGAATGATGCTACACAAAATTTGAATTCAATGTTTGGACTAGACTCAGAGGCTTTCTTACAAACATTTTGGATGAGATTTATATCCCCAAAACACTGAACAAAGAGGAGAGAAAAGAGAAGAACGAAGGAGGAAGAAGACCAACACTTCATGCTCAATGATTATTGTGTATCTAAATATATTGGATGTGATTCTTTAGACCCAGAAGAAGGAGCTTATGAAAAACTTTGGTCCGTGAGCTTGAGCCTTTATGTCTAAGAGTTGGTAATATTTTACCCTTTATGTGGTGATGACCTTTGAAGATGTTCTTTGATATTATCAATACCCACAGAAATAATTGAATAACCCAGAATACATATATGGTAATTTAAATCGGAGAATATTATTTGGGTAGGTGTGAGATTAATGCATATTGATGAAAAGGAAGTAAATCATAAATTTTGAGTAACAAAATCATTTTTTATTTTATTCTCTTTGATATTTTACTTTTGCTTATATGTGTTAGAACACGAATTTCTTTATATCCTTTTTCGTATATTTCAATAATTTTTGTATGGTGAGATTTTTTAATATTCAATATTCATATAAATATTTATGTATTTAAATTATTAGGTTATTGAATAACAACTAGCAATATACTAATAATTTCCAATTAGAATATAATAAAATTAAGATAATTAAATGCATAGTGCGACGCTAAACCCTAAATCTTTGATGAATACACTATGACGTTGTTGCAGTGTGAAAAAAATATTATCAAAATTAGCAACGGCATCATCTGTCACCAACAACGGCCAGCTTCAGAGAAGTACATTGCGTTGCCAATCTTAGTGACATTACAATTGCCATGGCTAACATTTGCCTTACTATGAGCTACGTAGTTGGGGTGAGGTCTAGCGGCCGGGATGGTACAATTGCATGTCTAACATTTCAGACGAGGCATTTAGTACAATATGAAAGTTTTGCATGGTAACCGGGGGTACAACATGAAGGCTTTTAATTATGAGAAAATCACAAACTTTCTTTGCATTTTTCTTTATTTTATTAAAATTTTGAATATCTGAACAAATCACAAACCTCGTTCATGCGGCCCCTTCGCTAATGTCTTCTTCATGTCTTGCTTGTCTTGGTTTTATTTTCCTTCTTGAACTTTCGCTATCCGGGAAGCATTCAGGATCACAGCCACTGCAGTGGTCTTGGAGTTCAACCATGCAGCTAGGATTGTGAAGAAGATCAAGCCTGTCGGTTACCCTTGCAAGATATTCCAGAAAACAGCACTTGTAAAGAACATGTTTACATCAGATCTTGGGATAGCTAGGTTTGAAGGTGCAACTGTCTGGACTGCGAGTGGAATTCGTTAGAAGATCAAGCTTGTTGGTGCACATTTTGTTTGTGTTTTATTATGTTTCATCAAACTTTGTTTTTTCTCGTGTCTAGGAAAACCTCGTATCGTTGGTATTTTGCTAATTTTTTTATTATTATTCATGTTTCAGAAAATTGCAAACATTGTTACTGCTTTGCTTTGTTTTATCATAACCTTTGTCGTATGTTTCTTGGTTTTATTACTACTGTTTTTGGTTTCTTTGCTTGCATTTTGCTTTCTTTCACAAAAATTTCTTAGTTTTCAACATTGTTTGTGTTTTGCACTTTAAGATGAAACTTTTTAATAACAAATATTGGGGTTTTGACTTGTTTAATTAACTAGTTTTTGTTTCTCAGTCAAACTAAAAATCTTGTTTCCACTTTGCTTTATTCAATTAAACGTCCTTTTTTTTTTTGGTTTTCTAAGCAATTTTCTTTGTTTCATTAATTATTTAAGAAAATTTATATCAAAAAATTAGAAAAATACTATGGGATTTGCCGATCCCATGAAGGGTTTCAATTTTATTTTATTTTATTTTTTGGTTACAGTTGATTTAAGAAGAGAGAGCTCCACATTCTCTGTCACTATTTGTATACTAATCGACAGTTGAATTAACGAGATAGGATACTAAATCTCTTAATCAAATTTTGAATTTAAGAATAAAAAAGATTATTGTGAGAGAGCCGATCCCTTAATAGGGGCCTGCAGATGTATGAATTAGATCTCCGATGAGTATAACTTTGGATACTGATGGTGAAAAATAAGAAGAGAGAGGTGGTAAATTCAAAGGGCTAAAAGCCTTAAGCAAGAGGCATATTAAAATAAATTCAACACACTCATATCCATGCCTTATTGTACCCTATCAACACTGGGACAAAAACTGCAAGAGACAAAGAGAGATCACGATTCCATGCATGGAACAAGAAAGCAAGAAATAGGTGATCTTCAAACCGTAAATGAATGAGAAATTGCAGCCAGTTCAAAGTAATCACGATTCTCTTGGGTTAAAGGACTAGTTTCACCCAACGTCTTGAACCCATCTTCGCAAGCGCTTGCTACATCCATAGCACCACTAGCATATATATTTGCCCTGCGATAATCTTTGGAATTGTAGCTGCGAAGTGCCCCTTTCAACACGTATGTTGCATCTGAATAGAGTTCAGAGCAATCTTTTAAGGCCGCTTTGGTTTCTGGACTTAGTTTTGGGTCCTTTGAAAGCTCGGAAATTTTTGGAGTTATGGTATTGACCATAGAAATTGAGTGCTCAAAAGCAGTTTCACCCAGTTGTTCTACTGTTGTTGCGCTTTTGCTTTTGTGGTCGGATGTGAATGATGCTACACAAAATTTGAATTCTATGTTTGGACTAGACTCAGAGGCTTTCTTACAAACATTTTGGATGAGATTTATGTCCCCAAAACACTGAACAAAGAGGAGAGAAAAGAGAAGAACGAAGGAGGAAGAAGACCAACACTTCATGCTCAATGATTATTGTGTATCTAAATATATTGGATGTGATTCTTTAGACACAGAAGAAGGAGCTTATGAAAAACTTTGGTCCGTGAGCTTGAGCCTTTATGTCTAAGAGTTTGTAATATTTTACCCTTTATGTGGTGATGACCTTTGAAGATGTTCTTTGATATTATCAATACCCACAGAAATAATTGAATAACCCAGAATACATATATGGTAATTTAAATCGGAGAATATTATTTGGGTAGGTGTGAGATTAATGCATATTGATGAAAAGGAAGTAAATCATAAATTTTGAGTAACAAAATCATTTTTTATTTTATTCTCTTTGATATTTTACTTTTGCTTATATGTGTTAGAACACGAATTTCTTTATATCCTTTTTCGTATATTTCAATAATTTTTGTATGGTGAGATTTTTTAATATTCAATATTCATGTAAATATTTATGTATTTAAATTTTTAGGTTATTGAATAACAACTAGCAATATACTAATAATTTCCAATTAGAATATAATAAAATTAAGATAATTAAATGCATAGTGCGACGCTAAACCCTAAATCTTTGATGAATACACTATGACGTTGTTGCAGTGTGAAAAAAATATTATCAAAATTAGCAACGGCATCATCTGTCACCAACAACGGCCAGCTTCAGAGAAGTACATTGCGTTGCCAATCTTAGTGACATTACAATTGCCATGGCTAACATTTGCCTTACTATGAGCTACGTAGTTGGGGTGAGGTCTAGCGGCCGGGATGGTACAATTGCATGTCTAACATTTCAGATAAGGCATTTAGTACAATATGAAAGTTTTGCATGGTAACCGGTGGTACAACATGAAAGCTTTTAATTATGAGAAAATCACAAACTTTCTTTGGATTTTTCTTTATTTTATTAAAATTTTGAATATCTGAACAAATCACAAACCTCGTTCATGCGGCCCCTTCGCTAATGTCTTCTTCATGTCTTGCTTGTCTTGGTTTTATTTTCCTTCTTGAACTTTCGCTATCCGGGAAGCATTCAGGATCACAGCCACTGCAGTGGTCTTGGAGTTCAACCATGCAGCTAGGATTGTGAAGAAGATCAAGCCTGTCGGTTACCCTTGCAAGATATTCCAGAAAACAGCACTTGTAAAGAACATGTTTACATCAGATCTTGGGATAGCTAGGTTTGAAGGTGCAACTGTCTGGACTGCGAGTGGAATTCGTTAGAAGATCAAGCTTGTTGGTGCACATTTTGTTTGTGTTTTATTATGTTTCATCAAACTTTGTTTTTTCTCGTGTCTCGGAAAACCTCGTATCGTTGGTATTTTGCTATATTTTATTATTATTATTCATGTTTCAGAAAATTGCAAACATTGTTACTGCTTTGCTTTGTTTTATCATAACCTTTGTCGTATGTTTCTTGGTTTTATTACTGCTGTTTTTGGTTTCTTTGCTTGCATTTTGCTTTCTTTCACAAAAATTTCTTAGTTTTCAACCTTGTTTGTGTTTTGCTCTTTAAGATGAAACTTTTTAATAACAAATATTGGGGTTTTGACTTGTTTAATTAACTAGTTTTTGTCTCTAAGTCAAACTAAAAATCTTGTTTCCACTTTGCTTTATTCAAATTAAACGTCCCTTTTTTTTTTTTTGGTTTTGGTTTTCTAAGCAATTTTCTTTGTTTCATTAATTATTTAAGAAAATTTATATCAAAAAATTAGAAAAATACTATGGGATTTGCCGATCCCATGAAGGGGTTCAATTTTATTTTATTTTTATTTTTTTGGTTACAGTTGATTTAAGAAGAGAGAGCTCCACATTCTCTGTCACTATTTCTATACTAATCGACAGTTGAATTAACGAGATAGGATACTAAATCTCTTAATCAAATTTTGAATTTAAGAATAAAAAAGATTATTGTGAGAGAGCCGATCCCTTAATAGGGGCCTGCGGATGCTTGAATTAGATCTCCGATGAGTATAACTTTGGATACTGATGGTGAAAAATAAGAAGAGAGAGGCGGTAAATTCAAAGGGCTAAAAGCCTTAAGCAAGAGGCATATTAAAATAAATTCAACACACTCATATCCATGCCTTATTGTACCCTATCAACACTGGGACAAAAACTGCAAGAGACAAAGAGAGATCACGATTCCATGCATGGAACAAGAAAGCAAGAAATAGGTGATCTTCAAACCGTAAATGAATGAGAAATTGCAGCCAGTTCAAAGTAATCACGATTCTCTTGGGTTAAAGGACTAGTTTCACCCAACGTCTTGAACCCATCTTCGCAAGCGCCAGCTACAAGCGTAGCACCACGAGCATATATATTTGCCCTACGATAATCTTTGGAATTGTAGCTGCGAAGTGCCCCTTTCAACACGTACGTTGCATCTGAATAGAGTTCAGAGCAATCTTTTAAGGCCGCTTTGGTTTCTGGACTTAGTTTTGGGTCCTTTGAAAGCTCGGAAATTTTTGGAGTTATGGTATTGACAATAGAAATTGAGTGCTCAAAAGCAGTTTCACCCAGTTGTTCTACTGTTGTTGCGCTTTTGCTTTTGTGGTCGGATGTGAATGATGCTACACAAAATTTGAATTCTATGTTTGGACTAGACTCAGAGGCTTTCTTACAAACATTTTGGATGAGATTTATGTCCCCAAAACACTGAACAAAGAGGAGAGAAAAGAGAAGAACGAAGGAGGAAGAAGACCAACACTTCATGCTCAATGATTATTGTGTATCTAAATATATTGGATGTGATTCTTTAGACCCAGAAGAAGGAGCTTATGAAAAACTTTGGTCCGTGAGCTTGAGCCTTTATGTCTAAGAGTTTGTAATATTTTACCCTTTATGTGGTGATGACCTTTGAAGATGTTCTTTGATATTATCAATACCCACAGAAATAATTGAATAACCCAGAATACATATATGGTAATTTAAATCGGAGAATATTATTTGGGTAGGTGTGAGATTAATGCATATTGATGAAAAGGAAGTAAATCATAAATTTTGAGTAACAAAATCATTTTTTATTTTATTCTCTTTGATATTTTACCTTTGCTTATATGTGTTAGAACACGAATTTCTTTATATCCTTTTTCGTATATTTCAATAATTTTTGTATGGTGAGATTTTTTAATATTCAATATTCATGTAAATATTTATGTATTTAAATTTTTAGGTTATTGAATAACAACTAGCAATATACTAATAATTTCCAATTAGAATATAATAAAATTAAGATAATTAAATGCATAGTGCGACGCTAAACCCTAAATCTTTGATGAATACACTATGACGTTGTTGCAGTGTGAAAAAAATATTATCAAAATTAGCAACGGCATCATCTGTCACCAACAACGGCCAGCTTCAGAGAAGTACATTGCGTTGCCAATCTTAGTGACATTACAATTGCCATGGCTAACATTTGCCTTACTATGAGCTACGTAGTTGGGGTGAGGTCTAGCGGCCGGGATGGTACAATTGCATGTCTAACATTTCAGATGAGGCATTTAGTACAATATGAAAGTTTTGCATGGTAACCCGTGGTACAACATGAAGGCTTTTAATTATGAGAAAATCACAAACTTTCTTTGGATTTTTCTTTATTTTATTAAAATTTTGAATATCTGAACAAATCACAAACCCCGTTCATGCGGCCCCTACGCTAATGTCTTCTTCATGTCTTGCTTGTCTTGGTTTTATTTTCCTTCTTGAACTTTCCCTATCCGGGAAGCATTCAGGATCACAGCCACTGCAGTGGTCTTGGAGTTCAACCATGCAGCTAGGATTGTGAAGAAGATCAAGCCTGTCGGTTACCCTTGCAAGATATTCAAGAAAACAGCACTTGTAAAGAACATGTTTACATCAGATCTTGGGATAGCTAGGTTTGAAGGTGCAACTGTCTGGACTGCGAGTGGAATTCGTAAGAAGATCAAGCTTGTTGGTGCACATTTTGTTTGTGTTTTATTATGTTTCATCAAACTTTGTTTTTTCTCGTGTCTAGGAAAACCTCGTATCGTTGGTATTTTGCTATATTTTATTATTATTATTCATGTTTCAGAAAATTGCAAACATTGTTACTGCTTTGCTTTGTTTTATCATAACCTTTGTCGTATGTTTCTTGGTTTTATTACTACTGTTTTTGGTTTCTTTGCTTGCATTTTGCTTTCTTTCACAAAAATTTCTTAGTTTTCAACATTGTTTGTGTTTTGCTCGTTAAGATGAAACTTTTTAATAACAAATATTGGGGTTTTGACTTGTTTAATTAACTAGTTTTTGTCTCTAAGTCAAACTAAAAATCTTGTTTCCACTTTGCTTTATTCAATTAAACGTCCTTTTTTTTTTTGGTTTTCTAAGCAATTTTCTTTGTTTCATTAATTATTTAAGAAAATTTATATCAAAAAATTAGAAAAATACTATGGGATTTGCCGATCCCATGAAGGGGTTCAATTTTATTTTATTTTTATTTTTTGGTTACAGTTGATTTAAGAAGAGAGAGCTCCACATTCTCTGTCACTATTTCTATACTAATCGACAGTTGATTTAACGAGATAGGATACTAAATCTTTTAATCAAATTTTGAATTTAAGAATAAAAAAGATTATTGTGAGAGAGCCGATCCCTTAATAGGGGCCTGCAGATGCTTGAATTAGATCTCCGATGAGTATAACTTTGGATACTGATGGTGAAAAATAAGAAGAGAGAGGCGGTAAATTCAAAGGGCTAAAAGCCTTAAGCAAGAGGCATATTAAAATAAATTCAACACACTCATATCCATGCCTTATTGTACCCTATCAACACTGGGACAAAAACTGCAAGAGACAAAGAGAGATCACGATTCCATGCATGGAACAAGAAAGCAAGAAATAGGTGATCTTCAAACCGTAAATGAATGAGAAATTGCAGCCAGTTCAAAGTAATCACGATTCTCTTGGGTTAAAGGACTAGTTTCACCCAACGTCTTGAACCCATCTTCGCAAGCGCTAGCTACAAGCATAGCACCACTAGCATATATATTTGCCCTGCGATAATCTTTGGAATTGTAGCTGCGAAGTGCCCCTTTCAACACGTACGTTGCATCTGAATAGAGTTCAGAGCAATCTTTTACGGCCGTTTTGGTTTCTGGACTTAGTGTTGGGTCCTTTGAAAGCTCGGAAATTTTTGGAGTTATGGTATTCACCATAGAAATTGAGTGCTCAAAAGCAGTTTCACCCAGTTGTTCTACTGTTGTTGCGCTTTTGCTTTTGTGGTCGGATGTGAATGATGCTACACAAAATTTGAATTCTATGTTTGGACTAGACTCAGAGGCTTTCTTACAAACATTTTGGATGAGATTTATGTCCCCAAAACACTGAACAAAGAGGAGAGAAAAGAGAAGAACGAAGGAGGAAGAAGACCAACACTTCATGCTCAATGATTATTGTGAATCTAAATATATTGGATGTGATTCTTTAGACCCAGAAGAAGGAGCTTATGAAAAACTTTGGTCCGTGAGCTTGAGCCTTTATGTCTAAGAGTTTGTAATATTTTACCCTTTATGTGGTGATGACCCTTGAAGATGTTCTTTGATATTATCAATACCCACAGAAATAATTGAATAACCCAGAATACATATATGGTAATTTAAATCGGAGAATATTATTTGGGTAGGTGTGAGATTAATGCATATTGATGAAAAGGAAGTAAATCATAAATTTTGAGTAACAAAACCATTTTTTTATTTTATTCTCTTTGATATTTTACTTTTGCTTATATGTGTTAGAACATGAATTTCTTTATATCCTTTTTCGTATATTTCAATAATTTTTGTATGGTGAGATTTTTTAATATTCAATATTCATATAAATATTTATGTATTTAAATTTTTAGGATATTGAATAACAACTAGCAATATACTAATAATTTCCAATTAGAATATAATAAAATTAAGATAATTAAATGCATAGTGCGACGCTAAACCCTAAATCTTTGATGAATACACTATGACGTTGTTGCAGTGTGAAAAAAATATTATCAAAATTAGCAACGGCATCATCTGTCACCAACAACGGCCAGCTTCAGAGAAGTACATTGCGTTGCCAATCTTAGTGACATTACAATTGCCATGGCTAACATTTGCCTTACTATGAGCTACGTAGTTGGGGTGAGGTCTAGCGGCCGGGATGGTACAATTGCATGTCTAACATTTCAGATGAGGCATTTAGTACAATATGAAAGTTTTGCATGGTAACCGGTGGTACAACATGAAAGCTTTTAATTATGAGAAAATCACAAACTTTCTTTGGATTTTTCTTTATTTTATTAAAATTTTGAATATCTGAACAAACCACAAACCTCGTTCATGCGGCCCCTTCGCTAATGTCTTCTTCATGTCTTGCTTGTCTTGGTTTTATTTTCCTTCTTGAACTTTCCCTATCCGGGAAGCATTCAGGATCACAGCCACTGCAGTGGTCTTGGAGTTCAACCATGCAGCTAGGATTGTGAAGAAGATCAAGCCTGTCGGTTACCCTTGCAAGATATTCAAGAAAACAGCACTTGTAAAGAACATGTTTACATCAGATCTTGGGATAGCTAGGTTTGAAGGTGCAACTGTCTGGACTGCGAGTGGAATTCGTAAGAAGATCAAGCTTGTTGGTGCACATTTTGTTTGTGTTTTATTATGTTTCATCAAACTTTGTTTTTTCTCGTGTCTAGGAAAACCTCGTATCGTTGGTATTTTGCTATATTTTATTATTATTATTCATGTTTCAGAAAATTGCAAACATTGTTACTACTTTGCTTTGTTTTATCATAACCTTTGTCGTATGTTTCTTGGTTTTATTACTACTGTTTTTGGTTTCTTTGCTTGCATTTTGCTTTCTTTCACAAAAATTTCTTAGTTTTCAACCTTGTTTGTGTTTTGCTCTTTAAGATGAAACTTTTTAATAACAAATATTGGGGTTTTGACTTGTTTAATTAACTAGTTTTTGTTTCTAAGTCAAACTAAAAATCTTGTTTCCACTTTGCTTTATTCAATTAAACGTCCTTTTTTTTTTTGGTTTTCTAAGCAATTTTCTTTGTTTCATTAATTATTTAAGAAAATTTATATCAAAAAATTAGAAAAATACTATGGGATTTGCCGATCCCATGAAGGGGTTCAATTTTATTTTATTTTATTTTTTGGTTACAGTTGATTTAAGAAGAGAGAGCTCCACATTCTCTGTCACTATTTCTATACTAATCGACAGTTGATTTAACGAGATAGGATACTAAATCTCTTAATCAAATTTTGAATTTAAGAATAAAAAAGGTTATTGTGAGAGAGCCGATCCTTTAATAGGGGCCTTCAGATGCTTGAATTAGATCTCCGATGAGTATAACTTTGGATACTGATGGTGAAAAATAAGAAGAGAGAGGTGGTAAATTCAAAGGGCTAAAAGCCTTAAGCAAGAGGCATATTAAAATAAATTCAACACACTCATATCCATGCCTTATTGTACCCTATCAACACTGGGACAAAAACTGCAAGAGACAAAGAGCGATCACGATTCCATGCATGGAACAAGAAAGCAAGAAATAGGTGATCTTCAAACCGTAAATGAAAGAGAAATTGCACCAAGTTCAAAGTAATCATGATTCTCTTGGGTTAAAGGACTAGTTTCACCCAACGTCTTGAACATCTTCGCAAGCGCTAGCTACATCCATAGCACCACTAGCATATATATTTGCCCTGCGATAATCTTTGGAATTGTAGCTGCGAAGTGCCCCTTTCAACACGTACGTTGCATCTGAATAGAGTTCAGAGCAATCTTTTAAGGCCGCTTTGGTTTCTGGACTTAGTTTTGGGTCCTTTGAAAGCTCGGAAATTTTTGGAGTTATGGTATTGACAATAGAAATTGAGTGCTCAAAAGCAGTTTCACCCAGTTGTTCTACTGTTGTTGCGCTTTTGCTTTTGTGGTCGGATGTGAATGATGCTACACAAAATTTGAATTCTATGTTTGGACTAGACTCAGAGGCTTTCTTACAAACATTTTGGATGAGATTTATGTCCCCAAAACACTGAACAAAGAGGAGAGAAAAGAGAAGAACGAAGGAGGAAGAAGACCAACACTTCATGCTCAATGATTATTGTGTATCTAAATATATTGGATGTGATTCTTTAGACCCAGAAGAAGGAGCTTATGAAAAACTTTGGTCCGCGAGCTTGAGCCTTTATGTCTAAGAGTTTGTAATATTTTACCCTTTATGTGGTGATGACCTTTGAAGATGTTCTTTGATATTATCAATACCCACAGAAATAATTGAATAACCCAGAATACATATATGGTAATTTAAATCGGAGAATATTATTTGGGTAGGTGTGAGATGAATGCATATTGATGAAATGGAAGTAAATCATAAATTTTGAGTAACAAAACCATTTTTTTATTTTATTCTCTTTGATATGTTACTTTTGCTTATATGTGTTAGAACACGAATTTCTATATATCCTTTTTCGTATATTTCAATAATTTTTGTATGGTGATATTTTTTAATATTCAATATTCATATAAATATTTATGTATTTAAATTTTTAGGTTATTGAATAACAACTAGCAATATACTAATAATTTCCAATTAGAATATAATAAAATTAAGATAATTAAATGCATAGTGCGACGCTAAACCCTAAATCTTTGATGAATACACTATGACGTTGTTGCAGTGTGAAAAAAATATTATCAAAATTAGCAACGGCATCATCTGTCACCAACAACGGCCAGCTTCAGAGAAGTACATTGCGTTGCCAATCTTAGTGACATTACAATTGCCATGGCTAACATTTGCCTTACTATGAGCTACGTAGTTGGGGTGAGGTCTAGCGGCCGGGATGGTACAATTGCATGTCTAACATTTCAGATAAGGCATTTAGTACAATATGAAAGTTTTGCATGGTAACCGGTGGTACAACATGAAAGCTTTTAATTATGAGAAAATCACAAACTTTCTTTGGATTTTTCTTTATTTTATTAAAATTTTGAATATCTGAACAAATCACAAACCTCGTTCATGCGGCCCCTTCGCTAATGTCTTCTTCATGTCTTGCTTGTCTTGGTTTTATTTTCCTTCTTGAACTTTCGCTATCCGGGAAGCATTCAGGATCACAGCCACTGCAGTGGTCTTGGAGTTCAACCATGCAGCTAGGATTGTGAAGAAGATCAAGCCTGTCGGTTACCCTTGCAAGATATTCCAGAAAACAGCACTTGTAAAGAACATGTTTACATCAGATCTTGGGATAGCTAGGTTTGAAGGTGCAACTGTCTGGACTGCGAGTGGAATTCGTTAGAAGATCAAGCTTGTTGGTGCACATTTTGTTTGTGTTTTATTATGTTTCATCAAACTTTGTTTTTTCTCGTGTCTAGGAAAACCTCGTATCGTTGGTATTTTGCTAATTTTTTTATTATTATTCATGTTTCAGAAAATTGCAAACATTGTTACTGCTTTGCTTTGTTTTATCATAACCTTTGTCGTATGTTTCTTGGTTTTATTACTACTGTTTTTGGTTTCTTTGCTTGCATTTTGCTTTCTTTCACAAAAATTTCTTAGTTTTCAACATTGTTTGTGTTTTGCACTTTAAGATGAAACTTTTTAATAACAAATATTGGGGTTTTGACTTGTTTAATTAACTAGTTTTTGTCTCTAAGTCAAACTAAAAATCTTGTTTCCACTTTGCTTTATTCAATTAAACGTCCTTTTTTTTTTGGATTTCTAAGCAATTTTCTTTGTTTCATTAATTATTTAAGAAAATTTATATAAAAAAATTAGAAAAATACTATGGGATTTGCCGATCCCATGAAGGGTTTCAATTTTATTTTATTTTATTTTTTGGTTACAGTTGATTTAAGAAGAGAGAGCTCCACATTCTCTGTCACTATTTCTATACTAATCGACAGTTGATTTAACGAGATAGGATACTAAATCTCTTAATCAAATTTTGAATTTAAGAATAAAAAAGGTTATTGTGAGAGAGCCGATCCTTTAATAGGGGCCTTCAGATGCTTGAATTAGATCTCCGATGAGTATAACTTTGGATACTGATGGTGAAAAATAAGAAGAGAGAGGTGGTAAATTCAAAGGGCTAAAAGCCTTAAGCAAGAGGCATATTAAAATAAATTCAACACACTCATATCCATGCCTTATTGTACCCTATCAACACTGGGACAAAAACTGCAAGAGACAAAGAGCGATCACGATTCCATGCATGGAACAAGAAAGCAAGAAATAGGTGATCTTCAAACCGTAAATGAAAGAGAAATTGCACCAAGTTCAAAGTAATCATGATTCTCTTGGGTTAAAGGACTAGTTTCACCCAACGTCTTGAACATCTTCGCAAGCGCTAGCTACATCCATAGCACCACTAGCATATATATTTGCCCTGCGATAATCTTTGGAATTGTAGCTGCGAAGTGCCCCTTTCAACACGTATGTTGCATCTGAATAGAGTTCAGAGCAATCTTGTAAGGCCGTTTTGGTTTCTGGACTTAGTTTTGGGTCCTTTGAAAGCTCGGAAATTTTTGGAGTTATGGTATTGACCATAGAAATTGAGTGCTCAAAAGCAGTTTCACCCAGTTGTTCTACTGTTGTTGCGCTTTTGCTTTTGTGGTCGGATGTGAATGATGCTTAAAATATGAAAACCTCATATCGTTGGTATTTGCTATATTTTATTATTATTATTCATATTTCAGAAAATTGCAAACATTGTTATTGCTTTGCTTTATTTTATCATATCCCCTGTCGTATGTTTCTTGGTTTTATTATTACTGTTTTTGCTTTCTTTCACAATAATTTCTTGGTTTTCAACCTTGTTTGTGTTTTGCTCTTTAAGATGAAACTTTTTAATAACAAATATTGGGGTTTTGCCTTGTTTAATTAACTAGTTTTTGTTTCTAAGTCAAACTAAAAATCTTGTTTCCACTTTGGTTTATTCAATTAAACGTCTTTTTTTTTTTTTTTTTTTTTTGGTTTTCTAAGCAATTTTCTTTGTTTCATTAATTATTTAAGAAAATTTATATCAAAAAATTAGAAAAATACTATGGGATTGGCCGATCTCATAAAGGGGTTTAATTTTTTTTTTTGGTTACAGTTGATTTAAGAAGAGAGAGTTCCACATTTTCTGTCACTATTTGTATATTAATCGACAGTTGATTTAACGAGATATCATACTAAATCTCTTAATCAAATTTTGAATTTAAGTATAAAAAAGATTATTGTGAGAGAGCCGATCCCTTAATAGGGGCCCGTAGATGTTCGAATTAGGTTTCTGATAAGTATAATTTTGGATACTGATGGTGAAAAATAAGAAGAAAGAGACGGTAAATTCAAAGGGCTAAAAGCCTTGAGCAAGAGGCATATTAGAATAAATTCAATACACTCATATCCATGCCTTATTGTACCCTATCAACACTGGGACAAACACTGCAAGAGACAAAGAGAGATCACGATTCAATGCATATGACAAGAAAGCAAGAAATAGGTGATCTTCAAACCGTAAATGAAAGAGAAATTGCACCCAGTTCAAAGTAATCATGATTCTCTTGGGTTAAAGGACTTGTTTCACCCGACGTCTTGAACCCATCTTCGCAAGTGCTAGCTGCATCCATAGCAGCGCTAGCATATACATTTGCCGTGCCATAATCTTTGGAATTATAGCTGCTGAGCGCCACTTTCAATTGGTCTGTCGCATCTGAGTAAAGTTTAGAGCAATCTTGTAAGGCCGTTTTGGCCTTTGGACTCAGTTTTGGATCCTTTAAAAGCTCAGAAATTTTTGGACGTATGGTATTGACCATAGAAATTGGGTGCTCAAAGGCAGTTTCACCCAGTTGTTCGACTGTTGTTGCGCTTCTGCTTTTGGGATCGGATGTGAATGATGCCACACAAAATTCAAATTCTATGTTTGGACTAGAGTCAGATGCTTTTTTACAAACATTTTGGATGAGATTTATGTCCCCTAAACATTGAAGAAAGAGGAAAAAAAAGAGAAAAACAAAGGAGGAAGAAGACCAACACTTCATGCTTAATGATTCCTGTGTAGCAAAATATATTGGATGTGATTCTTTAGACCCAGAAGAAGGAGCTTATGAAAAACATTGGTCCATGAGCTTGAGGTTTTATATCTAAGATTTTGGAAATTTTTTACCCTTTATGTGAGTATTGATGGGGCTTGATGATTTTTGGAGATCTTCCTTGATATCAATTCCCACAGGTGTAGTTGAATAACCCAAAATACATATATGATTATTTAATTCAGAGAATATTATTTGGGTTGGTGTGAGATTAATGCATATTGACCATGGAAGTAAATCACAAATTTATAGCAACAAAATCATTTTATGTTATTCTCCTTTGATATTTTTATTTTGCTTTTATGTATTAGCAATGTGAATTTCTTTATACCCTTTTTTGTATATTTCTATAATATTTGTATGGTGATATTTTTTAATATTTAATATTCATATAAACATTTATCTATTTAAAATTATGGGTTATTGAATAACAACTAATAATACATTAATAATTTTTAATTAAAATATATTAAAATAATTAAATGAATAGTCACTACAAAATAAATGACTTATTCAGACGGACGAAAACCGTCTGATAAATCAACTAAAATCGTTGGCAGATCCTTCTCCAACGGATAGGATTTTAGTTGGCTATATACCAGTCGGTATAGGTTTATACCAACAATCCTAATCACCGTTGGAGCATGTTATATATTTCTAGTGACGGTTAGAAAATTTTGATAAAATTACGCTAAATATGGGTAAAAATTATTATATTTTATCGTCAGTTACCACTCGTTTTCTATTTGGTTACGACTCAGTTACTACTTGATATTGATTACCACTCGGTTACGACTCGGTTATTATCATTCGGTTTGTACAAATATTATCATTTATCGTCGATTACCACATAACTATTAAAAAATGTAACTGTCATTTAGAGACGGTTATTCATATGTTAGAAAATGTTATAACTCTTATCGTCGGTTACCACTTGATTCCCATTTGGTTACCACAATTGTTATCTTTTATTGTCGATTAGTCATTTATGATCGGTTAGTATATATGTTCATATGTTATATCGGTTACTACAATCATTTATCCGTTTGCAAATGTTACTATTTCGTCAGTTATCACATACTGTACAATTACCACACATGATAACATTTTAGGAAATGTTATATACAATAAAATAAAAAAATAACTAAAATAATATAACATCTTGTATTATTGAGAATGATTGATATATTAATAGAATAAGAAAAAAAATATTACATATAATATAACTATATATCTTCTCTTCTCTTCGACATATCTTTTGTCCCAAAAATGCTTCTGTCGTAGTATCAACCTTCATGTCAATCTATTAATAAAAATGATTATAAAAAAATATTATCTTTTCTGGATGGAGTATGTCAATCCATTCATAAAAATAAAAATTGTTATAAATAAAAATATTACCTTTTGGATACAGTCACGTAGAGATAATGATTGTTGGTTGGGAGCTAAGTATACAAATAATTTGGATTATTATTCAAAAACAAAAATGAAATTGAAATTAGTAATATTGTGTGAAAACAAAGAAATAACATTCGTACCTAAATCTGTACTATACCAGATGATTGGGTTTCTTCAAAGTCAAGTTGCTCTGGGATAGTTGTGATTCTTCATGGTCAGTAAAAATATTTATCCTTCATTTAATTCATCCAAAATGAACACAACTTGTGAAAATTTAAAATATTTCAAAATATAGTATAATCCAAATTTTATTTAAAAAAATATGTGATTACCTGTTTCACGAAAATTTTGGTTGATTCATAAGCGAGAGCTTTGAGTGGAGAGGAGAGATTTTGAGGGGAGGAAGGTTCAGAGGGTTCAGAGGGTTCAGAGGGTTCAGAGGGAATGACTTATTAGAATATTTGGTTTATTTCACCGCCTAAATAAATTTTTAAAATTTTCAAAAGTCCGTCAATTTTTTCCGCTTTTTTTAACCTTTTTACCACTTTTAGATCATAAAGTTTTTACTGGAGTTTAATTTCATCTTTACATCATCTAAGATTTTATATTTTTATTTGTATTTTTGTTTCTGTTACCAACTATTAGTACAATATTACAACATTATTACAGTACTATGTTATGTTACAATATTATTACTAAATTACATTATAAACATTTAATTTCATATTATTACATTATTTAAATTAATAATATTAATTATACCATTATTCTACATAATTCATATTTAAAATTTTTTATATATTAATTATAGTATTATTGATCGAAAAGTTTGTGCTCGCCCCATGATGCATGCCTACACGGGTGCCTGCGTGGCATGCATGGTAGCCCGTGCGAATGTGTGCATGGGGACCCACATGGCATGGGTGGCATATGCCCGCGCACAGGGCAATAACGCATGCAAGTGCCTGCACGGGCACCCGGCCATGCCAACGCAGGCGCCCTGGCATGGGGTATGCACTCATGGAAGCGCTCGCGTAAATTAATATATTATTAAATTAGTAATTTATATATTCTTATATTAAATTATTAATATTATTATTTAAAAATTATAATAATATTTAATCAATTAAGCATTTCTTACAAAAATTGGGCGGTAAATTTTGTTAAAATTTCAAAAACATTTTACATTTTGGTATTAATTAATCGCCAAAATTTTTTATTTATTTTTTGTTTCAATTGTGAAAAATTTAGTTTTAGCGCCAAATTATTATGTTACTTACTTGCTATATATCTATTTCTCTCTTTTTTTTTTCTTTTTTACTCTCTTTACTCACTTCTATTTAAACAAAAACAATCTAAAACAATCATTAAATTAAATTGACTTTGTATTAGGAAAATCAAACCACCTTACCATCAAATTCAAATAAAATTCATTGTCTCATTACAAGATGGTTGGAAGATGATACGATGAATTTAACAAACTTAATCAAACCGCTTGAAAAATAAAATTCATTGTGTATGATATTCTACTTTTGACAAAATTGGGGCGAAAAGTTTGGATTACTTTATTGTCAAATTTTGTTAAAATACTTGTAGGATTAACGGGATGAATCGAGAAATATCACCAAAATATCAATTGTGTTTTTCTAAAATTGGTTACTTTAATCATTGAACTAAATTAAATCTAGCCTTGAGTATCTATCAAAAAATAGTGTTACTAGTGCAACATAAATTTGATCTTCACCCCTAACAACATTAACTTTGTTTGGGTACCTAAATGTCAACAATGGTAATTGAGCAATTGAATAAATGTTTATTCTATCATATCATATTACTTGTTAATGGATGAGCTGGATATTGTTAGTGGGTAGTACAACTAATAAACACGATATTGTTAGTTGTTAGTGAATAGTATAACTTTAAATTTATTGTTACATAATTTGATATTATTTTTAAATATTATTCTTAAAAGAGATGATAAATACTATACATACATACTATTCAATACATACTACTCAATAGTGACTCAATTATGAGTGTAAATATATATTGTCATATATATATATATATATATATATATTAAACTCTATTATCCTATATACTATTTCATATGAAGTGAATGTAATATGTTTGAAAAACAAATCAATCATGGAAGAAATTAAATATTGAAATTTTATAATAAATCATATATAGTAAAGACTTTACTATGTGGTTTAGTTATCATGTAATAAATGGATATAATGATATTAACAAATGGAAACAGTATAATTGGTATTTTGATATAAAAATTTAAGTGAAAATTAGATTTAATCATTTGCTTAATTAGATTAATCTGGCAAGTCATACCGTGAATATTCTATTACTTATAAGGAATTGTAAGAGTATAGATATGAAAAAGTTAACAAGTTCTAAAAATTAATTTTAAAAATTACATTGTATGAAAACTGTGGAGAAATGGAGACAATGAGTATAATAATATAGTGACTAAGAAAAAAAGAGAGAAAAAAAGTATCAAAAAATTGTGAAATGTAGTAAATAGTTAGTAAGTATTTCATAAGTAAATAAGTAAAAAAAATCATAATACGATATTAATTAAAAGTATAAAAAAAATTGTGAGAAATTAAAAAATACGGTAATAAAAAAAGAGGTGGGAGAAAAAGCGCGAAAGTGAGGTTTTAAAAATTTATTTGTGAAAATAATATATTATAAATTCAATGCAGGTGAAACCTCCACTATCAAAATTTCTCATTCATTCCCTTCAAAGTTCTTCTCCCCTAACTCATTTAAACATCTCACTCATACTTTATAAAATTTTATCCGCCATCAAAATTTCTCCATCCTTCCTTTGAAAGCTTTTTTTTCTTAACTCATTTAAATCTCTTACTCACACTTTGTAAAATTTTATCTTGAATATTTGAAAAAACAATATAAGAACATTATACAAAAATCACAACTACTCCAAATTTAGTCGGACAAGCTCAATCATCCATCAGGTTTTAAAAAATAAACTTATTATTTTTATTTTAATTTGAGATTTAACATTAAAATAGAAAATTTTCAAAAAATTGACGCAAAAAAGAAAAAAGTTTGTGAAAACTTATTTTCAAAATTTGTTTATGAAAATAGAGAGAGATTATTATAGCGGAAGTGCAAAAATTTTGCAAAAAAATTGAAAATATTTTGAGAGACAAATAATATAATAATTATATTATTATAAATTATATTATAAATTTATCAATTTAGATCAAATTATCGAGTTAATGTACTTTTTCATAATATAATATTTGTATAAATCATGTAATTATTATTAATATTATATTATATAACTTAATTAATTATTTTAGATGTGAAATAATATTTTAAGCGGTGTCAATATTAATAATTTTAAATAATTGGGTTCTTTAAACTGTAAATAAATTTTTTAATTTTTATCATTATTAATTTAAATAAAATTAATAGTAATTTAAACAATTTAAATATTGCTTGCCTGCACTGTGCTAACCTGCTACCGGAGCCTGCCACTGCTCGCGCGAGTACCTGCGTAGGCAGGCTCGCATAAGAGCGCCCGCGCTGGCGCCTGCCCATGCTTACGCGGGCGCCCGCGTGGGTAGGCGCCCCGCGCAAGCAGCACCTACTTGCTCAGCTTCCTTTTATTTATACAAAAATGAATAAAGTTGCAGACACCCGGGACAGAAGTTGAATCTTTGGGGTGTTAACCATTAATCCACAATACCCTTCCATAAGTTTCTCTTTTTTTTTTTTATTTGTTTCTTTCTTCTTATCGATCTCAATCTTATTTTTTTTTGCCTCCCTATTTCACTCTCACCTTTTTTTTTTTTCTCTATCTCACTCTCACCTCTATTTTTTTTTTCTTTTTCTGGGAGCTTTTTTTTTTTGGTTTTGTATTTTCTTTGGATTATTTTTATTGCGATTTTAACGGATTCAAAACATATTTAAATTAAATGTTAAGAATGAATTATAATTTATTAATTTTATATATTTTGAAGGGCAAATATTTGTGATTAAATATATATATTTTTTAAATTATTAATATATTATAATTTAAATTCTATACTTATTAGAAAAACAAAAAATTAGAAAAAAAACAAACATAATAAAATTAAATGAAATAGAATAATGGAAATAAAAATGATAAAATGAAATAAAATAATGGAAATAAAAAATGATAAAATGTAATAGTAGAAATATAAATAAAAATAAAATTAGATTTAGTGAAATTATATAATTTATTATGTACCGTGACAATTACCGTGCCTCATAGCACTATATTAAAATTATATTATTATAATAAATGAAATTTCAGATTAAAAATTAATTATTATAAGAAATTTAAATATATTGTTAAAAATTAAAATATAGAACATTTTGAAAAATTGATAAAATTTTTACAATTTATAAAATTTCGATGCTATATAAAATTTAGGGAAGTAGTGTTATATAATTTTTTAAAATTTCATTTACCATCTACTTAATATCTATTTACCACGACTATATATCACAAACTTATCACTAAGTTACAACTATATAAACTTAGTTACCCAATTATCATCTATTTACTATTAACTTACTATCAACTTATCACTACATAATCTTACTTATCCCTTACTATCTAGTTATAATTTACTTACCATCTATTTATCACGACTATATATCACAAACTTATCACTATATAAACTTACTTACCCACTTATCATCTACTTACCACTATATAAATTTACTTATTTACTTATCATCTACTTACCACGACTATATATCACAAACTTATCACTAATTTACCACTATATAAACTTATTTACCCACTTACTATTTACTTACCACCTACTTACCTACCACTGCTACTTTTCATTATCACCTATTTACTAAATTACAACAATCATAAATTTATTAAAATTTATTATCTAGATTATTTTCAAATATAAATGATATATGATACAAAAATATAACAATATTAGATTTTTACAGACATTACAATATATAAATTAGAATTTAAACAAATCTAGTTTTAAAAGATGGTACAATTTGTTGTAACTATATATCTAAAACCTATGAAAACGGTATTGTTAAATAGATAATAAAAAAAAAATTATATTGAAATTGTTTTTAAACCGTGCAAAAAAAAATTATTACATTTACTGACAATAATTTTTAACCATCGCAATTAAATATTGCTTTACAGACGGTTATGATAGATTTACCTACAGTTGATAAACTTTTCTTCACGGACATTTTAGTCAGTTGGGATAAATCTATATTTTTCGACGGTTTTGTCATAGGGCGTCTTTATAAATCATAAAAACCGTTACTAAGAGTCACCGTCATTAAAAATTACCGTCAATATAGCGCTTTAATTTTGTAGTGAGTGATCCTAAATCCTAGATGAATACACCATGATGATGTTGCCGCGCCAAAAAAATTTACAAAATTAGCAGCATCATCATCTATCATTAACAATGGATAGTTTCAAAGAAGAGGCATGTAAGTGCTGACAAAAAGAATGAAGTGCATTTACTTCTATAAGGTGAATTAAATTTCCCTCTTTTCTTCCCCTTCCCCTCCTTTTCCACGAGCCAAACTTACCCTAAAAGCAATGTAGTTGGGGAGAGGTCTAGTGGCAATGCTACAATTGCACCTCTAACATTTGAGATGAGGCATTTAGCGATGCATCATTGAGGCGTCGCTAACCTGTTTAGCCTAACCTGTTTAGCATCAAAAGCATCAGAGTACATCACTAAATCCCATGTTTTTGGTGGTGCTAGGAGGCTAAAGAGGTATTAGTAAAGGTTAAAAGTACAATATGTAAGTTTTTGCATGGTAAGTGGTGTGGTACAACATGAAAGCTGAAAAAGGTTACAAAACTACTTTACCACCTACTACTACTAAGTCACCACCCCCTGAGTCAAACTCGCACTTGTTATTGCATCTGGAGCCATAGCCCTTGGTGCTAAAACGTGGGTGTTTTGTATTCATTTAGCAAAAACTATAATTGTATAGCGATATTTGAAAATATATTCTAGGAATATTCTAAGGCGCTCATGGTATCATTATGAATATACAAACTAAAACTATAAAAGCCTAGAAATATAAATACCCAGTTGACATGGGATATGATTGCATCATGATGCCAAAGGACACGATCTAATAGGTTGTTATACCGAGTAGTTGGATCATAATGTGTTGTTCCTCAAAGGTATTTTTTTTCTATGAATTTTTATTTTTATTTTTTTATTTATGAGAGAATAAAAATCTTTCTTTGGATTCTTCTTTATTTTATTAAAAATTTTAATATCTGAACAAATCACAAACCTCATTCATGTTTTGCATTATTTTATTGAACTGTTTTTTTTTTCCTGATAAAACAGTAAATCTTGCTTGCGGTTTGCTTTGTTTTAACATTTTTTTTTAAAGATTTTGAGTGAATTGGCAAACTTTGCTTATCATTTGATTTGTCTGATTAATCTTTTCTCATTTTTTGACAATTAAGTCGCAAATTCGTGTTTGCATTTTGCCTTATTTTATTTTTTTAACAACTTTTATCTTTATATATATATATATATATGTATATATATATATATTTTTTTTGTTTTTAAGCAAATTGACAACCTTGTTTCACAAAAAAAAAAAAAAAACCACACATGCGCATGCACTCACACTCACACGGTGTTAATAATAAAATTTAGGGACAAGCTAAAATTTGTTGCTGGCAGTGCAAAGTGGGACTAAAGAAAAATTCTTCTTAATAGCATTGAAATTTGCATGACATACCTACGAAAATAGAGTGACAAAAGTCTCATAGTGAACTCGTCCCCAATATTGAATATGAAAGATTTTTTTATCTAAATTGGTGGCCACTAGGAAAGAGTGATTTTTCATCACGGATGGAATCTGTTATGTCTCGTGGAAACATAGAGATGAATATATGCACAAGTTTTAGACAATTTTAGGGACCAACGTTTACTTCATTCTTATTTCGTCGCTAAATTATTTTGGTGGTCACAACAGTTTACGTCGCTGATTAGCAACCAATATGTTTTTGTCACCAAATTCATTGCTAAGTGATTTAGGGTTAAATACATTTTTTTTTCTCTCCTCCCTGCTTTCTTTGAGCTGCTACAACAGTTCCCTCTAGCTTTTGCAGCTACTTCCTCCACCAGCTTTGGTTAATGAGATATCATTGGAAGAGTTTAACAAACTGAGGTTACTCACTTTTACCCAAATAAATTCTGTGATAGTTAAGCACTTGAGGGAATGTGGAAAATCAGCCAGGGCTGCCAATTCCATACCGGGAAGTGTGGAGAGCAGTTGGGAAACTTCTGTAGGAAGGTTGCAATACATTTAAGCAGTTGCCAGTAATGGTGACAGGCCTGAATATCAAGATCACTAAGAATTATTGGAGGACGCCTACAATGATATTTTCAATTTGGAATATAATTTAAGTATCATGCTTGGTTTATCAACGCTGATCATCACAAGGCATCTCTTACCTCTTTAATGACCTATCCCAAATAAGCTTCCACTAAGTTCCTTAGTTATCCTATGAGCTTATTATTTATAAGATCACACACTTCATTCCTCACACTCGCTATTCAAGCACCTCACTCATCGCATACCATCACGTTTACTATTCGTATAATATAATGATCTTACATAATACTTAAAAGTACTACACAAGCACCTCTAGTTCATCAACTAGCAATGTGCTTGAATTCGAAATCATGGTTTCAATGAATTCGTAATTTAATATTACAAAACATGTTTAAACTTGTTTTAGCATTAAAAAATCAAAACTGGTCTAAATCATCGTGGCATGTGTTTTCTCTTGATCCCCAATGAGACAATCTAGTGGTACAAACCCCCTCCCTCAACTTGGTGATCACATGTTCAAATTTTTATACAAAAAAAAAATGTCTTATCTTGCATGATGTAATGTAATCTATTTGTCAAAAGAAAAAAAAATAAAAAAGAACCATAAGATGGATAAAATGACCACAAATTTTAGTTGGGGATCCATAGGAGAGAGACAAACTTCAGCTCTTCATTTTGGACATGATCTTTCTTGAACTTATTGTGTGTAAGAGCCGTGGTAAGTACCTTGCCCTTCTTTATATTTTTCGATGGCAACTTCTGTCTTCAAATCCTCCTCCCTTATGCTTCCCTCCTTATCTCAAATTATAGCCATTTCCCACAATTACAGTCACACTAGGAAATCATGTATCGATGACACTATTAGAAAACGGACTTTTTTTTCGTTGTAAAAAGTGATCTCGTTAATTTTTAGCGATCGATTTTTTTCCATCGTAAATATCAACGTCAAATTAGCGACGGATTAACTCCGTCGCTAATATTAGCGACGGAAAAAAATCCGTCACTAAAACCGAAAAAAAAAACAAAAAAACAAAAAAACAAAAAAACAAAAAAACAAAAAAACAAAACAGCGACAGACAAGGATCCGTCGCTAATTTGAGTTATGAAAAAAAAATGCATTGACCACCTCTCGCCCACACGCTGATATTTGAGTGTGAACACTCTTGCCACTAAACCAAACAAGTAGTCAACTAATATATCTTTCTTTTTTTTACTTACTATCTTTATTTCTTATTTCTTATTAATATTAGAATAATATAAAATTATAATTTATTATAAAATAATAAAATAATTTTATTATTACTTAAAATAAAATAATAAAAAATTGTAAAAAATAAATTAATATTATTCTTTGCAAAATAAAATAAAAATAATAAGAATTATTAAATAAAATTTAAAAATTTAAAATTAAAAATTAAAAATAATTTATTATAAAATAATAAAATAATTTTATTCTTACTTAAAATAAAAAATAAAAAATTTGCAAAAATAAAATAATATTATTCTTTAAAAAAATAATAAGAATTATTAAATAAAATTAAAAAATTAAAAAATTAAAAATTAAATAAAAAAATTAAAATTTAAAAAATTTAAAAATTAAAATAATTAAAATAAAAAAATAAAAAAATAAAAAAATAAAAAAAAAATCTATCGCTAATCCGTCGCTAATTTTCCATCGGTAATCCATCGCTAATTTTCCGTCGATAATCCATCGCTAATCCGTCGCTAAAAACTGTAAATATATTTTTTTAATTTTTTTTCCTTCACCAATTCACCGATCGAAATTAGCGACGGAATATTTCTGTCGCTAAAAATTCTGTCGATAATCCGTCGCTGATAATTTTATAATATTTTTTTTAAGGGTTTAGCGACGGAAATATATCCGTCACTAATTTCCGTCACTAATCTGTCGCTAATCTCTCGATGAAAAATTTGACGTTAATCCGTCGCTATTACCGACGAATATTTTTCCGTCGATAATTTTCCATCACTAAAACCGTGTTTTCTGATAGTGTGAGAGTATCACTTGATCTATTGAATTGTTGTCGAGAAGGTTAAAGTGGTGTGTAAGAAATTGAGAGTAAATCACTATTTGGAAAAAGATAAATGGCTCCAAAGTAGAACTTTCATAAGTGCCATTGAAGATCGGCTAACCAAATTGTATGAACCCTTGTGTTGAAAGATTAGAGAAGTCAAATAGTGCTAATGTCAACCAACTATTCTTTCGAATTCCCTTGGAGCACCCTATTAGAAATTTTGCATATCTCAACAACCATAACTCACAAGCCTATCTAGGCCCCCATAGGCATATGCTCCACCCATTCTCCTAATAGATCTAAAAACTAGTTATATCTATTTCATTCATAAAAATAAAAAATAGTAGTGAAATAATCAATACCAAATGAAAATCAATGTATTAAGAACACGATATAAAAAAGAACCGTATAAAAATAAAAAAAAAACGATTAAAAGAGATTACTTTTTCTTGTGTGATTAGATTGAGTCTTTTTTTCGATAAAATTTGTGCGATCTCAAATTTATGATAAATGTTTTTGTTGTGTACAAACCGTAATCTCTTAACATCAAATCTAGATATTTTCCTCTAAATGCTTAACTCAAACTCGTGTATGTATTTTTTTACGTATGTATTCTCTGGGTGAGCACATACTAATATAAGAATAAAATTTCACTATGATTAAAATTTTCTATTTTTAACTTGCTGATATTTAAATTTGAATTATAAGAATAATTATCTTAGAGAAAGATTAAAAATTAACTAAATAATTATTAACATAATTAGTCACTTAACGTTTTGTAATCTCTAAAATTATAAAACCACTTTCAAAGTTTCAAAATTATAAAATAACGTCAAATATTTTGACATTACAAAAATGGATAAAATTAATTTCAAACTTACAAATAAGATAAAATAATTTCAAAATTGAAATTCAAGATAAATACTTTTTTGAAATTTCAAATTGATTATAATTTTTTATGAAATTCTAAACTGGCCACAAATTTCTCTCCATATTATTCTCAATTAACCTAATAGCAAAATAATCTCATATGAATAAGTAATAAATATGAACTGAATTTAAGAACCCAAAACATTTATTTTGACTCCAAAATAATTACATTTCAATTCGCTAATTAAGTAGTAGTATTAAAATTATTTTAATTCTATTAAATAATTAGGACTATATTTCAAAATAAAAACCATATTATTTAAAGAAATCAATAAATAAATACTTTATCCATAACTTATTTGTATTTTTATATATTGTCCATTTATGTAACACCCCTAATTGTGACCATGAAAAATATAAATAAATGCATTTTCACATTTTTAATTATTTAATACCTTAAATATCTCATCCAAAATAGAGGATATTTAGAATTTTCAATTTGTTTTCCATAGACCGATGGAACTTGTCAAATTCTTAAGAAAATTCAATACGATTCAAACTTGTACCATTAAATTCAGCTTCTTCATAATTAAATAAAATGACTTAATAAAACGATTTCCGATACAATCGACATAAATTTGTTCTTGCATATACATGTCTCAATTAAACGACAACACATATCCAATGTACAAAATTCTTAATTCATAAAAGATTTCACTCATAATCGATCCAAGTATATAACCGTGATTTTGTAGGTTCATCCATATACAATCAAGATTAAGAGCATCTAAACTATATACAATTATAGAGTATTAATTTCTATTTATAATAATTTTTAGAAATTACTATGTTGGTCATGTTCGGTGTTAGCAACCTGCATTGACTTTTATTGAGGTCGGACTCCGTTCAATGATAAAGTTAAATGATCTTCGACTATCATAAAACTTGCAAATTATAGGCTATACATGATAAAATATTTAATTTTATCAATTAGTTATGAAATATCTATTTTTGATAGATATACTTATGACTTGTATTTTCTTTACACATTGTTAACATGATCGCATACATAAATTACGAACTATTAAACTTTATACATATACAAATAATATGTAAAACTATTAATTTACTTAAATAATTAAATTAAAAATTATTCTAATAGAAACAAATTAATACATAATTTTTTTGTGCATACAAAATAATAAAAGTAATATCATAATTTAACCCCAAGATCCATATACCATTTGTCTATTAATAACTGCAACCATTTTCAAACCAAAACCTTAAAATTTTTATGGAAAACACCTATTCTACATAGGATTTCAGTCTCGATATGGAAACGGGTACCTAATAGCGTTTCTATTAAACAAATTTCTCAATTGCCATAACATTATAACACATGAACTCCTTTTACCTTGGTCAAATGAAATCTGTTGTCCTTGCCCTCAAAGATTTCTATGAGATCAAAGTTATTTTCAACTATAACTTGAAATCTTGATGCACGGATTAGATACTATAACGGTAAATAGATAATCTTGTTTGCTAAAAAGTTTAGGCATATTTCTAATTTATGGTTAAAATTACACAAAGGGTGATCCATATCTCATGCTTAATACCCTTAGATGACATATAACTTAAGTCATGATAATTTCTTTATAAAAGAGTGTATATAAAAGTTTTAGCAATAAAATTTCATACACTCTATGTTGCAAAATCATGATACAATTAAGTTCAAATATATTTCATAATAAGTGAAAAAAAGATTGTATCGGATATATTGGCTCCTTTGTTGGAAAGTAAGATCGAAAATTAACCTAATAAAAAAAGTCTAAGAAATAAAAGAGATACTTTCTTTTGATTATTTACATCCATAATTTAATTTAAGTGATGTGAGATGAATCTCGAATTAAAATTTAATTTTTTTCTTTATATTTTTAAGGAGGTTTTGAATTAACACAAAATTAGTCAATTTGATTAATTTTTATGATTCGTGAGTGATTATACATATTTGATAGATTTATTCAGTGACAAAGAGAGATGACAGCGGTGGTTTTCTTTTCGTAATGTTTTTTTCTTTATGTGTTTGAGTCTATGATCCAGATTCAGAACAATAATCAAACTTTTATTTACAAAGTGTGCTCAGTTATATAGATTCTTTTACGTTATTGTATTTTATTGCATATCGCATGCATGACCTCATATTCGCCAAAAATAGAAAAAATGCCAACCTCCCTACCTCAATTTTTAAGAATGTTATTTTGATCAATAAATCAAATATGATAATTTTTCCAATTAACCCGAGTTGCCTCCTTAACATTGCAAAGCAATTTATTTAAATTTATAATCTTAAACTCCTCAATTCAAATTTAACAAACTTCAATTCTTTATAAAATGTGCTCAACATGATTAAATTTCCCCGAGATTTCCTGGTCTAGACACAAAAATCATGAATGAAATACCTAAACAGTTAAAAAAAAAAAAAAAACTGGGCAATAGTAAAAATTACTTAAAAATGTAGGGATGGGATATATAAATATAAATAGTTTTTGAGTTTTTGTAAAATGAATTGTGAGAACGGGGAAAGAGGGAACTGCTGAGAGAGGGAGGGAGAGAGGGAGAGAGACGCCCGCCCTCATCAAGTTCCTGTTTTCAAAACTCCAGGCTCAGTCTTCTTCTAATCTCTAAATTAAATTCCCCTCTCTGTCTATCTCTAGGCTTTGCTTTTAGGGTTTTATTATCTCAAATTCTTTGATTCACTATTATTGTTGATTAGGGTTTGAATTTGAAGCAGAACAAAAGCCCTCTCTTTCTGACTGTCACTCTCTCTCTCTCTCTCTTCCGCTGCCTTGTTTGTTTCACTTCGGAGTTGCTCTATTTCGTCGATTTGTTTGTCCAATTGAAGGAACACCAGCACATGCGTCTTCTACGGCAAGCCGACAAAATCTTTTATTGATTAATCTGGGTATGGAATTAGTGCAATCAATTTGATTTTTTGTTTTGGCCTTTTGAAAATCTACGACATCTCGAGTTGATGGTGATTCTATAGGTAGTTGTGTTTGAATGCAACTCTATCTCACAGTTTTAAGTCTGATTTGCGTTTGATTTAGATTGATGTTGCCCATTGTTTTTGAATTCAGCTCAAGAATATTAATGTGGAAATTCTGTTGGGTGCGATTTGAGTCGTCGATTTGGCTTAAAAGCTAAAACTCCTGGTCAACTCTGTAAATGAATGTTAAAATTTGAATTTTGAAGTGTTTTTCCATAAATTTGTTATAAATAAACTTGATTTATTTTAATTGAAAGAGAGATGCTCGATTTGGCTGGTCGTTTGAAAGGGTTTTCTTCTTCTCTCTTCTTTGTCAATTTTCTGCTCTGCTTCTGCACGTAGTTAGCTACATATTTGATTTATGAGTCATGATGCACGTGTAATGCTTAGTTCCCGAACTGGGTTTGGATATTCTTTGATTGTTTTCAAAAAGTCCGTATACAGAATTTACTTTGTTGAACTTGCTTGTACTGTATTCTGCTATGCTAAATCAAGTTTATTTTCATATTGTTGGATAAATATGTCTAGTACACAAGGAATCAATTTTGCATTGGGGATGTCTAATATTATGGTATTTTCTATGTGGAGTGTTTGGAATGGAGTTGGATGTCCCGAGTATTGTGACAACATTTGTCATGTGAACTATTTGCTAGATCTAAAAATTGAAACCTTTATAATGCAAAAAACCATACCCCAGAAAGAATAAAATTACTGATATTTTATATACATTGCTGTGTCATGTCCTATATTTTTGGCGGTCACTCTGTGTCTGTGCTTTATAGTGTGTGAATAATGCTAGAGGTGCCAAAAAAGTCCAAAACTGAAAGTATCAAGTCCAATGTGGCAATATTTTGTTGGTCATTACCAAGAACACCACAGTAATTAGTATAACTTCCAAGCCATAAAAATTATGCCACACCATATCCAATATTTTCCGTTCTTCAGCTTATTCTATGGATGCATTATTATTTATTCTGCATTAAAAGTTGTTGGCTAGGACACTACTGGTTTTTGGAATATCCTCATTCACATGTGATTTAGTATTATTCTGGCTAAATTTTTATCCTTCATCTGTTTCCTCAGTTAATTAAGGAGTAGAAAATGGCTCCTGCAAGGAAGTCTAGAAGTGTAAACAAGCGGTTCTCTCATGAGGCATCTCCTGATAAAGATGGGGATAACCTGAACAAAAGCAAGCCGAAAGTGAGTTTTGACTTTGCAATTTATTTGTTTGAGAATTTTTAATTTGTCGGGGTCTGTTTAAATGCTTTTTCATGTCATGACCTCCCCCACGTTACAATGTTTATCATGATTCAGTATGTCATTGTCTCTGCCTTTTGTTGCCTTATTTTTTTGCTTTCTTTTATCGTTTGCTTTTTTGGACAGATATTGTTTTTCAATTTGGTAGCCTCTTTAGAAGGGTATTTATTGTCATAGCTGTCCTATAAAGGTAGCATGTTAGAAAGTTCGTATAACGATTGTATACTAGATGGACAGATGATTGAATTCTCTCTTGAACAAGTTCAAAGCTAGTGATGGCTATGACATTTGTTTTTGGTAAGAGATTGGCTTGGAAGATATTTCTTGATCTTTTGCTTTCTCTGGGTTGCATGTATCTCTTCTCTTCAAATGAGGGTGTCATCGCTTCCAAAATCTTGATGCCAACTTTGTATCCCAGGAACGTTTTAGTTCTTAAAAAACCTCAATGACAGGGAACTTGCGAATCTTTCTTTTTTGTTTGCCACTCGAGATCTTTTTAGCTGTCGTAGACTACCCTAGATGGGAGGCTTTGAAGCATTGTTGTCTAGCCACTTTTGTTAAATCTTTCTTTGCTCTACCTCATTGAAGCCATTAATGCTCCTTCTTAACTTTGGCTGAATTTATTTTCTTCCAAATTAGGCCATTACCTGGCCCATGATCCTTAGTAGGATTTATACTAATGGTCTTTGTAGGTTAGGAGTCCAAATGAAGCTATGTCTATATCCTTGTGTGGTGTGCTAGTGTTGTCTTGAGGCTAGAGATCATCTTTTTATGACTTGGCCTCTTTCTGAGGGCATACACAGGTTTCTTCATTTCTTTTAGCATCATTGGGTTTGCCCAAGAAGTGTTCAATGCATTATTTTTCGCCCAGTATAGAGGGTTTGGCAATAAGATCGTAGAACATTTGGAATAATATAAATGATCTATTGTGGAGGCATTCTTTTAAAGTTTTTTTCTTCAATATATGTGTTATGACATAATACTAATGAATTGAGAGGAAATTCTTGTACGTTGTTTTATACCTTGGGAATGTGGAGAAGATTGTTTGGCGTCTTTGATGAATGTTGGGTATGTCCAAGAAGTGTGAATGATATACTTGTAATGGAGTTTTAGTGGACATTGGTTGCAAGGAAGCTAATTGAGTCTGGGAAGTACCAACATGTGCACTTTTTGGTGCATCTGAATGCAAAGGAAGCAAGGATTTCTAAAAACGAATCAATCAATTGCTCTCTCTCTCCCCTCCTTGTACGGAATCCATCCATTGCTTCCTTTGAATCCTTCCTTGGGGTATTTTTGCAGTATTTTGATGATGTAATACAGAATTGAATAGTTCTACCTTTGCTGTTTTTCCTTTTCTTACTTTAAGAATTATCTTGTATCTTGTATCGTTCTCTATGCTGTATCAAGAGAATCTTTAAAAGAAATGAGAATCACAGGGGACACGAGCATCTTCCAAGTTATTCATTTGAGGATTTCTTAAGTTAACTAGAATTCATATGGATTCAAACTATAATAGGTTGCAGTCACAATTGTGATCATATTAGGGGTTACAGATGTTATCCAGCAGAAATAATTCATTACAGACTAATTGGCTCTTTGACATTGCAACAGTGTTGCTGCGGCATTGTGGCTGTGCAGCTACGACACAGTTGAGTTATCATGGGGGTTGTAATTTCAAAATAATCTTGGAATTGCTGGGAATATCTAAAAGCTTATTTTCTGGTCATCAGACAAAAGTTGGCTTTAGATTATGAATTATCATTTGTTTTGCATTAAGAGATGAATTGCTGGGATTATATGGGGGTGCGCTTGTCTGCATATTTATGCTGATAGTGCTTTCTCCTTTGTCTATGTTAATCATTTCCTTTTGTGGATTGTATTTTGTCTGGCTCATGATAGCTGATTGAGAACTTTGTATTTTTATGATTTATAATGATGTGCCAAAAACCTATCCATGCAGAAAAGAAAGTTGTCTGACATGTTGGGGACCCAATGGGGCAAGGAAGAGCTTGAGCGCTTCTATGAGGCCTACCGCAAATATGGGAGAGATTGGAAAAAGGTTGGTTACCTAATTAAATTTAAAAAAATGGCAGAAAAGTTTAGTTTTTATTGTTCTGTACTAATTCAGAGAAAGTTCTCGTAAAGGTTAGTTAGTTAATTTATTAAGTAATGAAATTGTAGAAAGATGGTTTAGCTTGTTTATCCTTGTTAGAATTCTGATATGCCAACATGTTATAGGGCCAAGATTTCTATCTTTGAAAGTCCAAGTAGAACAAAAGTAACATGAAAGACATGTATATATTTTGATGAATAAAACGCTGTATTAAGGGCTTCAAGGAGCATGAAAAACATAAACCATGGAGGATGATAAATAGCATCAAACAAAACTGAACAGTGGTAATCCGAAGAAAGATTATTCCAGAAGAAAACCTAAAAAATCAGGAACGATCAAGTGTTGAGCAAAACCAAAAGGTTATAAAGATATTATCAACAGAGTTACCTGTGAGTATTTCCACTCCATAATAAAACCTGTGGTTGTATTCCCCCTTGCTTCTACCAAAAATGGCTAGATGAAAGATCTTCTCTTTGCCATATAGCAAGCAACTTCAAGCTTTTGACTTTTTAGTCATTTTGTGAATGTTATGAAGTATAGAAGACATCTGCACCCGGTTCATGTTGCCTAGCAGAGCGAAATAACAATTAACATAATTGAGCTTTTTTTTGCACAAAGGAAATCTATTGACCACCAAAATATCCTTCTCCTGGAGTCAGAATCCTCTCCCATGTGAACCCCATGGGAACAAAGCCTCTTTTCGGGGGTTGAATATTCTCAACTGGATTTCCAAGGGAGCAAAATTCTGCCCACATTACACCTCCCTTTCTGCTGGACCCTTTTGAGTCCAATTGCCACTAGCTTTATAAAAGCTACTTACCACAGAAATACAGCCAAACTCTCCTTCCAATTCACTAAATCATGCATAATCAGATTTTCTTGAACCATTCCAATAACTTGAAGAAATTCTTGAAGCACTCTAAAATCTTGTTCTTAATTGTTAGTTGGCCTGAAGAAAGACACATTATAGATTAAATTACCTCTGCAATAGGAGGCCACTGCACTCACTTTAGCGGCCTTGTTTGAGGAATTACATAATGATCATGGGGAATGACTCTTTAAAATAAAAGAGACTATAAGTGCCATGCCAAAAGGACTACCTCGACCCATGTCTGATCTGAAAACCTACACTGCTTGAAAACTCATCCCAGTCCCTACTAATCACCATCCAGACTACGTAATCAAAGTACCCAACAGCCTTATTAGTCATTGACTTTTATTTATTTATTTATATTTTGGGGGGGGGGCTTTGCTTATGTTTATTAACCTCCTCAACCTTTTGCCTAGTAAAAATCTTGTTGGAATCCGTAGATCTTGTCTGCAGATTCCTTAGCTGTGGCTGAATGGGGAGCTTCACCACCTTATGCCTAAACAGATTCATCTCCTTCTTCGCATCCTCCTTCCTTCCTACAAGAAAGCCCTTTGAAAGTACGCTAGCCTCTTGGCCACTGGAGCAAGAATGGGAATTGTGGATATGTAATGCACCATGAGTTTAGATAAGATGCTCCTGAAGAGTGTCCTCCTTTAGAGATGAACCCTCTTCTCCTCCTAGGCTATCTTGTCTCAATTTTTTCCACCATATTGTTCCACGTGGCTCTTTGTGTGTATGTGTATGTTCTAGTCCAAGAGAAAGCCCTAAGTAGGTAATAGGATAACTTCCAACTCCACAGAAGTCTACAAATGATCATTTACCTGCAATAATATACTTACTTGAGATGGCTTCAATACTCAAATTCATCTGATAAGGCATCAGAAAAGGTAAGAGGTAAAGAGTGAGAAACTAGAACCGATTCTTGCCCCTTTAGGCAAAAGTCTTGTACACCCAAATCCATTGCCTTCTATTCAACACCAGCACAAAATTAATAAGAAGAGAGTTGGGGCATGGGAATCAGAAAAAGAATGGCTAGTTATTGGTTTTTTGAATCCATGCGCTCCTTTGGTCTCCAAAATCCATTCTATCATCACATGTAGGAGGAAAGTTGGTACATATGATCATCGCTGTTTCTTTCCACATCAATTTGTATATCATAGCTCCACCGTCTTTTATTAATTTAGACGTTGACTTCATAGTTAGCTAAGGCCACATTCAGGATTTGTCCTCTTTCCGCAAACACATGCTGAGGCCACATAGCCACCTCCATCCTTTGGCCCTCAACATAAATGTTTCCATCAATTTCTATGCTACTAATATTATTCATCTTTGTATGCAAGCATATTGTGGAAATTAATGTGTGTGTGTGTGTGTGTGTGTGTGTGTGTGTGTGTGTGTGTGTGTGTGTGTGTGTGTGTGTGTGTGTGTGTGTGTGTGTGTATGTGTCTTTGTGTGTTTGTCTATATATACATTTCCTTATAGTGAAGTATGTATGGAAGTATACTTTGACCTCAAAATTTGGGATTAATGCTCAGTTGATTGTTGTTATTGTTTATGGAAGAATGTACAAAAACTCCAAAGAATAAGAAGAAAAATACAATAAACTAATGGACAACTTCTTTCTAATCCCTCCTATACTCTTCTTACAAGCTATAATCCTTATAAATCCTGGAGAAGTGAGCCTAGAGATGAGCATAAAAAATATTCGTATCCCATGGAAGAGTTGTTGTATGGTTTCTAAAAATTCTAGCATTTCCACTCTCTCCAAATATACTATGGAATAGCCAGAAATGACATGAGCATCTTCTGCCCTTCAAAATTTATAAACTTGATGAGGAACAAATTAGAGAGGCTCGTAGAACAAACCAAGTGATCGTCATATGCAGCAAATGTGCAGTTCCACACCTACCATGCAGTGTAGTGATGTTAAAATAAGTGATTACTGCTTAGAATTGTGATAACACATGACACATACATCTGGGGAGGTCACTTTATAAGGTCGTCTCTTTCTGTTCCTACAACGATCACCACCAATCTCCAAGATTATTTTTCCTTGTTGATCACACAATTCCTTTTCCATTCCCATTGCACCTCCCCCACGGGTGGGGTGGGGAGAGATTCCCTTCTTTGAATCAATTTTGGGGCATGGTTGAGATTGTGCCAATTAAACAGGGTGGGTTCAAAAAAATATATATATATTCCAAACCTACCGTGTTGCTATCTCTAGCCAAAAGATCTCCACAAACTTATAGGGTGATCCAACTCTTTCTAAGGAGCCAATCTTCTATCCAAAACCAAGATTTGAATAGCTATTTAAGGGTTTATGAGGCCACCATCATCTTAAAGACCGTGAATTTACTCCCCATTTCCTTTCATAGTAAATCATTTAATCTTTAAAATGCTGGATTTTCCCTCAGATGGTTACATACGTCTCCTGTCCAAGATTTATTCAATTCTAAATCTGGTCAACCTGCTGTAGATTATGGAAGGTAGGCCTCCTCTATCCATGACCACAATCTGGAACTTGGATTACTTCCTCAGCACCTCTCAAAGCTTTGATTGTAACAATAAAAGATTTTCTGTGGACCTTCACAATAATCAAAGAGAGCCCCTCTTGCATCTTGATGAAGATCTTTGCCCTAGATGAAGGAGACAATTTTCTTCTGGTGCTAGTTAGCATATGTGCATGGCTTCTTCACAAACCTACCATATTTAATGTATATTGTTATCTAATGCAGCCAGTAGGGAGAGGAATAAGGAAAACATAGTAAAACAATAACAGCCACTAAGAAGAAATAAAGGATAGGGAGCACAAATCAACATAAATTCTTATCAAAAAAGTTGAATACAAATTAGTCTATCATTTTCCTCTCTAATCCCTTATTTCCTAGAGCTAAAATCATTAATAACAATTTAACTATTCACCTTAATGCTCTCTTAACTCCTCGAGGATGCTACATCCCTCTACAACAACAAACTGAGCCTTAATCCCAATAATTTGAGGTCGGCCATTTGAGAGACAAATATGAAAATAATTAAAAAAGAAAAAGAAAGAAAGAAATAAATAAATAAATACAAAGATGAATGAATAAAAAATAAATCAAAATAATCAAAATCAAAATCAAAATAAAAAAATAAATATATATATTTAAAATATTATAGTTTAACTTGTGCGGATTCTTTTACGCCACTCATTCCTATCTAATGTCATCTTCTCGTTTAAACCCTTAACTATCATATCTTTACGAATAACTTGCATCCAAATTTTTAACGATCTACCCTTATGTTTTACTAGATCTAATATATTTAAGTTCTCATTTCTCCTAATCAGTGCGTCTGTGGGTCTTCTTTGCAAGAAGCTACATCCCTCTAAGTAAAGGAATTAATACCTACTAATTCTCAAGAGTCAGCTGCATGAACTTGATTTGTACTTGATTATCACCAAGAGTCAGCTACGTGAACTTGGTACTAATTATAGCATTAGTGTTCACTACATCATTATCCCAATTAGGATTTATTGAAAGAAATCAGTCATAAAAATTCCTGCAATTAATCATCCAAATGCACTAAGTCATTCAATTGATTATTATTTGGATCATATTTAATCTTCTATTAATGTGTTTTTCAGTGTATTCCAAATCTCTTTTGGGAGTAAGCATGTTCGTCATATGCATGGCTACATATCTTATTTTGATATTTTCATTGTTTGCTGGATATGAAGTTTGTGGTTGTTTGATCACCGACTAAACCTTGTGGTACTCAGCCACATACTATGGATTTGACTAATCTTAATATTTGTTATATGGCTTCAGGTGGCTGCTGCTGTACGAAATAGGTCAGTGGAAATGGTAGAAGCCCTTTACACCATGAACAGGGTAAACCTCAAGTACTCCCTTGAATCTGTTTCTGATTCATTTGATGATCAAAGATTGTATCTGTGATTGGAATCCAATAATTATTGCCTAAATTCCATTATGATATTTTTCTGATTACTTTGAATAATGTCAATGCAAGAAAATTTAACACAACTAAAGTAGGGATTCTCTTGTTTTGGATTCCTACAATGTCCTGCGGGCCAAAATTATATATTGAATATTTTACTTACTTTTAACTTAGAGATTTTGTCGCAAAAATAATTTAATCCATTAACAGTCTGTGTGGAGTTTATTTCAATAGCATTTTCTCTTAGTAATCACGCAACATTTCAAACCTGTATGACATATCTTGTTCAAAGTTCTGAATTAAATCCTTACTGTTGATATTTTATGTAACGAACAAAAGTGTAAGATTATGATAACAGAAGATGAAGAACTTGTTGTGGCATAAGAGACCCAATAAAAAGATTTAATTATCATAATTCTATTATTTGACTTGTTGTTTCTTGTAGGTTCCACTTTAAAAAAATTGGGTTTGTAAGCCATTGTGTACAATCAAACATAGTTTCCTCTATTTTCAATCTCTTGCAATATAATTATATACATGCAAATGTAGCTTGTTTTGTCAAAAGCCTTCTTACCACTTGCTTCTGATATACTGGTCCATGCAATATAGTTTGGCATGGGTCCATGCATATGTAGCAGGTGTCTGTACAATTTAACATAGTTTCCTCTATCTTTAGTTTCTTGCAATATATGCAGCTCATTGCATATGTAGCAGGTGTTGTCAAAGTCACTCTTACCACTTGCCTTTGATATACTGTTCCGTGCAATATAGTTTAACATAGGTCCATGCAGAGGTCTGTTGAAATATATATAGGTCCATGCTTATGTAGCAGGTGTTGTCAGAGGCTCTTACCTCTTGGCTGTGATGCACTGGTCCAGTCTCTGGAGTATGCTTAGTTCGTAAGAATTATGACTTCTTATTATATTAGGGCTAAGACATTCTGTTGGGGAGATAACATAATCAACAAACTAACATTTGTGTTATTGTTTGGGGTCAAGAAAATGAGTTTGTACAAATCTATGAAATATTTGAAAATGTGTTAATACTGATGTCTATGGAGATATATCATAAAACATTTTCCTCAAAGTAATGCATATGTAGTAAAGCAACCCTGTTACTTTACAACTATTATCTTGGTTTTTCAAAAATTTAAGCCTCAAATTTTGTGGAAAAATGAAACTTTCATAAATAAACACCTTGCATCATTTATTGTGCACCTAGATCCTCCTGGAACAGGGGGTCCTAGCACCTTTCATGACAACGGAGTCCACTGGTATGAAGTTGCACAAAGAATGATGAGCCCTCATGTTTTTGATTTGTACTCTTGATATGAGTGCAAACCCCCTTTTGGATAAGTTTGTTGCATTGGGCACGCTCAGGGGATCGGGGTTTTGTGTTTGTGACTGCTGATATTTCATCCTTTTAGTCAAGGCATTGGCCTCTGTTGTGTGTTTTATCAATCATCAACATCTACTGTTAGCATGATGCTTGGTTGAAGTCAACTAATCTGTGGTTATGCTATTTTCTAGGCTTACTTATCTCTTCCTGAGGGGACAGCTTCTGTTGTGGGACTGATAGCTATGATGACTGATCACTATTCTGTTCTGGTGAGACTGGATCTTTCAATATATAGCAAGTTTGTTATAGCTTCAAGGATGTCTTCTGTTTTACTCAGATATGCTGTTTATTCCTATGTGGGAGATGGAAGAAATGTTACTATGGAACTCTTAGCAGTTATTAAGATCGTGATCCACCATGGGATAGTAATTGATAGTTGATATATTTGTTTTCAGCTAATTGCTGCCATTTTGTATCAGCAAGGTTGCTTGCCCCTTTTTTTTTTTTTCCCCTTCTCTCTCTCTCTCTCTCTCTCACAAGAGTGAAAGAATATGCTGAAGTAGCATGGAGGGGTTGCAGCTATATACAGGGCCATGAAAAACCATATCATAGGCCATAGGATCATTTGAATACTTATCCTTTGGACATTTGGAATATTGGTACTGAATTGCTCAATTCGTAGATAAGATAATTGAGCTTAATGTGTTGAAAGCTAGTGCTTTTATTTTCCTTGTTCTCTTGTCTTTGAATGGAGCCACCTTCAGTAAGTGATGGTGCTCTTATGAATGCTGTTTGACATCAGTTCGATTAGTGAAAAAGTTGTCAGCATGCTGGATTGGACTAAGGGTAACAGGGTAACAACTAAATTCAAAATCGAATCATTGGAATTTAGGGGACCCAAGCGGGCAACCTTGAAATATTTAAATATTATGAACATCTTAAAACATACACTAAATGTTTGTTGGACACAAATCTGCTTGTTTTCTGACATCTATAACAAGATCGTTTCATTTATGAAAGTGCGGAACATAGGTTCATTGCCAAAGGTTCTCTCTCTCTCTCTCTCTCTCTCAATTTTGCATTCCATATGGTTTTTGTTAACTGTGTTCAGCTATCTGGAGATATATTTATATTTCTTTTAAAAGAAAAGAATTATTTTTGCCTTGTGATTAAAGTTGAGGGAGATACTAGTTTTCAGTCACACTCTTACAAATATGGAGTTCTTTGGCCATGAATGCTTCTTTGAAGCTAAGATCATTCTCTATATGGGATCTATTTGTGGTGTCTGCATCACTATATTGTGCTTGAGCTTGGAGCTGTACACTGTGCCTCTCTCTTTCAAAGATGTGTTTATCTTTGCTTGTGTGGAAGTCAAGTGTGTCTTGATATTTTCCTTGAACTTGTTTTGAGATAGATGCCCAAGCGTATGTTGTGTCCCCCCCCCCCAACAAAAAAAAAAAGTAGCGTAGGTTATTGGTATTTCATTATCAACGAGATCTGAAATGTGCTACTATTTTCATGTTGTAATGTATTGTGTTGTGCTCCTCCAAATTTAATGGCATGATTTGTATTGCATTGTCGACTATATTGAGATTGCTACTGGGCTTATTTGAAAGTATTTAGTGTATTAATATGGCTTAATATGCAATACATGAATTTTGACCTGACAGGAACGAAGTGATAGTGAGGAAGATAGTATTGATGGTATTGGTACATCTCGTAGACAACAAAAACGTGGAAGGGGGAAGTCACGGCCTATTGGCTCCAAAGGATCAGATGGGAATTTTGTGGACCTTTTGCATTCCCAGCCGGTTGCGACAAATTATGGTTGCCTTTCATTGCTGAAGAAGAGGCGGACTGGGGGTAAATCACATGCATTTTCTGTTGCTAGTGTTGGATAGAAAATTACTGCATACATGGTTCTTTGTTGGAAATACCTGCAGTGGAGATACTTTCTAGGGCTTTCTTGTTGAGCTTAATATGAGATTTATTGCTTAAAGGCCCTATTTACCTTTTGAGAGCATGTAGCGTAGATTGAGTGAAATGTTCTCTTCTTTCCCCTTCCTCCGGGAATGTGTTTGCCTCTGCTTAATGTACTAATTTCTGCAGAAGAGAATGTCTTCTTGAATTTAACGTGTGGATTTTGGTTCTGCTTTGCTTAGGTAGCCGGCCTCGTGCTGTTGGAAAAAGAACTCCACGCTTCCCTGTTGTATATCCTCATGACAGATATAATAGTGAAAAGTACTTTTCTTCTGCCCGAAGAGGTCTGAGCTTGAAGGAGAATACCAATGATGATGATGTTTTCCACAAAGTAGCATTGGCATTAGCAGAAGCTTCACAAAAAGGTGGTTCTCCACAAGTTTCCCGCACACCATACCAAAGATTTGAGAACAGTACATCATCCCCTTTTCAAAGAAGTGATCGATTTGTAAGTATATTCAGTGATTATGTTCTATACTTATATGCAGTGATTATGTTCTATACTTTTAATAGGATTTGTTAATTATAACTCTTTGTTCAATATAGCAAACTGGATTGGGAGCAAATATTGCAAAACCTTCTGGCAGTGAGACCGATGAGGATAGATTTGAAGGCAGTTCAGGAAGCATGGAAGTTGATAATGGAGATTATGGTAGAGATAGGAACTACTCTGTAGACACAGAAGATATTGGTACAGCTGAAACACAACGGAAGGGGAAGAAAGTATATGAAAAGAAGGGTCATGCTGAAGATATTGATGACCTAAAGGAAGCCTGTAGTGGGACAGAAGGAGGACTTGGATTTGGAAAATTTAAATCAGAAACTGTTACAGATGTCAAGACTCGGTCTTCTTATCAGGTTCCAAAAAAGAAAAGCAAAAAGGTTCTTTTCCAAAAAGGTGAGAGGCTCAATGCCCTTGTGTGTGCAGATTTTTTAGTCATTCGAGGAACTTCTGAATTTATTTATAGTTCTTCGTCAATATGTCAACAAATATTGTGGTTATTTGCTCTAATAAATCCATCTCCTGTTGTATTATGCTCTTTTTTGACCTTTCCCCCTTTGCTTAGATGAAACGCTGGCTTTTGATGCTTTAAAAACCTTGGCGGATTTGTCTTTGATGATGCCATCAACAACTGTGGATGCAGGTAACCTATTTATCTCAATCATTTACTTTTGAAGCCTTTTTTTATTCCTTTTATTTTTTATTTTTGGGAATCATCTGTCATGTTGTTTGATGCCTATAGCACAGAGACAGTTCCTTCTACCAGCGTTACCTGCTAATTTGCACTATAATAGATGAATTCCAAAATCATGCTCTTGCTAGGGAAGCTTTCTAGTAATCTATTAGTGGGAGCAATTACAAAATTAGAATGAAATTATCTTTTCACCAAAGATGTTAGGATGTTTTATTTTCTTTGAAATTGAAATTGATAACACCATTTTTCAAGTTCAGCCTGCACAAATATGGTATTCACCAGCAATCTTGTAGTGGCTGATCATGAATCCTAGACAAGAGTAAAGGATTTATTAGGTAATACGTTCATCATTAGTGACAAATGTTTTTAAGGAAAAATGGTGGTTATTGGAAGTTCAATTCCAAATCAGTACTAAAGTCAATTGATCAAATTATACCAAATGGTGATTAACTAACACACACTAGTTTATTCATACCTATGAAAGCAAGGGTGCAGGACATGAGACACAGGAGTTGACAAGATGTGGACACAGAAAAAAAATAGGATATGACACAGGATTGACACTAAAATTACACGTCTATTTAAATATGTTTTTGTATTTAAAATATGTTCAAGCAAATATATATATTGTTGTAGCTCTACTTAACGCATACATATAAAACTAACCTTCCATGAAAGCTTCTTCATCTTGTACGTGTTGTAGCTCTATTCTGAGTTTTATACTACCCTATATTTGGTATCTTGGTTTGAAACTTCTCAAATATGTGATACATTTTCTCCATCGTGTGCTTTTAAAGTGCTGGGAAGTGTCTAGATGAAAGAAAAATGTCAAAAGCTGTAGACATGACTATGAAGTGTCCAATACATGTCTTCAAGGTGCTGTTTGAATGTTGTGTCCGACATTGACACCACTCATCTCTACAAGTGTCCATGCAATGGAGATTCATATGTATACATGGGTTAACTGTCCCTCTGCAGTTTAGACAGTCTGAAATAGAGGCCTTACCAGTTTGGGGACATATTAGACACCAAGACATGTTGTGGTTCACATGTTCTTGACATGCGATGTGGACTCCCAGTATCTACATTTCTTGCATCCCATGATATCCATCTCTCTCTCTGTCTCTCTCTATATATATATATTTGTGGGGATGGGGGATGATGATGGCATAGGTACTTCTGGTCTTTGGTTTAAAAAAATGGGGGATTTGGATACATATATATATTTTAAATTCTGCATTTAAGTATTAAAATTCATAAGTCTGAAGGGTTATATTTCAGAGAAGGTTGTTAAATTTGAATCTTAAATTTCATCTGAGAGTTTGGTGTTTTCCTAGATTAAAAACTCTTTGTGATGCACATGGTACTAAAACTCTACTGTATCGTGTTGTCCATGGTTTGTGGTGTGTGCCACATCTATGCTCAAATGCATGGCTTATTGTGTGAGCATCAATTATTGTTGTTGGAAATGTGGTGGTGTGGCTGAACTGTGTCATAACACAGTGAGGTGAAATAGTTTTCATGGAAGGTTGAGTAATCATCAAGAAGGCTTCGGAAAACTGAAGAAGTTTGGTAACTGAAAGATCTGCACACAATTTGTAGCAGTGGCAACAAGTTTAAAATAAGCTACCTTTGTGCCAAGTTAATTTAAGAAGTAAATACCATTTGCGATGCACATGAATTTGATGATTCCTGCTTACTACTCTTAAAGCATTCTAAATGAAGAATGCCAAGAACTTATGCTGTTCGGCTAAGAATTTGTGCACTAAAGGTTTTAGGAATCATTTATCGACAAAGGAGAAAAGCTTTAGAACTTTTTTTGCCTTTGGTCTAAGGTTTTAGGACTTCTAATGTCATTACCCCTTTGCACCTAATACATGTAATGGCTATCGCATGCTCAGTATACCAACTCTTGTGCGCCTGGAGTCATTATATTGCCCTTTTTGACTCGGAACGAGTTCTATATTGCCCTTTTTGACTTGGAGCGAGTTCTTTGCATGGCATGTAGTGTTCAACCTTTCTGCATGCTTCTGAACATGTGATATAAAGCAGTTATCATCCTTTCTTCCATAGTTTGAGAAGAGCAGCCGCAACTTAATAAAATATATGTCGTGTTGCTTATGTTATCATCCAAAAATTTCTAAGTAAGATTGTAGAGATTTCACTCATGTCTGCTTCAGATTCTTCTATGCAAGACAAGGAAGCAAATGATGGCGTGCTTGAAAAGCTGCGAGTAGCAGAGGCAATGCCTGCTATCCATCAGAGGGAAAAACCTAAAACTTCCTGGGCAAAAGCAAAAGGGAAACAAGGTGTTGATGTCAATTCCCTTGGTATGAGAAAACCATCATCTCAAGATGTTACTGCCGTTCCTGGATCAAAGGAGGGGCCTGATGATTCTGTAGCCAGATTGGTTAGAAGAAAAAAGAAGTCTTTGGCATCCAAAGTAAGAAAGTACTTCTAGTTTAATTTTTTCATTGATTAATTTTCTCACTAATACATAAAAACTGATGATCTTTTGTAAATGCTCTGTACAGACTGATTCTCATCTGAGTGAGTCTCCCAAAAATGAGGTTTGTGTTCTTCCATTTCAGGACTTTCCTTTCTTTCTTTCTATCTTTCTTACCACAACAAGAAGGTGCACCAGATTTTTAAAACAAAGTTTAATATGGTTAAACCAAAAGACCACCCATTTGTAAGGGGAATAACAAACCATTTTTTTTGGAGATCTCGAATATGTATATTTATTTGATGTTATCCTTGTCAACCTGTTCAATAAATCGGGCACTTGTCTCATTGTTGATACTTGAACACTTTGGAATATGTAGCAGCCCTAACTTCTTATCTGCATCTTTCCTATTGAGCTTCCAAGATGATCTGTTTTACTGTTTCTGCAATATAATAGCTGTTGAATGGATGGGAGTTTGTCCTCAAAGTAGCTCTCTCTACCTATATTCAGCAACTAAAATCTCTTCAGTTGTCACATAGCTACCAATATTTTGTCCTTTATTGGTGAAGAAAAGATACATTAGCAAGAAGGGAGAAAGATATCACAAGCTGAAGATAGAGCATCCTTATTGAAAGTAAGGTGGAAAGTATACAGAAATAATAACAAGAATACTGAAAACAAATTAACGGATACAAAAACATCAATTAAAACATATATTATGCATGAATATCAACCGGAGATGCTGATAAGGTGGAAAGTATACAGTGATAATAACAAGAGTACTGAAAACAAAGCAAGATTAAAACACATATTATGCTTGACTATCAACCAGAGATGCCTCAATGCGCAATTCAGTAAGGGAGGCCTGAGCTTTTGTATAGGTTAAAAAATTGAGCTTAAATACATTCAATGTGCAAATTTGCCTCAATGTGTAGTTGAAATTCTCGGAATCCTTTTGCTTGTGATGGTGATTGACACTTATACATCAACCATGACAGTGGGACAAAGCTGGTTTTTGCTGGTAAAAATTCTGTTTAGAGGTGGAATGAAATGCTTTGTAAGGTTTTTATTTGTTGTCCTATGTTTTAACAAGCTTTTATTTGCAAGTTTTGTGCATTGTTGTTGCACTAGACAGTTCTAAAATTGATAATTTGCATTGTGTGGCTAATTTATGGGTATGTTTTCACTGGGGTAGGTGTAACATTTCCTATAGGTGATTTGATATGCTGCTTCCTCTTCTCGAAAGTGCTTAGCGGCTATTGCTCTTATTCCATAAATAATATTCCCTTCATTTCACAACATTTGATGTTTTTGAACCAATTTCACCCTTGTCCCTTATTGCTCAACTAGCTACTCATCCCCTAAAATTTCTCAACACTTACTTATCCAACTACTTTCCCTCTCTTATTACCTCTTTTGCTGACCTTTCATGATTAATGCTGAAATATCTCAATAATAAAAGTCAAAAGGGTAATTAGTCATATATGGATCTTTTCTTTTTCCCTAGAATTTAGGCTACTTAATAGCTTCCTTAATTCATGTGCAAAAACCTTAAACATCAAATATTGTGAAATTGAGGGAGCATTTGCAAACCAAAGCAAAAATTTTATATGAAAATGTATTGTATATCCCACTGAATTAAAATCTCTCAAATAAAAGTAAATTTTTATTACTCCAGAACCACTTTGGTCAGAATTTACTGATGCCTTTCGAAATAGTTGTGGATATTAAGGCATGGGTAAATTATGGAGTTGGTTGGTTAACATCTATGGGACATTTATAGACATAAGATGAAGCACATGGAAATTAGCAAAAGCAATGATATCTATGGTCCCTGATGATGTGCATGCCTCACAAATTGTGGGCCTGTGCTTTTCATGAGATCAGCCACTAAGAAATCAAATTCCTTTGGGTGAGGATTCCATCATCATGCTTCTCAATTTAAGCTTACTTCTACTGAAAATGACATTGGCATTTTTTCATCTATTTTCTTTAAATGTGCTTTTTGAGATCTCGTCTATCTGGTTTCTTTCTTTCGTCTCATTCTCTTTTCTGGAAGTTCTAGGGTTGCTGGAGATGCCTATCTGCTTTTCCTCAGTTTGATAGCATATGATGGCATTATTTGTTTCTAGATTTGTTAGCCTGAATATATTGATTCACTTCTTTTATAGGCTATGTATGAGGAGAAGAAGTTGACAAGTAAAGGAAAGCGCTCTATCTTTTTGCATCCAGCTCAAGGGAAATCACTGAAACCTTCAGAATTGTCAAGTTCTGATTACAGAAGAGAGGGAAATGATCTGGTGTTATCAGGTGTAAAAAGCCCAGACTCGGACCAAATTAGCTTACCTACTAAAGTAAGGAGCAGAAGAAAGACTGATATTCCAAAACCACTGTCTCAGAAAGAGTTGAAGCATTCTGCAAATGTTTTGAATGGTCAACCCAGATTTCCCATTATTTCATATGATAAAGCACCCGATTTAAAGGTGTTGCTCTATGTCTTTCATTTATTGTATCTTTGCTCTTTATTAGCAAGCCCTCAGAGTTTCTTCTCTATTACTTTGAATGCAGGAACGGCTTTCAAACTGCCTTTCAGCTTCACGAGTTCGTAGATGGTGTGTTTTTGAATGGTTTTACAGCGCCATTGATTATCCATGGTTTGCCAAGAAGGAGTTTGTGGAATATTTGAATCATGTTAGGTTGGGCCATGTACGAAGATTAACTCGTGTCGAATGGGGCGTTATAAGAAGGTAGTTGCTTTGGATTGCTTTGGTTATTAATTAATTGTAGACTTTGGGTCGACTTTTGGAAGGAATGCATGACTTGAAATATTTTCTCTTGAAATTTCATCTTGATGTAGCTCACTTGGCAAACCAAGGAGGTTTTCAGAGCAATTTTTGAAGGAAGAAATGGACAAACTTAATCAATACCGGGAGTCTGTTAGGACCCATTATACTGAACTTCGTGCTGGTGTTAGGGAAGGACTTCCAAAGGACCTATCTCGACCCTTATCAGTTGGTCAACGTGTTATTGCCATTCACCCTAGGACGAGGGAAATTCATGATGGTAGTGTGCTGACAGTTGATCATTCCAGGTGTCGCGTTCAGTTTGACAGTCCTGACTTAGGTGTTGAATTTGTCCTGGTAATGTTTGATTTAGCTTTATGTACAATATTGTACTGCGATCTTGGAAATACTTTGGAATCGAGACCCTATCTGATCTTGGTTTGTTATAATGTCAAATGTTATAATTTTACAGTCTCTCTGATCCTTTTATTTATCTATCTTTCTTTAGATTCTCAATCTAATTTAATAAGTTTACTCTTGGACTCCACTAGGTGGTATCTTGATTTAACATTGGAAATGTTTAAGAACTGCAGACGTATTTATCCTTTACATTTGGAAGAGTCTGCAAGTATTAGATATTAAACTAGAATAAGTTCCTAAAATTATGTTCTTGTGAGAAAGTGCCTGCCTCTGCATATGGGTAATTCTGAAATTTTTTGCTTTCCATTTTCAGAATATGTTGTACTTGTCTTTAAGTTTATTTTTCTGGACATCTGTCAGAAGTTTATGGTGATTAGTACTGCATGCAATATCCGTTTCATATTCAATTGGTGAAGTGAGTTTTAGAGTTCCATAGCATAGCTATTTCACTTCTTTTTACTTACATCATGATGCCAATCTATTGATGTTGATTATTGTGTCTACTTTTCCTGTTTGTTTATAGATTTTCTTTAAGCTACTATTTGATATACATAGGGATGATAGCATAGCCCCTTTTTTATTTTGGAACTAAGGGAATTATGGTATATGTCTAGTTCTTTATATATGTTTTTTCAAATGTAAGTTGTAAATAAAAAGTAAATTTCTTAGTTTCATTTTTTGCTTATTTTGATATGGTAAGAATTATGTTTTTGTTGCAGGATATTGATTGCATGCCCTTAAATCGTTCAGAGAATATGCCGGCCTCTCTTGCAAGGTATGGGATTGCAATTGATTTGTTACTGGGGGACACCACTAGCCAATCAAAAGATCATAATGCAGGATACAAGAAATACTCTCTAATTGATAACCAGGAGAATGTGGATGGTCCGTTTTATCAATCTCCTTCTCATCGTGTTACGGATCCATTAAAGCAGGTAAGGAATGGTATACTGCAAAATTTGAACCTTTTTTTCCCTCTGCATCACTGCCAAGTAAAACTTTGAAGGAAAACTTTAAAGTGTACATCCTTACACTCAGCTACTCACAATTTTCTATGAACCAAGGGTACTTTATTTTCTTGGTTTTTCTGCTTGGTTCTGACATATTTTGAATTTTGATTACAGTATTATGATTCATATCATTGTCATGCTATATCAAATTTAGTCTTGTACTTTCTTTACCTCTGTTGTTAACCAACCTGTATGGCTGGGTGAAAAGGTGTTACTGCTGTTTCGTTCTTCAAAATCCAACAGCATTTGTTTTGTATTTTTCTCTATTGTCTTTTTGTGTGAGTACCTGTAAAAGCTTGTCTATTTAGTGATGCTATAGGATGGCGAATCTCTAACATTTAATCCTATTAAGTTTTTCTTCTGAACACATTTTGGATGGCAATCTGAAACTTGTTCTGTTTTAGTCTAGATTTGTTTGCATTTCTAAGAGGGATCAGTGAATTTGTATCTTCTCAGTTGTACATAATATTATTTGAATCAATCGAGATAATTGTGAATGTCATGTGTTATGCAATTATTGTGTATGGTACATTATAGACCAAAAAAGAAAATGAATGGAGTCACATGTAAACGGAGTAAGCCATTTTATGACTTAATGAAATTCAAGAAAGAAAAAGGTTTCAAATACTAATATAACTCATGCAAGTGGGTGAATAATTTTTCAAATAGGATTCTATGTTTGGACTAGCTAAAAATGATTAGGTTGGTAACTGCTTGCATCAAAATTGACCGCTCAAATGGGGATTTGATTTTTGAAAATTCTCTGTTAACAGTGTCTGTGCATCTAGTCATGGACTAGTCAAACTTGGCCAGTCTATCTTTAATCGTGTACCCAGCCTTCTCATTGGCAATTTCAGCATTTTCTTGGCACTCTTTAACTTCTAGAATCTAGATCTCCTCTGGAGTTCAGTTGCAGGATTGCTGTCTCATCTTTCTTATTAGATTAAGGGAGATGCTTTCTTACATTCCTTTCACGTTGGATAACATATGTTTTTATTGTCCTAAGAAGTTGCCTGAACTATTAGAGAGCACCCTAACTTTCTCACTGAAAATTTGTGTATATTTTGGAATACTTCGGAACTGAAGCATGATATTGTTGATGTGTGGTTGGGCAATTATTAAGGTATTCTAATCACATTTATTTCAACAGGGCGGACTAATCAGTGCTAATTTACCACTGAAAGTTGACGTTTCTGAAGTAGCAAATGCCCAACAAGCAGCACATTTGCAGCCAGCTGCCACTGTTCATAGCCAAGCAAAGGAAGCTGATGTCCAAGCTCTTTTTGAGCTAACTCGTGCGCTTGATAAAAAGGTACATTGTTTAATGCTTAGTTAGGCCACAAATGATTACTTTTGCTATTTTGTGTTTTTTCTTTAAAAATATCTAGATAAAAAATTCGCCTTGTATTCTAAAGTTTCTTTCCATGTCTGGTTAAGCTCCATCTCTATCTATCTCTCACACGTGCACATATGCGGACGCATGCATGCACACACGCATGAAAACAAGCAGATTATCTCTTAACATGTTTGTTTGTGGCTATGAAGTTGTGCATTAGAAATTTCTGGGTGGAGTAATATATTGGTTCTTAGAGGATGTTGAGTGATATCTATTTGAGTCTTTGTCATATTTGTTATTCATACATTTATCAGTGCTAAATTTCAGTTATTGATATGTATCAGGACACTAGATACTAATGACTTAAGATAAATTGAGGTGGCATTTTTAGCATACTTGATATGTGTGTGGTTCCTATATATATGCACCATTCTTCTTCTGTAACTCTTGTTGGCTGTTTGAGTTGATTAGAAAACTCACTCGGTATAGCATACAATCTTCTATGCTTAGGTTGCATCGCATAAACGTTGCCCTTATATGTGCAGTGATTTATGGAGGATCTTTTGGTGCCTTCTTCTGAATTAACAATTGCTGCGGCTAATTGCATTAATGCAATTTCTGGTAGTTCAGATAATTGATGTAACTCATTGTTTTCAAATCTATCCGAAGGATACAAACCATCTTTGCTTCAAGATTTCCAGACTAATTGGTCATGGTTCATAGTTGTAATGTACCCTTTCCCATGAGAATTCTATTGACACACTCTAGAAATGACTTTTACAGGGCCTTATTCTAGGTGGATTTAAAAGGTTGGGATATTATATGTACAAGTAATTTGTGAAAAATTATTATATTATGGGATGTGGTGCTTATGCTATCTGATTTAGGAAGGCATGATCCCAAATGTGTATGGTTTGTCAGTGGTGCATTTTCACTTAAGTTGTTGAAAGTGGGATCTGGTTCTTGATGTATATCATGGGTAGTACCATTTTTTGAGAACTTGACCTCAATTGTTCATGAATGGAACAACACTATAGTAGGTTTTGATCTTGATTGTAGCAGAGTCGTATGGATTTTATGTCAAGGTGTACCTGGTTATGTTCAGGCATTGTGCTTATTGTTTCCTGCACATATATTCTTCAGGTCTGTTATTATGATTTTGAAAATCTGTTCCTGCATGAACTGAAAGAGGGATTTCATGTGAATGTGTCCCTGGTTTTGTTCAGCATATATTTTTCTTCTGGTCTGATGGTATGATTTTGAAAATCCATTCCTGCATGAACTGAACAGGGTTTAGGTAACATCACTTTGAACTATGGAGAGATTATCAGATGACTCCTACTTTCTGTTTATCTCGTCATCATGACTAGGGTTTCTGCAGCTGACTTTTATATTTCATTTGTTTTGTGAAGAATTAAGAATCAGGACTTAATTTAGTTGTTGGGTAAGAACTTGACTGTAAGAAAATGTTAATCTTATAATATCCATCTGGTATAGTAAAATCCGATATCCATCATAGGCACAACATAAATGTGGCCTGGTCAGAAATGGCATCCTAAATTTGCTGAAAGTAGCAGATCAAATTGAAGGTGTCTGGTGGTATTACAGAATGAGTCACTTACTAAACAATGAATCATTGAGTGAAATCTTTGATGTCTAAGGGGAAAACCTTGGTTTAAGCTCCCCTGAAGACAAGCTTGCTTCTGATTTTAGAAAGAGATGAATAGGGGACAATGTGGAAATTTTCAGAACACTCTGCATGAAGCTCAGATTCCTTGTGCTTGCTTTTGAGTTTTTTGCACATAATTCACCTAGAGACCCTTTAATATTGTTAAAGAGTTACAAATTTCTTTTAGAAGCAATTTTCTTTTTTCTTTTTCTTCTTTGTATGTTATATAATCACAAATCTGAGGTAAATTTGGAGCTTGTAGGAAGCAGTGGTGACTGAGTTGAGGCGCATGAATGATGAATTTCTGGAAAACCAAAAGGATGGTGACAATTCTCTCAAGGATTCAGAACCTTTTAAGAAGCAATATGCTGCTGTTCTTGTACAACTTAATGAAGTCAATGAGCAGGCATGTCATTATGATTGGCTAGCACGTCCTTTCATACATTTAGTTTGAATTGTTTTATTTTATTCATTTCTTTTTAAATCCATGTTAAAATCCTCATATTTTCCCTAAAAATTTAGGTTTCATCTGCCTTGTTTTGCTTGAGGCAGCGGAATACTTATCAAGGAAATTCTTCGCTTACATGGATGAAGCCTGTTCCCAATTTTGGTGATTCTGGTGGTGTTGCCAAGTCTCTCAATCGATCTGCATGTCAGGCTCAAGAATTGGGATCTCATATAGTTGAAATTGTTCAGAGCTCAAGAAATAAAGCCCGCACAATGGTTGATAAAGCTATGCAGGTAGTTAAACACAATCTTCTTAAATCTGCCGTGGCTTTCTTTTCACATGATATAGCATGGAAAATAAATCAAGTATCTTCATCTCACTCTATGGGTGGATCTTCTTTGAAAGAGCAATTCTTTATTTTTTTTAAGATCACTACTGGCAGAACTTTTAGATCATGTATCATTTCTAGTTTATTTTTCACTAGGGCCTTGCCCTTACCTTTTTTTTGGTCCTGGTTAGTGATCCATCTGCATAAATATCATCTTTCAATGGGTTATTTATTGCTTGCAACAACCTAAGATCAAATTTATGGATCTGAACTAGCAAGCTTTTGACTGGATTTCTGGGATAACAAATTTGGTTTGTTGGTGTCAAATAACGCATGCCTATGTTTATTCTCTTCGAAAAGATTTGAAGTATCATGTATGGTTACTGGCTAGGTTGATGGTGAACTTAAGACTGATTCAAAGTATTGAAGGACATTCATGCTGTGCCATCCACTTATTTTTAGAATCTCCCCTTATTGTAATAGGCAATGTCAACTCTGAAGGAGTGCGAAAATAGTGCTGACAGGATTGAGGAGGCAATCGATTATGTGAGCAACCAGCTTTCCTTGGAGGACCCTGGCATCCCAGCTGCTGTGCTGTCAACTGGCCCAGATTTGGTTCATGGCAGTTTACCAACACAGGATCAATTATCCTGCACGCCAAAGTCTTTGGGGAACTGTGCACAACCACCTGATTCTAGGTTGAACATGTCTGAGCTAACTGAAGCACAAATTCCCTCGGATCTAATAGCGCAATGTGTGGCTACCTTGCTCATGATTCAGGTAATTTTCTATCTTTATGTTCTTGCTTTGGAGGTAAAGTGCTCATTTGCCTAAAGTGGCTTTCTAGCTGTCTGCATCCTGATTCTGCATGCTTCATTTTTTATGAACTTCCCAACATGTAGCAACTCCAATTTTAATTCAATAATCCTCTTAAGAATCACTTTGGTGTAACTGTCATTCATGATTGCTTCTAGATGCACGGAGATGCACACAGAATGCACCTGTATGTCTTTGTTGGTGTTGGAACTATTATTAGTGTTTGAGAACCAAACCACCCTTTCCTCTTCTGAATGGTACAATGTGACATTTGGTCTTATATAAATTCTGTTCAGCAAAGAGAATGAAGCTGAAGTAACAATTTCCGCATATTATAATCAAATGGACAAGGAAATATAGGTGTCGTGAAATTACAAAAATTTAGACCTCAATACAGTGGATACGGTTTCTGTTGGGAATAAATCCCAAAAACCAAAAAATTAACAAACACGACAGTCACAAACATACTAAAAATAAATAGCAGAGAACCATTTTACATGCCCACAATAGATTTAAGTTCTTTTATTATGAGAATAAACCAATACATTTAGAGATCCACAGTTTGAGAATCCACCTGAACCCAAATGCTCCATCGAAAATGCAAAGAACTCTTTTTATCCTCTAAAACAATCAGAGAAAAAAATATGGAATATATATAGAGTTGTTATTTTCCTAAATAAAAAATAAATCCATATAGAAAATATAATAGAACTGATTAGGGTTGTTATGTGAACCGAGTTGAGTTTGAAGTGCTCGTGAGCTGCTCGGTCAGGCTGACTTGATTTTGACCGAACTCAAGTCGAGTTCGAGTAATAGAATATTAGACTTGAAAACTCATCGAGTAGTTTGATAATATATATTAATATATATTATATATATACCTATATATGATTATAATGTAAAAAATTAAATTAAATAAAATATATTAATATATTATATAAAAATCGAGTTTTCAAGTTGAGTTCGAGTCCTATTATTACTATTCATCGAGTTTGAGTTCGAGTTCAAATTTGAGTTGAGTTAAAAGATTCGAGTTCGAACACAGTGATACTCGTATCAACTCGACTTAAATACACTCCTAGAACCCATACAAGTAAACTAGGCACCCAAGAAAAGCCATTTTATTTCCTAGAATATGAGCCAACCCTAAAAGTTTTGTGCTTCAACTTACAAAGGCATAAAGATACTTGTGGTTGTGTTACATGTAAATATGTGATTGACTTGTTCCCCCTTTCATTTGTTAAAATCCATTATAATGCAAATAACTTGAAGTTTGAAAACACTAGTCAATATAAACAAGAAAATCATTTTTTTTTCTTGTATTTTAAGACATTTTATAATCCTTTTTCTTTCTCTCTAACGATTATCTGCATTGCATGTTTGTCTTGGGTCATGTCCATGTCCTTTCCTATGCTACATAGCATATAGGAGGGAATGTGGATGGATAATTGGTCTTGGTCTTGAATGAATGTGACGTTGAACACCATTTAGTAGCATGTTATTGTTTCTCCCTTTCCTTGAGGTGCTTTTAGGTGGATGGGTCTTGCTTCTTTTTCACCTATTGTAATTTCCATTCCGTGAACATGTTGATATTTCTTCCTTTGTTTGATCTATTTTAACTTTGGGTAATAGAAATTAACATTTTATTGGAAAAACTGAATGCAGAAGTGTACAGAGCGGCAGTTTCCACCAGCTGATGTGGCTCAAATTTTGGACTCTGCCGTTACAAGCTTGCAACCATGCTGTTCGCAAAACCTTCCTATCTACACTGAAATACAAAAGTGCATGGGAATTATTAGGAACCAGATATTGGCACTTGTACCTACTTAGACCGTAAGAAGAGTTTTAGGATTTCATAGCCTTTGTACATGCGGAAACACTTGATCATTAACGTTGAAAATTTTTCGTTGAGAGCAAAGATTTGAATGTGGTTATGTAATCCATTCTTCCTGTAATCTGTTCTTTTTTTTACTCTTGTAAATCTGTGAGGCTGGGAAACAAAGTAGATCATCTTCAGCCCTGGAGTACCCAATATTGTCATCCTCTGCTGATGATCAATCCATGTAATAACATCAATACTCAATTTGGCTGATTTTATTATTATTGAGAAACAAGAGATCTAAATTAAAGTGGAAGTCTCTTCCTAGCTCTACTCGCACCGTCTACACTGTTATCAACTTTGAAAGGTCAGGCATGCCCCAGGCGGTAACTGGATGAATCTATTTTTTGTGCACCATCTTTTGTTGTGTGACAGTTGGAGAGATCATCTCATGGACCAATCAGATCTTTCCAATTTTGATGACATGTTTTGTAACCTCAGATTCTTTTGAAATTACTTGAACTAAACCTGATGAATGAGATATGCATGGCTTGAAGTAATTCCGGCAAATAATGTAAGCAGATTCTTCAATCAGCTGCGGCTAAATGCTTATTGGCATCTTGTATATGGAAAGGAAAGATGGCATTGACCACCGAACTCTTCTGTTGAAAATAACAACGTAGACTATATTGATTTCTTTCTTATAAAGCAGATCATAGTCCCGATGAGAAACTAAATTATATGAAGCTTAATTACACATTATACCTTGTGGGAAGTTCTAATCCAATACTTCTAAAAGGCCACTAAACATACATTTATTCAAATAGAACAGCTCTACCTAGTTGACTCCTTACCATGAAAAGGGCAAGGCAGGGTGGCTTTGATTTGGTGGAAGACCCCCAAGATCCCCACCCGGAAGAATAGAAAATTTGGTGGAAGGAAGAAGAAAGGGGAGGAACGGGGATGACTCTTCAGTAGAAAAGGCCAAACAGATTTCACTTACAACCCCCAGTACAAAATCACAGTGAAGGTGCCATACAGCGAGACTATGCTTTTTCACCCTGAGACAATCATCAAGAACAAGAGAATACAAGGGACCTGTTTCACGTTCACAATACTTCAGATGGATTAAAGAGGTAAAACAATAGCAACAAAGAAGCACCGTGATGATCAGATACAGGAAAGAGCCCAGGGAACTTGATTGACTACAATCTAGGAACTAGGACATGCCCAATGGGATCAAACACTGGGTCAGGGAACAACAAATTGTTAGTGCTAACTATACGGGGAGCTACTGAAAGTTACTCTAATAATTGCCTCCACCATTATTATAGATTTGAAGGAAAAAGGGAGCATGAAAGAAATCACTTGCACAAAGTACAACCATAATTCAGTTGTCAAAAATCAAATTATTGAACCAAAATTGGACCCCCAATTACAGGGCAAAAATTGGGCAGATATTCTAACATTGCTACTGGACTGATCTTACCAACACTATATAAGGCAAGGGGGAAGAGGAAATTACAGACATTAAACGAAATAAATTAATTAATTAATTAATGCAAATGGAATATATCATATTCAAACTCCATTGCTCCACGACATTCAACGACATTTGATACTCCATGATTAAGTCTTGCTTCTTTTGATTGGATGAATGTCAAAACTCTCACCACAGAACTTCCTGCCAAAAACCTTTAAGAAAAACAAATTACAAGATGAAATAAAATCCATTTAGCCAAAGTAAGTTTCGGGACATCAAATACAGGAAAATAAAATTAAACACATTTGATGCCAACAGCAACAAAATAAACATGTAACTTCTTTGCACCCTTCTTTGGGAAAGAAAGAAGGGATGATAGAAGCATAAAATATATTTTTTTTCCCTTACAAAGTTATTACAATTACATTAGCATATGGAAAAGTACTGAAGTAGGCTTGACGAACCAATATTTTCTTTCTTTTATTTTTGCAGAGGGAGTAGGGAGAATTTTTTTTCTTCCTCTTTATTTTGTTTTATCCTTTTTTTTTTTTAGGTGTAGGGGGTGGGGATGAGTGTTACTCTTTCTGCGTATATGAATGTGGTGAAACCCATAAAGCATTCCAACAAGGGGCAAAAAAATACAAACTCCATTATATCAGTAGCCAATGCCTTATATCCCCCATAATTTGTAGTAATTTATAGAGTGTGGGCACTAATTAGCGTTTTTTTTATACAGAAAAACAGATTTCTAAAGGAAAGAAAAAACATAAAAGGAGAAGTAAAAAAAAAAAAAAAAAAAAAAAAAAAAAAATGAGAGAGAGAGAGAGAACTATTGCACATGCTTTCAAGTCCTCTAAACTATAGATTTAAAGACCCTTAATGCATGATCCCAAATGGAAGTATGAACAACAACCTGATTACACAAGAGAGTGACTTGTGAAAATCCAACCATTCGGCTTTACACAAGTAAATGTAAGAGGTATAAGAGCACTTTTTTTACACAATGGAGAAGCATCTTTCTCACTCAGAGCCTCTAAAATTTTGTCAAAAGCAAATCTTGCAAATTTCAAAAAAAAAAAAAATCACTAATTATTATTTTTCTATTGATAGTAAAAGAAGAATATATTAGAAGAATAAAGGAATCTACCAAAAAAAATCCCAAGGATAATGCATCCACAGAAGAGAAGAACAAAATAATGAATACAACTAATGTAAAACTACACACCAATCCCTCCTTAACTATTCTAAACTATAAATCTTAAAAATTCTCGAGACGTGAGCCCAAAGATAATGTATAAACAGATCTCAAAACTGAATGCTCCTAGGATTGCCCCCTCAAAAGAACCCCAAGATAGGAAATAAGCCACTCCCGTCATGCAAGACTGCTAATCTCTGGTAAATCATCTAGAGTCTCACTAGAAACATTTATGCCAAGAAGCTCACCCTTCGATATATTAATTTTAAGAAGTCTCAAAAATATTGAGAAAGGTAGCCATTTCCTTAGAACCTTCACTATCCTCTCTAAGAAAGAGGCTAATATCATAGAAAACTAAAGATGAGACACATAAACCTCATAGTTACCCATGATTGATATTCATAATTTTTTTTTAATGGGATTGAGAGGAAAATGATTAATTACTAGTGGTTGTAATGCACCTCTCCCGATCCTGTATACTCAGGATTTGGTTTGTGGGTTGTGTGCCAAATGTGTTTACTGATGCACACCAAAAGAATAGTGGCGAAGGTTCCTGTTGTTATTCAAAGAAAAAAAGATTGAGATATCATTTTTCTCCCTTTTTGCAGATTTCTGGTTAAAAATCCTGATGTTCATATTTCTTTCCTTAAATCACTGTTACTGATGTCCCTTAAAACAAATAGCTAAAACAAATAAAGAAAATTTAGTCCAAAAAAAAAAAGGAAAATTGATCTCTCAATCCTTTTTTTTTTTTCCTTTCCTTATAACAATAGGAAACTCAATCACAATTTTTTGGTTGCGCATCATTAAACCCATTTGGCACACAATCCACAAACCACATGTTAAGAGAGGTGCATAACAACCACTAGAAATTGACATTTGCCTCTCAACCCCGTTAAAAGATCAGGATATTTTTTCCCCACACTAACAAAAGATTAACTACAGGAAGACAAACCTCAAAGCTGACTATGCACACTTCTATTCTAAGAGGACAACAATGGACTTGAAGAACAGTAAAACCAACTTCTATAGTAAAGGATTTCCTTGGTTGTTAACCACTTGAAACCATCCTTTTTCGAAGCTAGATACTGGTAATGCAACTAATAAGGTGTTGAGCAAGGCAAGGCATCAGCTCAACTGGGATAAGTATCACAACAACAAGAAAAAAGCAAAGAGAAAGGGAAAACACAACATGAAATACCAAACATAGACTACTTCAAGGCTTGTTGAGAAGTTGGTGACCATTTTGGAACTTGGTAAAGGAAGGAAGAACTAGATGGTCTCGTGGCATTGCTCTCTCACTGAGCACAACAGGTCAAAAAACCAACTTGATCCTTAAATTATAACAAAGCCATGTCATTTTGACCACTGAGGAACAATTCCCATCCTAATGAGCATTTGCACTAATAATTGATTAGCTGATAAGCAAGAGGCCATAAGTAGTTAGAATGAATCTCATTGACATGTCACAAATATTATATATGTATGCCGCAAACTAGAATAATATGGGCCACAAGCTTCTTCCATCATTCAATTTTTTTTTTCTTCCATAAACAGAATATGGAAATAGACATAGGATACAAATAACTCCACTGATACGGAAATAATAAGAAGTAATACTGAACACACAGACACACACACATAAAAATATTTTTTGATAGAACACACACATAATATTTTATCAAAAACGTAAATGTGTTCATAGAAAACAGTAAAAGCAAAGGGAAAGAGGACTAAGATATGCCAAAGATTCAACAAAATCAACAGCCTCTACAAAGGAGACATATTGTCAAACATATACTAAACTCACCGAAACTTGTCAATGCTAAGCCGCCAAATACACAAGTTACTTAACATTTCTTTCAAGTCAATCATGTTCATAAGAAATAATCACTGGTCCGCAAAAATAAAGTAGTACAAAATTCAATTTAGCATTTTAGAACCAGATTGTGCACATAAGAATAACAGAGCAAGGCAAAATTGCAGGTGGAACTCACCGATTAGGACAAGTCAATCACTTCACCAGTCAGAGAAAACTCAATCCTTGGAAGATTTTGATGTCTCAGAAGAACTTGGTGGGGGCAATGCAGAACCATTTTGGCTAACCCTCGTAGGCAAAACATATCTTTCCTGCACCTGCGAAACCTGCAACGTCTCAGCAGTCCCAAACAACTGTTTCCTCAAAGTCTCGTGCAAATGCCCGAATAACTCCTTCCTCACCAGCTCGAATGCCAACTCCAACTTCTCAATCTGCTCCATGGCATTCTTATTATACATAAACAACCCATAATACAATTCGAAACTATCCCCGCAAGTATTCTCCACCAAACTCAACAATGTTTCATACCCTTTTGTATTAATAGGTGTGGATTCTAAGCCTAACTTCTCCAATGTCCTCCCCACTGTATGAGTTATAAACTGTGAACCAGCCGCATTCCGATCATGCTCAGCACAGCTCATTTCCACCATTCTACAACCCTCTTTCTCAAAAACCTGCAAAAATCTTTCAACCCTAGAAACCCTAGTCTCATCATTTCCAATCCTGACTTTCTCAAACACAAATGGCAATCCATTCCAGCCATTCTTCCCACTCTCAGGCCCAAACATGGGATGAGTACACAGTATATCAAAATCAGGAGGCAAATGCTGAAGAAACAGGTTCTTGGGGAATTCTTTTACCGATAAAACATCGACGAAAAGGGTTGATCTCTTGAGTCTCTGAAGAGGAAGAGATTTGAGGACATTCTCGGTGGAAATGATGGAGGTGCAGAGGAGAATGACTTCAGGATGTTCTTCGCAGAGATCGTCGGCATCGGAGAAAAAGCGAACGCCGAGAGATTGGGCAATGGAGGTGTAATTGAAGCGGGAGTAAGCGAGGACAGTGTGGTTTTGTTTGACAAGCGTCTTGGCGAGGAATTGGCCAAAGTTGCCGAAGCCGATGATGGCGATTTTGAGCCTGGTGGATTGGAAATGAGCTTGGGAGAGTTGGGATTCGTAATCGTAAGGCTGAGCCGCGTCGATTGCACTAATTCGTAGACGATGGGTGGAGGTAGAGAGGTGGTGGCGGTGAGATGAGGAGAGAGAGAGGGTTGAGGGAAGAGAGAGAGAGAAGAGAGACGAGAACTGGGAGGAGAGACAATGGCTAGCGATGGAGGGTTTTGGCAGGGGTGGTTGGAGGGAAAACGTGGAAAACATAGTAGAGAGAGAGAGAGAGTACACGACGGCGGAGAAAATAGAGAGTTTTGAATAAGAAGACGCTGCCGAGCGGGTGGACTACTAGGGCCACGGGTGGAGTCGACAACCGCACTCCTCTATTTATTTATCATCAATCATGAGCTTAAGCCTGCTGGAAAGCCTCTAACGTTTAACACGTGGTGAGAAGAATTGAAAGACCCTGATCAACCCTATGAACATTAATCAACGGTTTGTAACATAGACCATATGACATTAACCTGCACATGCAAAACCAAACTTTAGGCGTCTGCCATCTTTCGATCCTGGTTTTTTATTTTATTTTTTGGTCCCTGATTCCCAGCTCCGGAGATTTGCTCTGATTAATCTGAGTTGATCGGACCTTCTATAGAAAGAAAGATCTTTCAAAATAGTCTTATTTTTAAAAAAACTTAAATCTAAACACTTAATTAAAAAAAAAAATTCATTCCCACTACGTTAATCGGCGTTTGGTATCTTTCGATCCTGGTTCTGTACATGCAAAACCAAACTTTAGGCATCTGCCATCTTTGGATGCAGGTTCTTAGATGTTTATCTGTTCTTTCTATCATTTGGCCTTTTTCTTTACCTTATCAATGATCCGGAACCCAGATAGCTCATATGGTTAAGATAAAAACCCGTGCCCTTACTGATATTGTCCCAAAAATTTCTCTCTCTATCAAAAGCATGCCAAGTAAGGTCACGGATGGAGCAATCATATCTAACTTCTTTCCATAAGTGTGTTTCGCAAACTCATAGAAAGTGAGGTTAAGAAAAGAAATGGGATATTTTTCTTAATATTGTGATTTTTAATAATAATTATTTAAGTATTGTTATTTTTTTTTAAATTATTGATTTTGTATTTTCAAAATACAAAATTATTTGACATAATTTTTTTTTTTTAAATATAAAGGATTCGAGATTAAATTAAAAAAAAGAAAAAATAGATTTCGCATCATGAGAATGCAAAATCTTCGGGACAATCTCGAACTTCAATCTCCGCCCGAAGCAAAAGGGTTAGTGGCACCCACAAAGGAAGTAAGAAATAAAACCCAAAAAGGGTTAACTTGGGAGCAGACAAGAAACCCAAGGGAAGAGAGAGAAAGCAGAGAGCTATGAAGCTATGCTCTCAGAATCGATGTTAGCTGTCCATGAAAATGAAAGTGTTTGGACAAAGGACACTCCCTGCACCAGCACTGTGCACCTGCCATTGCATAGTGCTTCCATGTTTAAAACGTTTCCTGACAACCGGGACCTCCTTTTTCCAAACATCGGTGTATCCTCTGTACAAGCACAGTGCACAGTGCAGGTGTGTCCTGCCTGTGCACAGAGCGGGCGTATTATGATTTCATGGTGTCAGGTGCACGGTGTTAGCCATCAAAGGTGGCAATAAAATGCGAAAATTGGATTTTCCATCGAAGCTACATGTGTTAAAATAAATTCAAATGATAATATTGATTGATCTAGTCGATCATTATGATTAATCTAATCGATCATTATAATTCATCTAATCAATTATCAACCAATCGATCATAATAATTGATTTAATCAATTATTATGATTGAACTAATCATTACAATTAATTTGATCAATTATATATATTTAATTAGTTTAATTAATTATTAAGATTGATTTACTCAACCATTACATATTTAATTAATTTATTTAATGATTGATTTATTAAATCATTATAAATTTAAAAAATTGACTTTATTTTTCTTTTTATCAATTTTATTGTGATTCATTTCCTTTTTTTTAATAGCTAGTTTCTTGTATAAATAGGATTACTTTCCACACTTTGTAATTAAGCAAGTAGAGACAATCTTCTCTCTTCTAATTAGCTTTCTCTCTTCTCTTGTAATATTCTTTAGTAATCCATATTATTTTCCTCATTTTTCTCTTGTAATTTTTCAACATGGTATTAGAGTAAATTTTGAATCCTTCATCTTTGAGGTTAGGAGATCATTCTTTTCAAATGAATTCTTTTTCACAATCATTCTCTTCCATTCTTCTTACCTCTTCAAATTATTTCCGATGAACTGCTTATATTAAGAGGTCTTTAAACTCAAGAAATCTCGTGGGTCATATTATAAAGAACCCTCTTGATGAGTCAGATTCAATATTCGAAGAATGAAAAATGAGGGATGACCAAGTGTTCATCCTATTCACAAGTTTTATGGATCAAATTCATAGAACTATGGTCATTTGCTCTCCAAACTCTAAAACTCTTTGGGATCAAATGTACAATCTTTATGGGTAAGAGTTGAATTTAGGAAGAGTATTCGAGATAAAGAGGTGAATTGCCAACATCAAGAAAGATAAGAAAACGCTCTCTCAATTATTCGGCGAATATGAAAATCTTTGAAATGAATTCAAAATTTTGAGACCGATCACAACCGATCCCAAAATTTTACAAAAAAAAGAGGATGAAGACAAGTCCTTTTGGACTCCTCATTTTTCTTGGAGAGCAATTCGCACATGTTCGTCAAGAAATCCTTCGAATGAAGGATTTTTTTTCCTATCAAGAAGTGAGATCCATGATCCAATGAGTAGAAGCAAGTATGACTCTTGAGAATGCTTGCCAATCCAAAGTAGAAGGTATGGTTTCAATTCGATTACAGAAGGGTAAGTGGCCAACAAGGTGCAGCACATGGCCAAAAAGGTATGTGTTTACTGCAAAAAGTCTAATCATTCACAAGAAAAATGTTGGTTTCTCCATCCTCACCTAAAACCTGAGCACTTGAAAAGAAAGGGACAAGTCTCCTCAAACATGACCCAAAATACAGCACTTGAGTCAACAATCGAAAATATCGTTTCAAAAGTGCTGCTCAAGTAAGTAACGACCAATCCAGATATTTGTTTAAACTCAACTTTAAATTTTCAAGATTTGTTAGTAGATTCTGGTTGCGATCATCATATGGTTAGGGACAAAAAGAAATTTAAAAAGCTAAAATCTCTTCCACATCATAAGACAGTCAAGATCGCTAATGGAAATAATTTGAATGTAAGAGAATTCGAAAAAATTAATATTTTTGGAAAAAACTCTAATGGTTTATATGTTCCCGAATTTTCATATAATCTTATGTCTATTAGTCAAATTACTAAAGATCAACATTGTAAAGTTATATTTGATCCTGATACTGTTGTTTTTTAGGATCTCAAAACAAACCAAATGATTAGTAGGGAATTCAGGAGAAACAACCTATATTTTTTGAATCAAGATAATCATGTACACACGGCATATCAAGAAAAAAATTACATTTTATGGCATGCTAGATTAGGATATCCTAATAAACAAGTTTTGAAATACCTATTTCCAATAAAAAATTGTGAAAATAGATATTGTGAAACTTGTATTTTTGGAAAAGAAACTCGAACGCATTATCCGATTTCGAAAACAATTTATAAAAATGTTTTTAATCTTGTACATTCTGATATTTGGACATCTCCTATAATATTTAGACGATATTTTAAATATTTCATATCTTTTATTGATCACAAACTAGATACACATGGGTATATATGTTCACTTCAAAAACACAAACATTCGAAACATTTAAAAATTTCTACAATTACATTACTAAATAATATAATGCAAATATAAAAATATTTATGACCGACAATGGGGGGAATATATGAATCATGCATTCACAACTTTCTTAGAAGAAAATGGAATAATCCACCATACCTCATATCCATATACCCCTCAACAAAATGGAATAGTCGAAAAGAAAAATCGACATTTACTTGAGATAGCAAGAATAATCATATTTTATGCTAACATGCCTAAAATTTTTTAAAACGATACAATTAGTACTACCGCTCACCTAATTAATCGCTTACCCACTAGGATACTCCAAGAAAAATCTCCCTTAGAAGTTCTCACTAAAACGAAACCAAATATTACTCACTTAAAAGTGTTTAGATGCATATACTATGTATATATACCAGAACAATTTAGAAATAAATTGGATAAAAAAGGGAGACAGTGTATTTTCATAGGATATGGGTCATTTCAAAAGGGTTATATATGTTATGATCTTACGACTAACAAAATATACACATCAAAAGATGTGATATTTGTAGAAAATGAGTTTTATTTCGTAGATATAAGCAAACAAGAATATCACAAAAAGAAAATCTACAAGTTTTCTTGTTAACTCCAAAATAAATTAGCAATCCCTCTTGCCAATCTAATGAAGAGGAAAATCCAGAACAAGAGCAAGAGAGAGGATCACCAGAAAATTCTGAACAATGGGAAGACTTCAAAATTGAAGAAAGTAGGGAGTAAGGGGAAGACAAAACCCAAGAAGACTTACTTCCTTCAGAAGTAAATGAAGAGTCCAATAATTCGCCATCATCTCCACCACCACTCAAAAGATCAACAAAGCTAAGATTTCCTCTATCAAGATAGGAACACTATATCTCTAAGGTCACATCTTATCCTATTGCTGACTATTATACTACCACTAATGTTTCCTCAAGTCATCAAGCATTCTTGAGTGGCATTAATCAAATACATGAGCCTAGAAATTTCAATGAGGCCAATGATCACCCAGAATGGAGGAAAGCAATGAAAGAAAAGCTAAATGCTCTCACAAAGAACAAGACTTGGGAAATAACGACTCTCCCAAGAGGAGAGAAAGCAGTCGAATGCAAATGGGTTTATAAGATTAAATATAACAGTGACGGTTCAATTGATCGTTATAAGGCTAGACTTATAGCTAAAGGGTTTACCCAGACTTACGGAGTGGATTATACGGAAACCTTTGTACCTGTAGCAAAAATGAACACTATAAGGGTTCTTTTGTCTCTTGCCACCAATAGAAGTTGGCCAATGTATCAGATGGATGTCAAAAATACCTTTTTATAAAGGGAGCTAGAAGAGGAGGTCTACATGTATCTACCTCAAGGGCTTAATCAAAGTCATGAAGGACGAGTGTGCAGACTGAAGAAAGCTATCTACGGTTTCAAACAATGTTCTCGGGTCTGGTATGCAAAACTAAGCTCTGCACTTTTCAGTTACAGCTTCAAAAAATGTAATAGTGATTCCTCCTTATTTAATAAATTTGATATTGAAAGAATAACTATTGTGCTCATATACGTTGATGATATCATTGTTACTGGAAGTGATATGAGTCAAATTGATCAAATTAGAAATTTCCTTAAATCTAGTTTTGAAGTTAAAGATTTAGTGCTACTAAAATACTTTTTAGGAATAGAACTTGTCTACTCTCATAAGGGGCTTGTCCTATCCCAAAAAAAGTATACTCTTGATCTTTTACAGAAGACAAGTAAATTGAGAGCAAAACAGGCGATTAACCCTATCTCAACCTCTAATAAAGAAAAAGATGTTGATCAACCTTTCACAGATATACAAAGGTACCAGAGACTCGTTGGGAAGCTCATTTACCTAACTATCACCTGACCTGACATTGCACATGCTGTGAGTCAAATCAGTCGGTACATGCATGCTCCTAAAGTATGCCATTGGAAGACAGCTAAAAGGATTCTAAGGTATCTTAAAGGGTCTTTCGGGAGAGGAATCTGCATAAAGAATAATTAAAGTTCAGAAATTGTGGGCTATTGTGATGCGGATTTGGTTGGAAATTCAATGGATAGAAGATCTACTACAGGATATTGCATATTTGTTGGTGGAAATCTCGTATCTTGGAAGAACAAGAAACAATCTGTAGTTTCAAGATCAAGTTCAGAATCTGAGTACCGAGCCATGGCAACAGCAACCAGCGAGATCATTTGGCTAAAAGCTCTAGTTGAAGAATTGGGATTTCTGGTCACTTCCCATATCAAACTCTTTTGCGACAATCAAGCTGCTATTCATGTTGCTTCTAATCCTATCTTTCATGAGAGAACAAACATATTAAAGTCGATTGTCATTTCGTTCGTCAAAAGGTTGAAGACAAGACCATAGTCACTCCTCACATGAAGAGTAATGAACAGCTTGCTGATATTTTTACCAAAGGAATTACAACAAGTTACATGCAAAATATTCTCAGTAAATTAGGCTCTATAGATATCTATTTGCCAAACTTGAGGGGGAGTGTTAAAATAAATTCAAATAACAATATTGATTGATTTAGTCAATCATTATGATTGATTTAATCAATTATTATGATTGATTTAATCAATCATTAATCAATTATTATGATTGACCTAATCAATTATCAACCATTCAACCATAATAATTGATTTAATCAATTATTATGATTGAACTAATCATTACAATTAATTTGGTCAATTATATATATTTGGTTGGCTTAACTAATTATTAAGATTGATTTACTCAACCATTATATATTTAATTGATTTATTTAATGATAGATTTATTCAATCATTATAAATTTAGAAAATTGATTTTATTTTCCTCTTTACCAATTTTATTATAATTATTTTCCTTTTCTTTAATAGCTAGTTTTTTGTATAAATAGGACCCCTCTCCACACTTTGTAATTAAGCAAATAGAGACAATTTTCTCTCTTGTAATTAGTTTTCTCTCTTCTCTTGTAATGTTCTTTAATAATTTATATTATTTTCGTTCATTCTTCTCTTGTAATTTTTCAATAGTATCCACTATCCAAACACTTTCGTTTCCTGCGGCAACCTTTGGCACAAACAGTACTAAATTCACGTTCTCAAAGTGTGAATTTATTTTTACATAAAAAAATAAATTTAAATTAAAGCATGATTTTGCATTTTGAAAGCACAAGATCGATAGTTTGTAAATAACGATATTTAAATAATTTTAATTAAAAAATAATAATTTTGTAAATAACCCAAAAGAAAGGGAAAGAATAGAAAAATGATGTAAAATTAAAAATCAAATTTAGCAACAAAAAATATGATAGGAAAAGGAGAGTAAAGAAAATAAAACAAAAAATCACATTTAGTTAAACAAGAAAAAGAAATGAATAATTTAAAAAATATATATATAAATTTACTGTTTTAAAATAGAAAGTATAAAAATAAATTTAGTATTTAAAATTTTAAAAGAGAATCTTTCCTCTCAAAAATCCACCGACTTGATTGAAAAATTAGATTTAGAGAATTTCATAAAAACCTTATATTTGATTGTATATTGATTTGGAGGATTTATCTCGATCTATATCTTTATCAATGTTTTATTTGTCCCTCAGGGACGACTCAAACGGTAGAATTTTCTCACTTTTATCCTTTTTTCCCTTTTTTCCCTTTTTTCCCTGATTCAAACTCGTTTGGTTGTTTTATTTAAAGTGCGATATGAATAGGAGTAAGGTTTGGGCTAAATTAGGTTCCTTAATGGGAGGATCCAAACTATGTTTTATTGGTCAGGTCCCCTCTTCCATCCGAGAAAAACCTTAATAATATAATTATACCTAGTAGTATAATTCATATGTAATTATCCAAATAATTACCCGCCCTTTTATTTTAAAGAAATGGGTTGTAGTAAAACTAAATAAGAGAAGAAAACTAGTTGATTTTGAGAAGTAACGTATCACCCTTACATTGAATTTATTTTTTTCTTTCTTTCATTTTTAATTTTTGTTCTCTTTTTTTTTTTTTTTTTTTGAAGGCATGGATGATTGTCAACTACCATTCTAAATGGAAGTTAATTTGAACCAATTTTCATTTTTGCTTCCTCAGGGCAAACCATCACCATGACATCCAATAAAGCCCCAAGCACGACGCGGATTTATTCGGAACTTAAGTCTAAATGTATTGATTTAATTAGGGCAAAACCAACAAGCACGAAATAATAAAATTTTAGTGCGACAATTCGCATAAAAGACATTATTAGGGGTAAAATGAATTTATCTAATCTGAATATGGACAGGACAGCAAACCGTTGGCTGTTACATTTTGGCCAAAACCTGGAACTTCATTGCTCATCTTTGAAAGTGTGTCCAAAATTTTGCCATAAGATCAAGAGGATTGTAGAGGAACTATCTGTAACCTTGTCAAGGAAAAACAACTATCACATATGCATCTTCATTCCATATGATGAACAATAAGCTAAGACCTAGCTTTGGTGTTTTAATGTCTCCGAGATCAAATAACCCAACACCCAACTAATGCAACAATTTAGAACTGGATCACATCATTTACATTCACGTATGTCACTGACCAGTTTGTTCTTATGCCCAAACGTCACCCGAAAGAGAACCCTTGAGAATACAGATGTGGGATTAGAAGGATGGCAATGTCATTGATTCTGAATCGATACATATTTCATGAAATTGCACATCTATTTCTTGCAATATATTGTTGGAGTATAAAAAATTTCATGTCCAGACTTGATTGGTTGATTTTGCCTTTGCCTATGTGAAGAAGACCAGGAAAAAAAGAATAATGAATAAAACCACCAAAAACACTATCATCATTATTTGGCCTTTGGCACTAGCCTTCTTCATGACCATAGCCACTTTTTTCTGCAAGAAAAAGGACATATTTTTTTTATAGTCATGCAATATTACTAGATTGTAGAAATTCTAGTGTAATCAAAACGCTGCATGAAACTTTCTTTTGTGTACGAGAGCAACAGATCAAAAATATTCTCACTCTGCCGGACATTTTCTAGTATGTCGGTCAAAATGGGAACAATTCATAAATTGATTTTAACTAGTATATCTTGAAACACAACTTGAAGGTGGGAATGGAAATGAGGAGAAAGCAAACAGGAAATGAACTAGAAATCACATTTCCTAAAACCGGAATGGGGAAGAAGGATTTGGAATGAAGGTTAGAAAGATGATAAGATATTGATAATGTCACAATTTCTTTCTAGTTCATTTTAATAGCACTTGAGAAAGAAAGAACGAGTACTTGGTCCCAATTCCAAGTTTGATCGTGTTTAACATAAACCAAAAGCACAAAAAAGTCCACCACAAATTGAAGATAAAAGAATCACCTGAACAAAATCAAGACGATTTGATGTGGTGTCCATCTCCATGCCCAGGTCCTCTATTATTTTTTCCTGTAGCACATAATTGAGAATGTCAACACAATCCATATAACTACTTGCACAAAAACAAACTTTGTCAAAAAAATCTATCATGACAAATTGATAACGAATACACGAGATAGATGGTGAAATGAAGCCAACACGTGCACCATGACCTAACTGGCTACTACTAGCAAATACTTGTGAAGAAGGAACCCTGTAGGTATCAGAACAAATTTAAAAAGTACTCACCTGTGCAAGAAGCTCTTCATGGATGGTAAGCCCAACATCTCCAATTCTCCCAACACTAGCACTAAGTTCATCTAACTCTTCATCCTGTTGCCTGCAGTTAGAATTTAAGATATACATTCGATTAACAGAAATAAACACAATAACCTCCTGCATTCAGGAGTTATAAATGCTGTGCTCTAACATCTCCAGAGTGACAATAATCAGCTCCGCTAAACGAAATGTTAATTTTATTTTTCTCAAAGTGTGAGCCTTTTACTGTTTGGCACTCAACCAACAGACTTTTGAAATATTTGCAATCTCCTGTTCAAAAGTATTAGACAACACCAGCAATCAAAAATAGGAACTCCAGGTAGGAAACAATCAACCCCGCCTCTTTCTCCAAGCCGAAAAAGTTTAAACCTCAACAACCTCTTCCTAAATTACAGCTCTTCCTGTTCTGTCAGTAAGTTCCAGTAAAACTGAAATTAAACTTCACAAGAGCACATATTTAACCAGAAAAATTTAAAAATATTCACTTATTTATTTTTCCTTAGGGAAACAAGAAAGAAATAGAGTAGTATGCTTTTTCCGTGTTCCATTAATCTCCTAGGCATGTATAACATATTTTAGAAAAATAAAAGATTAGTTGTGTCCGACATGTGTTGTAAGCATGTGACGTCCAAGGCTATTTGTCAAGTCAGTATGCCACATAGGTTGGGTGTAGGAGATAATCAAGAAGAGCCATCTTCCACACATGGCCTTCAGGCAATAGAAAGCTTTTTATATACTTTCTTCTTTCCCCTTTTTCTGATAGGCTTCACTTGCAATATAATACATAAGCTCATGGATAAACCTGCTGCCATGAGTTCGGATGTCCCTTGCATATTAAGTAACTTTCTAAAGAGTCTACAGTAATTGACTAGGACACAACATTAATTAATGTTATTTTATGTGTACACTAAAAGTTTTTATCCACAAGCATCCCAAATTAATCACATAAGCAAGTTAAACACTTCAACAATGACCATTATTATAATATTCTTCAAATGAAGGACTCTTAAAATTATATTAACTGATGCATGCATCCTGATTTTAGTAGTATTCAGATTGTTTTATGAGCCTTAAAAAGTGTCTGATGACTGTTTTAGAAGTATCCGGGTATTCCAAAAACTGTAAAATACTAGACACGATGCCAGGTTTTTGAAACTGGACCAGACCAGCCAGTTGGACCATTTAGACAGTCGGCCAGTTGCCCTAGTGGTCCAGAATATAGCTTAGAACCAGATGTCCTCAAAAACCATTAAAAAAAAAAGGAGTAAAATATGTCTGGCCCATTGGTTGGACTGTTAGAACTTGTATTTGGTCTAAAGATCGAGGCCGGCAAGATAGAAAGCATTTAAAGAAAACAAGAAAGGCGTTAACCCCCCCCCCCCAAAAAAAAATAATAATAATAACAACCAGAGAACAGTTTGCTGATGGATTTATTCTCTCCCCTCTCAGTTTTGTTATTCCTCTTGAAAACCCAGATGGAGGCCGGCAAGATAGAAAATGTTTAAAGAAAACAAGAAACGATTTAAACCCCACCACCCCCCCCCCCCGCCGGGGCCCAAGAGGGGGGCAAAAAAGACAGTACAGTTTGATGATAGATTTATTCTCTTCCCTCTCGGTTTTGCTATTCCTCTTGAAAACCCTTGGCCAACCCTCTCATCGCCTCATTTTGTAAATCAGATCACTCCACTCCCAGACACAGATGCTTCTTCTTTCTCCTCCTCTCCTCTCCTCTCCTCTTCGTCTTCAATTAATTTCAGCTCTTAATCTGAAGATACACGTCTCTTTTCTAACCTTTATTTTTCCTCCTTGAATTGATTTTGGCCTTGACCTGGGATCAAGTTTCTGCAACTTCTAAAATTTGCTCTTTTTCCTTTTTTTTCTCCTTCAATTAATTTCAATCTCAACTCTTATAACCTTTTTCGTTCCCCCAACATGCAATACTGAAGACTGATTTTAGATCCTCAAGTCAATCAAAACTGCTGATCAGGAAAAAAAAGAAGAAGAAGAAGAAAGAAAAAAGACTGAAGACTATATCTCCCATGCTCTTCTATCTCCCTAGGCCGCCATAATTAAGGTTCGAACTGGAGTTTTTTTGGGAGGATTTTGTATAGTTGGGGATTTGGTTTATCAATTTGATCTTAGATTATAAATCCACAAATTTTAGTTCTGGATGCTGCGCAGATTAAATTATTCTATGCTTTAGTTTCGCTTACTAAATTTGTTTTATTTTCCTTTTCTGTGTTTTGGGGGGGGGAAAGGAAGACCACTGTATCAAATTCAGGCTATAGGCTCATTGTTGAACTGCTGAAATTGATTCTTCTCTAGACATATTTGTTCCCTTATCTTAATAACAGAAACATAAAGATATTCTGACGTCACAACAATTTCAACGGTTCAACCACAGGTTGAGCCAGCAAATGGCAACCTGGTGTTTTTTCTGGTTTGATGTTCAGGCTGATTTTAAAAACCTTTGTTGGATGAGTTTCATGTCTTCCTACGAATGAGTGTGTCACATCCAACACCATTTTGGACACCAAGACAGCTTCCATTTTGAAGTGCCCAGGATAGATATAAATCCCAACAAAGTGGACAACGAAGTTGTACAGGTAATTGACCTTCAAATTTAAGCCAAGACAAAGAAACAACTGAAAAAGAAGGAAGAAGGATATACTTTATCAGAAGCATCTGCCTATCTGACTCTGATGAAATAAAATCATCATCATCTTGAGCTCGGAACTGGCGGGTCCTATCTGTGTGCTGAGAATCTGGTAGTCTCATCAGCTCTCTATGTATTCCATTGACGTTAGGATTAGCCGTAACATTTAGCTCCTTTCCAGCAATGACTGATTTCTTCACATTTCCCACCTAATGGAGAAGATACATCTTTGAGAAGATTCATAACTAGCATAACAAACCTAATGCACTCCATGGAACACCAAAATCATGGCAGAACACAAAACGAGAATTTTTGTTAGAAGTTCCATTTCCAAGTGAAAAACACCCCCACAAGAGTCCAAATGATTACATTGGGCTGGCCAGCAAAGCATAATAAGTTTGGAACACAGGAACTAGCAGTTGGATGCCTGTTAGGGATACTCTCATAGACAACAATACCTGAGTTCGAGCCGTGCTGGTCCATCTTCTCCTTGATTCAAGCTCGCTTTCATTTATGCCATACCAGGTGGGATCTCTAGCTGCCACAGCAATTGCTTTATCCAATTCATCCACCTTCCCAAGGGAAAGCACACCCAAAGCAATTACTCAGGGAAGTAAACTTAGTTGTTACAAAGGGCAATCTTGCAAGGATCAGAAACTGTTCCTTACTGCTGGAGGTTAATCAGAAACTATTAAAGGTAAAGAGACAGCCTAAGAAAGAAAATAAGCATACCTGCCACTCAATGCTCTCACAAATAGCAAGTAGTTCCTTCTTGAGGTGAGCATTCTCTACAGAATCGAGGGAGATATGCTCCCATTGGTGAAAAGAGGATTGCAACTTATCAATCTGGAAAAACATATAACTAGATAAGAAGGTAGCAAGCCTCAAAGCCAGATCCTTTACGTCACAATTAAGGAAGAATAGAATGTTGGTTTTCTCTCCTTTTTTTGATGCAAATTAAATAAACACGAGTTGGATGCAATCCTTTCAACCTAACACTAAGAGTGTCCAACAAGAAGAAAACCCAAAAAAAAAAAAGAGAGTTGTAAGACATTAGGGCCAAGGTTGATATGACATATGAGGTACTTACATCAGAAATGAAGTATACTCTTGTTTTGCTTTCCATTTTTTCTTAAAATTTTAATTTGTTATGGCGCTACTATTTTAACTGTTTCAACAGTGTTTACAGCTTTCACATCTAGATAAAAGTCCAAAAAATGTCATATCAGGTAGAATTCATCAAGTGCCACAAGTTAAACAGGCTCATATTACCAGGCATGCTAGTGGGGCTGCCAATTAAGGAAAGTGCCCAGGTATGATACAAAGACCTATAGGAAATGGACTAACAATGAAAGTGTTTGTTGTACAATAATAAGAAAATTTCATACTTTATTCACTTTTTAATCATTGGCCTTTAAAGATTTTCTTTTCCTCTCCTTCCGAATATCAGACTAAAGAAAAAGGAAACAAGAAGGGCACATCCATATCAGACTAAAAAGTAAGAGATGTACAAAATTAACATGATCTAAATCAGAAGCAAAGAACTTAGTGAAGACCAAAACAAAAGACTTCAGCAATGAGTCATTAAACAGACAGATTCAGGATGCATAAATGTGAGGTTTGAACAGGGGGGATGCAAAGGTTTATTCCTCAGGGCCCAAAATGAATATTTATTGATGTATGATAATATCCGAAAGTGTTTTTTCTTCTTTTTTCTTGGGGTGGTGGGGGTCCCGTCCTGATTAAAAAAACTGGCCATGAGTTTCTCAACTCCCTCAAAATCAACCTATTCTGTTCCCATACCCAACCCCCTCCCCCCCCCCAAACAAAAAAAAAAGAAAAAAAATTCTTAATAACCCTCTTCAAATAGTTCCACAACCAAGGCTCACAATAAACTGAATCAGCCTTATTACACACGTAATCATCAAAGTTAAATTATCCCCCTTTGTTGAAGTTGTCTTGTGCAAAAATCCTACACTTAGTAGCTCCTAGGTAAAGAAGTCAACTGGAGAAGTAAAAAACTACCAAATTTATTTCCACAGAAAATCCTATCTCCTCTTGTATAATCGGGGTGAGCATAAATTTGCCAAACCCAAACCAGCCCAAACCAACCGCACCAGTCCACAACCCACCGGTTTATACTATTATATAACTCCTAGCAGTTCAAAATTTTGCAACCCACATGTATATTAGACAGGTGGTGGTCTCAACATGACCCACTTGCCATAGATATAATTATATATATTTTTTATTTTTCTTAATTTGTAATTTGTAATTATATATAATTATATATAAGTGGTATGTATATATTATTTGTTTTATCATATATTTCTGATTTTCTAGTTGTTTTCTTTTTTTCGATGTAATTAAAAACAAGGACTTGTAAGTTTTTGTTACAATCTGAACTTAATTATATACACTATTATTTGAGATGAGCGCTTTGTGGACTTCATACTTTTATTTTTATTAAATATCAGACTTCTATTTTTTTCTCCTTATTTTCATCATATGGTGTTTTGGTGATAATTTTTTGTTGATTAACCATTGGTGAAATTCTTTAATGATAAATTTTTATATTAATTATGATTTAATGATTGACCCGACAACACTTGACCACTCCAAACCGCACAGCTTGAAATGATAAAATGGAAGGTGCAGTTCGGAAATTTGGTCACCCATCAACTCTTGTCAGGTTGATTTTCTTATATAAACTCGCCCAAAACCACCCTTGCTCACCCTAAAATCCTTGTAGAGGAGATTCTCCATAACAAGTGCCTCTTCTTGCAATCCATCATCTACCCATTTACGAGCTCAAAAGAGCTACAGAAACTATCCAACTCTCACTTCTTTGCGTTTCTGATAAAAGTAGCATACCACTGACAGTCTCTTCCATGCAAAGAAGCAGCTTCCAAAACATCATTTTCCAAGGCAATCACAGAACGATCTAGAAACCAACACATCATAACAAAAGGAACAAATGTTCCATCTCCCATACTAAACCTAACCCCTTGATAGAAAATTTCTCAAACCATCATGATTTCCTTTTGAACTACTGGATCACACGTCCCTGCAGTATCATAAGTAATCCAACTGATGTGGCCTAAACGATACTTATTTACAGTAACAATACACCGTAGGTTGTTAGGGACAATCTGCAATATTATTTGCTCTCAGATTAGTCTAACCAATAAACAATCTTTCTTTCCGAAAAGCAACATGACAATGGCTAAACACAAAACAAAAATGAGAGAGAGAAGAACACAGAAATATATGCAGTTCAACTAAGAATTCTACGCCCGTAAGCACAGGAAAAAAATCCATTATAATCAGAAGATGGGAAGAAAGTAGAGATTCACCATGAACAAGTTCTCAGCGTCAGCCCAAACCCCAATACCTAGAATTTAAAATGTGACAACTCCTGAAACCTATGGGAATACAGCCAGCATTAAATTCTGAAACAGTTCATCTCTGGATATACCATCAAGGTGGCAGACTGATTTAAGCTTCACAAAAAGAGTCCCATCAGCTCATACAAGATCTCTTCTTCAGAATTTGACTTCACAAAACAGTCCAACGCAAAATAACACCAACAATGATGGTAAATTTCTTTATGAGGAAAAGCAAACCACATAATGGTGTGTTTGGTACAAGGGGAGAGGATAGAGGGGCATATTTTAGGGGGGGAATTAACCCCATACATGTGGAATTTCTGTTAGCATGCCCCATGTTTCTATCAAAGAAGGATGTTATGCCCTCAAAGGAGTAATAAGTTACCCAGTTCTTAGATAGGGGAATTCTACCCACATTAGCCCATGGGCATAAGATCTTTCCCCCCAACAACAACAAACTACAACAAACTGATCCTTAATCCCAATATTTGAGGTCGGCCATTTGAGAGACAAATTTGAAAAAGATAGAGAAAAGAAAAGTGAAAAAAAAAAAAATATATATATATATATATATATATATATAAATGAAATAAAATAAAGCTAAAAAGGAAAAGAAAAAAGGAAAAGAAAAATAAATGAATAAATCAATAGATAAATATCTAAAATATATTAGTTTAATTTGTGCGGACTCTTCTATGCTATCTATTCCTATTCAAGACCAATTCATTTTCTAAACCCTTAACTTCCATATTTTTACGAATAACTTGCATCAAGTTTTTAGCAGTCTATCTTTACGTTTTACTATCTCTCCTATATTTAAATTCTCGATTCTCCTAACCGGTGCATATTTAGGTCTTCTTTGCACATGCCCGAACCACATCAGACGATACTCTCGTATTTTTTCTACAATTGAACTAATTTCCAACTTATTACGAATCTCTTCATTTCTAATTCTATTTCTTCTAGTTTTTCCAAAGATCTTTCCCCCCTCCCTGGTTTTGAAAGTGAGGGTCATGCCACCACAAAACTCTATATGCAGATGCATAATGAGAATTTTTTAAAATGTGCCCCTCCTTCCTTTTTCCTTCTAACCAACACACCCATAAGGGTTTGACTCTAGCAAGGATGCAAAAATTTGATGAGGTGCATGATCACCATTTTGAGGTATATTTGAATGGTGGAGAATGTTTGGAAGTTAAAAATAGCAAGCTCTCTTTAGTGTGTATTCCCGCCTGTCGCGTGGGTGACCCGGTTTCAAGAGAACTAAAATTTTAATAGGCCATCTACCCATCTCACACCATGAAGTCTGGAAACATGACTTATGGCCAACTACTCTTACAACTGATTAAGCAAAACAAATTTATCATGTGAAAGAAATTCACTGCAGAAAACAAACAAAAACTTACAGAGTCTTGAATCTCTTCTTTTACAATGTAGAATGGATCTTGAGCTGAAGACATCTTCCGCCCACTTTACTCACGAGATCAAATTCTATTCAAGTCCAACAATTTTCTTCCATTCCTAAATTTAACAAATTACAACATGTATGTATGTAAACAACTAATTCCAAAAACTCTCTCCCTCTCAAATAAGCAATCAGAAATTAGGAAGAGAACGGAGACTTACAATTAGGAAATTGCCCAGGAAAAGATTCAATCACTGATCTGATCTAAGTCGAGTTCGCTCAATCACAATCCGATGGAAACCCTAATTCAGATTGGAACTGTGAAACAATTTTAAATTAGAAAACGCGAGGAAATGAAAGATCAAAAGTCGATACCTTGAGGAAACAGAAATCCAAATCCAGGACAAGACAAGAGAATTCCAAATTTCAACAAAGTGAACAAAAAATTGAAGTCTTGGGAGTTCAAGAATTCCAAAAGCAGCCTTCGCCCTTTCAAATGATAGGCCTCAGTCCTGCAATCTCTATTCCTACTTCACTTTAGTGTAATAATATTCTTTTTCTATTTTGGTTTAATTTATTCAGGCACCATTTTTCTTTTCTCCCTCCAAAATTAAAATAATATTTGCACTGGCCTACAATATTATTTCTTTCTTAATTATGAATAATTTTCTCTCTCAATTATATACACACAAATACTAATACATTTACGTATATATTTTATGAGCTACATTATTTTTATCCTGTCGATACTTTTTTCTTTCGATAATGTTAAATCCGATTAAGTACGATTCAACTTAAATAAAACTTCTAAAAATAATACTTTCTTAATATCTATTTTTATTATATACAAAATTCAAATATGAAATTTTAATTAAGAAATATCAGTGTCGATCAACATAAAGTTTGTGTATATATATATAGAGAGGGAGGATTGATCATTATAATCTACTCTTTTCCTTTGTATCATTATTCTAAATTTAATTTTTAAATTATAAGATTTTGAATTATTTAATATTTTTTTAAAAAAAATTACAATACACGAAATTATTATATTATGAAAATGGTTGTTTCTTTGCATTTTGATAAAATTTTAGTGATAAATTATCCTATAAAAAATATTTAAATGGACACTTCATAATCAGAGGAGTTTCACTTTATTAAATAATTTTGATTTAATAAGAAATATAATATAATTTTTTTTGCAAGTTAACAAATATTAATTTTTTTAGTGAAGTAAAAATAAATCGATAAAATACATAATAAGTGGATTATCACCGAACACATTTTTTTACTAATGTAGGGGAACAAAAAATAGAAAGCGTAGGCAGGGGCTTTCCCTGCCAGGCTTGGGCCCAGGCCCAACCCATGAGACCATTCCTACGGAACCTTTTTTTTTAATCGATCGGTATTCAAGAACTAATTTATTTATTTTTGATATATATAAACTCGAACACGAGACTTTTACAAGGGAGATAAGAATGGTGCCAATTAATATATAACTCATTGGCTCGAGGACCAATTTATTGGTCTTAACTAATCCGACTCAAATTAACTATTGGATATATTATTAAAACTAAGTATTTATTGGAATGACAGATGCTTTTTTGACAAAATTGTTTAGTGCTCGGGAGGGTCTTTACGATTTGTTGCGAGCTAAATATTTTCCAATTAATTTTGGAGGTGGATTTGTGGAGCTAGTAGAAACACTCTCTTCATTAATAGCATCAACCAACCCTCAATACTATATTATAAGTGAATATCAGGACTTAATACGAAAAACTCTAATCCATAGGATTCAATTTACTTTCAGAGATGGTAATAGATGTATAGATACTCTTATTAAGATAGAACCTACGGTCCCTCTAGGGTTCAAGACCTTGTCTCGTTCCCAAGTGAGGTCAGCTGTTATTTGTTAAGTGATATTCAAGATTTGGCTTTATTTAGAGGTTGGTCTTTCGTCCTCTTTATAACAAAAAAAAAAGGTCCTAACATTTGTTTTTCCTAACCTACCTATTCTATATAATCTAATATTTTACCATGCACACTTAGCATCCTATAATTCTAAATATTATACAATGCATTTTGATCTTTGATTTCTTTTATTGATACGTGGATCAATCGATATTTAAAATTATATTATCACTAACTCGGTTTAACTTGTTATCGGATTCTCTTTAAGGAAGAAACTTTTTTAATATAGATTTTTCTATTCCTAATATTTAAAATCGAGTATTGGTTAAGAGATTTAATATTCTTTTCACTGATCATTAAATTTTGATCCCAAATTTTGAAATTATTTTATTGATAAAAATTTTGTGTTGGTAGTCAATTTATCGTAATTTTTCTTTTTTATCTGGATTTGAAATTAGTCAATACGGAGTTTTTTAAGTTCCATATTACAGGATAGTAAATCAAATTTCCTTGGCTGCACATATTGACACCTTCCGGGAGAAAAACATGCCCAATTGAGAGACTCTTGTTCATGAGTTTCCAATTAAACTTATGAGGAGTATGTCATGGGAGATGCGATTTGAATACCAAACCAACTTCTAATACTTGATCAACAAGCAACGACCAAATTCCCACCTCAAAAAAAAAAAAAAAAAAAAGACCTTCAGTAGACTCAACTGGGAACAAACCCACCCAATGCAAGAATTTTTATTTCATTTTTAGTTAAATTAATTTATCAATTTTGTAATATAATTAGTAATATGATTGCCTATAAATAGTGTGAATTGAATACCACAAATGCCAATTTCTTCTCTCTTTTTCCAAATCAAATCACTGAATTGACTGAATCGATTTTTATTTTTTTTAAATTTTTGAAATATTTTTTTATATATTTCAAAAGATGAAATTTTGAATTGATAATACAAAACATTACATTAAGCTATTGACTTCTATAATTAAATTCAAAATATGTGACCATAATTTTGATAGTAAAAACTATAGTTTAACATATTTTTCTTCGCATATTTGCAATGTACCATAGATTTCATTTTCCCCAAAAATTAAGTGGCTAGGCTCCTGAGGGTTGAGAGAGAGAGAGAGAGAGAGAGAGAGAGAGAGAGAGAGAGATGAAGGGAGGTGGAAGGGATGGTCCACAAGTAAGAAATCTTATCTGAAACCAGCCAATGGACTTGCACAGTGCTTCCCATCTAAACCTCAAGGGAATATCCACTTAATAGTTCCCTTTCCCCAACACAAAATTGGCTTACAAATGTCTCCTTATTTTGACCCAAACAAACACCTCCAGTACTCAGATCATCAATCCAAATGGCCCATTCATTGGCCTTGGCATCACCATCTTCAGCCACACCAATCTCTCCTATTTCAAAATCTATCAAAAACGCCCATTTTCCTTCAACAAGATTTCTCACAATTTGTGCTACCAATTATCACCAACACCCAACTCAAAATAATCCTCCACTCTGCCGCAGGTAAGCACACATTGCATCTTTTCAATGCACAAACAGATAGAGGGAGAGAGAGAGAGAGAGAGAGATTTGCATTTTCTTTTTATCATTACTTTTTGCTTGGCTGTGATGCATCTAATGTATTGCCTGTGTATTTGTGATACAGAGTGGTCACGTTGGGCTTAGCAGGTGCAGTGTTGGGATTGAGACTTGGAAATCAAAGTGCAAGCGCCGCCGCACGAAGACCACCGCCACCACCGCCAGCTGAGAAGAAGGACCCTAATGTGAGTGGGGTTCAGGCAAAAGTTTTGGCTAGTAAGAAAAGGAAAGAAGCCTTGAAAGAGGAAGTAGCCAAGCTAAGAGAAAGAGGAAAGCCTATAGTCGAAGCAACAACACCAACCCCAACTCCAACTCCAACTCCAACTGAATAGCTTGTTAACCTTTTGCTTTGTGAGAGGAAATGACAGAGATGTGTTTATTAACTTGGAACTGGAAATAATTTAGAGTGTGCTCAATTTGAACATATATAAGAGTGGAAGCATTGTTGAGTGCACTAGAATTGACGGTATATGTCATTTCACTAGTGTCATAACATTTTCCTTTTCCTTTTCTTTGACTTCGCGCACAGAGAGAGAGAGAGAGAGAGAGGACCAAAGAATGTTGCATGATCGAGCATTCCTTGCCAGCAATCCATGCTCTGGTGAAGACCAAATATTTCTAGTTTGCAATTCAATCACTATTCAATATGTTTCAACTCTAAATCTCTTCCATGATGCTCCTTTCTCCTACAAACTCCTAATTCTTTCATCGATCTTTCTTCTTCTTTTTTATTTTTTTCATTTTGTAAAAAATGGCAGGATATTAAGCAATCCTGTAGACAAATCCAAAAGAGAGGAATTTTATTTTATTTAAAAAAATAATAATCAGGGCTCTGGAGTTTTTGAAAAACTTCTAGATTTCACTCTCACTCAAAACTATCCTCAAGAATAAGGGTTTTGCATCAATATCTTTAGTTAAATACCAAATATTCAAGTAAAAGGGCTATTCTTCATCATTTTCATACCGAGGTGTTTGGTTTGACAAGAATTATACTCCAAAACACCAAAATCCACAGATTAAAGACTGAGATTTTGCACGTCAAACACACAATCCGTAGACATTCGGATCAATTCTGCATTTCCACTAACTTGTATATTTTCAGTGAAATAATATTTTTGCAAAGTTACAATGTTACAACAATGGAGAAATAATACTTGTATAAAGCACACAAAAAATGCAACCTCAATTAAGTTTTTTAATCATCCAAACTTACAACAGACGAAAGGCATGCCCATTTAAGTTCCTATGGATCAGCTTTGTAAAACAACTTAATTCTATTTGATAAAGACAGTCAGGCTGCCAATGGCAGAGGTCTAAAATCAGAATCATCTTGTTCAGCGAGGTCGTCTGAGAATGCCACCACAACACCCAGAATTCTGAATGACATTCTTTGTGCTCTTACCGGTTTAGGGTAATCGAAGTACGTAGCTGTTCGAACTGTAGCCTCTGGCAGACGATATTCTGCAATAGACCATGTAGTAAGGTTCCTGAAAAAAAAAAAGGGTTTGGATCATGGTCTTATATGGTGTTTTCCAGCAATATGATGGTGCACACAATTATTATTTTAAATGCCTGGAAAACTGATACTTGAATGTACAGGACTGGTGGAGAAATATATGTGTCTTCTAAGTTTATTACTAGGGTGGGTATCGCGGCTATGTACAAATGATGAAGGTGAATGAGCAACTCGAGGCCTTACTGCACTGAAAGCGTCAAGACGAAATCCAGCCAGCAAAGGTGATGCTGGGGAGAGAGACATTTCTAAGGAAAGACCATTGTCCATCAATCTTTCAGCCTACACTGGAACCTGGAAAAATAAAGCATCATCAATGACGGTGTGTAAGGTTTTGAGAAGACTGGAAAGTGAAAATGGCTAAGCATGAGCTGTACCCTGAATCTACCAAGTTGTGGCGCTCTCTCCAACCAATTTTTCACTTTTATTTGGTCCCAGCTATATGGGTTTGCAAGCCCTGCATCCCTAGCTTACAGGGTTTCCAAAATACTATAATTCTTTTAGCACGGATACATGGTTAGCTTTCAAGTGGAGCTCCAAAAGAGGCACAGCGACTGTGTTCTGCAAATGGATTCTCATCAAGACATAGGAGACTCAAATTATTTTCAAAATTAACGGAATTCAAACTAGGTCGCTGAAGACGAAGTGTTATCAAAACAATGCGGCAACGAACAGGATTGCAGAAGCTAAATTTGACATGCCTAGGTACTTCACCCTCTTTTGACATCTCTGGACCATAAAATGCTGAGGATGTGATCAAGGATTGAAGATCCCACTTTCCCATGAATGACCTCTCCTCTTTGATTATTTTGTTACTGGCCTAAATTTGCACCTGTACTAACAACTGGACATGCTTGTCAAAATAGACTCAAATGGACCCATCAGAGAATGCTGCGTGTGACTGTGCAGGCCATCCGCAGATGAGATGAAACTTGCTTTGACTTGAACCGAAATCAAGTGCCTGAAAGCATTAAAATTGCTTTATTCCCTTCCAAGGAATTCAGAAACCTTTATGCCTGAATAGCCACATGGACTAACTAGCAAGATGACACGAGAGACATCAGATAGAGTACAAAGAACAATAACAAATTGAATGGAGGCAGTAGTAGGAGGGGCTTTACAGTGCAAGTGCCCAGGTCCAGCACCCAGCGGAGCAAGTAATGACAAGAATGGTGCAGAATCTCTTGCTGTTTCAACATACAGTGACATGAAAACCAAGGATGACATACAACAACAATTTTATATTCTGGAGGAGAAAAGAAGGCCAAAATTTTCTACCTACATAAATTTTCCAAGATACAATTGAAAGAATTGGCATAGGTCAATTAAAATAAAAATAATAATAAGATTCAGGATATCATCTCTATGTAATCCTGATCATGACTGAAAAAATCTTTAGAGGCAGAACTTGATTTTTATGCCAATGAAATAAGAATGCGTCGCGCTAGCACGAGATATTTCGGGCTCTGGATTTTTCCGGGGTGTAGGAAAGCAATACCCATCTTCTGATTGAACCATTTCTAGGAGACTAGCGAACTCTACTCAGAAGAGTTTCATTAGAGTGGCCCTCCCTCCCCTTGATTGACCTCGGTTGTTTGGTTGCTTCTATTTAAATGGATCACCGATCTCTCTCTCTCTGTGTGGATATATTCAAGGTGCGTTAGCCCACAGCCACCACCATGCCTACCATGGAGAGAGATTGTTTGCTTGTCCAAGGAAGAACGACAGAGAGAGAAGGGGGTACATTTTGTTGATTTGATAAATTTTATTTTTGTTTAAGTGAAATCCATTTTATATTCAAATGAAAATAATTTTTGGACACAAACTGTACAACTAATTCATAATTTTGTACATTTTTTTTTCAATCTTATAAATATTTTTATTTGAAGATTCAAAGTTACTTTCATAATTTTTTTTCTTACCTCCCTTTTTGTGTGGTTAAATCAATGAACAAATGTTATTCTAATTTCTTTCTCTAAAAAAACAAAAATTAATTTTTAGTTTACTCTATGTAAAAAGCAAAAACTAATTTTTTTCTCTCTCTAAAACTTAACATATTAATTTTTCTCTCTCTAATAAAATTCAAATTAATTTTTCTCTCTATGAAACTAAATACGTCTTTTATTTCTCTCTATAAGAAAATTTAGTTCAAATTTATCTTGTTTTTAGATTTCTCTCTCTAAAAAGACCAAATTTAATTTTTCTCTTTTTAAAATTTAACTTATTAATTTTCTAGTACTAAAATAAATTAAAAAATCATAAATTTTGTCTCTCTTATCATATTATATTTTTAATTTCTCACTTTAACAAAAGAATGAATTCAATTTTTCTCTGTATAAAATTAAACATATTTGTTTTCTCTCTAAAATCAATTTAAATTATTTTTTTCTCTCTGAATATATTAATTTTAAGTTTTCTTTCTCCAAAAAAATCAAATTTAATTTTCTATCTCTCAAACTAAGCAATTTTTCTAAAAAATTAATTTAATTTATGATTTGTTTCTCGAAAGAAATTAAATTAAAGTTCTCTTCCTAGAAAACCAAATTTAGTTTTTTTCTCTGAAATTAAGCATATAAATTTTCCCTTTTTAAAAATTAATTTAATTTATATTTTGTTTTTCTAATCACATTGATTTTAACTTCTATTTCTACAAAAACCAAATTTAATTTTTTTTCCTTTCTAAACAATCAATTTTATTTGTATTTTCTCTCTAAACATATTGATTTATATTTTTTATTTATAAAAAAAATCAAATTTAGTTAATCTCTATTTAAAATTAACCATATTAATATTTTTCTCTATAAAATTAATTTAATTCATATTTTCTCTCTTTAAATTCTAAATGCTTAAGTTTTTAGTTTACCTCTCCTAAAACTAAATACATTAAATTTATCTCTCTAAAAAATTAATTTAATTTATATTTTCTTTTCTTAAAAAAATAAATTATTTTAAATATTGTTTCTCTAAATACATTAATTTTCGTTTTTTTTTTCTAAATAATAACTTTAGGTTCATATTTCTCTTTTCAACTCTGTTTGTTCAAAAACTTTTCTTTTCTCCTTCACGTTTGTTTCCCCCAAGAAAAATTAGGAGAGTAAAATTATGAATGCAATATTGGGACAATGGTTAGTCAATTCATAGCCAGTAATAAAATTCGAACTCAAAATCTTTGATTTTTAATTATTTTTGACTCTCCTTTGCACAAAGTCGTTACTCACTTAGAAAGTTACTCAATTTTGCCTCGGCTTCTTTTTGCCTTTAAATCATATGGTAAAGAAAAATGAGGTAACGTAGTAGTATCATAATTACAACCCACCTCAAAATCGAATGGATGGTATAACTCTAAAAGAATTTACAGCTAACATCATAATTCTATTATGTTTGGACAATAAATCAACACTTGTTGCAAGGAAAAGAAGAGTTTGATCGATCGTGACATACAAATTCGTTCCAATTTCATCACTATGATATCAAAATCTCAAACAAATGCTTAAGCCATATTTTGAGAATTTAGTTTAATTATATATATAAATAGATTTGAAAGCATCATAATTCAAATGTAAATTTAAACTTTTTGAAACACTTTTGACAAATTATTCGATAAATTTTAGCTTTTAACTATGATTATTTTAAATTTTAAGATTTTTCAAAATTCTGTTTTTCATTAAAATTAATATGTTTATTTAATATAAACAAATTAATCTTAAATAAACATATAAATTTTAATAAGAAAATAGATACTCAGTCGAATTTTGAAACAAATTAATTTTTAATTTTAACATAATTAATATTAAATTTTTAAATTTGTCCATAAGTCTATTTTGTTGTTAACATTAAATTTTATAACTTTTTTGTAATATTATTTTGAATTATAAATTCTTTTCTTTTGAAAAAATAACAAAAGAAAATTCACAAGTAAGACGAGAGTGACGTTTTCAAGTCGACCAAAAAGAGGGTCCACCAAGAGAGAACGAGAGGCGAAGAAGAAACCAGAAATTATGTAATAAAGCTAACGGCTTCGACAAGCCACACGATCCTCTTCCATCATATCTTCATTTGATCTTAAGTGGATAATTCTTATTTCTTATTTCTTATTTCTGATTTTATAATAAACCCCTTTTATGTTATTTTCATTACTTCTCATCCACATTATTCTCGCTGCCTTTCTATTTTTGACATAATAATTCTGGAAGTGTAGTTCAGCTATCAAAAGCTGAAATTCGTGCGACCCATTTTGGATCAAGTCTTCAACTAAAATGGATTTGCTTGAATTATCTTAATAGTACATAAAGAAAGGGGATTTCAAGAAATTTCTCAATTTTGGTTGGTGGGTTTTGATGGTATTTTAGGGTTTGGTTGAGCAGAAGATGAGAATTTGCTGATACATTTTGGGAATTGTATTTTGCTGAAATAATAGAAGTACCATGTTCCCTGTTTGCTCAGCTGCTCCAAGCTGTTCTTTTAATCAGGTGAATTTCATGCTCTTTAACTTTAAAGGTCTTGAATTTGCCAATGTTATTATTTAGTTGATCTAGCATGTTAAGTGAAAAGAATTTTAGTAAGTTGCATTTATAAATTAATGAGCTTATTTTTTGCCCTCATTTTCCATTAATTTACATGGTGTAAGCTTTGAACAGAATGTATATCGGGAGAGATGCTGTTTCCTTAATCTGTCATTTCTGACATTGTACTTGATGACTTGTTCTTCATAAGCACCATGAGATGAAATCCTTTAAAATTTTCATAAATATATTTGACGAACCGGGAAGAAGGTTGTGAAACTTCTTAGTTGATTAATGGGATGAAGTAGGATACAGATTAATGTTAAAAACTTTATATGTAAGCTTGCGTATTCCTTTTGTAGCACCTCAAAACTACACTATCGAGATAGATGAAGAGAATCCCTAGTTTGTAAAGGCAACTTTTGGAGAGAAAATCTCTTAAAAAAAAGGAAAGAATGCGATGCTTGGTATTCTTCTCTTCATAATCGCTATATGTTGTAAGAACATGTTGCAATTGCTTTTGTATAGTGGTTCAACACTCCGAATGCAACATTTTACTCACCTCAACTACTCTTGCTATTTATGCCGTTGTGTTATTCTCTTGCATAATTGCTAGAATGGTTGTGAGAACAAGTTGCAGCAACTTTGGCTGCGCCTGACAAGTTTCATACTGTGAATGCTACTCATTTGTCCCGCCTAAATGGTGTGTGCTTTTTATGCTGTTGGAAATTATGGGTCATGTAGATTTCTATTCATGGAGCATTGCCATCAATTTGCCCATCCATGAAGGCGGTTGAAGTCAGATGCCTCACAGTGGACGGATATCTTTTGGGTTCATTGCATGAAAATCCAATCCAAGGATTCTCATTTAAGGCACAAACTCAGAAATCCTTGTGCACTGATTTTGTTGGGAGCGCTACACACTCAGGAACTAGGAATTTAACTACCTTGACTGACTTTGAAATTGGATATTCATCCATGAAAAGTCATTCAATTGGGATAATGAATGAGGAAAATCTGAGATTTGTTGACAATTCTAGTGAATCCTTAGCAGGAGTCAAGTTTGAAGACATGACAGGCCAAGTAACTGATAATGCAAGTATTTCATCAATGCCTGATGGATCGCTTTCCACAACAGCTATTGATGCTATTCCTGAGAGTCCCAATTCTATACCTGAGCCCATGCAGGTGGATGATGGTTCATTATCAAGCTTGAAATCAAACTCTGAGGATCTAATTTCTGGTATTACTGAATCTTTTGAGTCTTCAGCTGAAAAAGTTGGGAATGCTGTGAAGAGTTCTGTGGATTCTATTACCTTATCAATAGAATCTGCTGTTAAGAGTGCTAATGAAGCAATTGATAGTGTTTTCAGTGATGTCGTTTCTGGTATTGATCAAACAAAGCAATCAGCTAGTAACAAATTGATAAGCTTCACAGGAGATTTGAAGGAGGCAACAAGTAAGGTTGGTGGTACTGCTGTTGATGTCCTGAGGCGTACGATTGTCATGGTAGAAGAATCTCTAGCTTATGGTTCCAAGTCTGTTCTTTATTCTTATGGTTCCGCTAAGCAGTTGCTCCCTCCAGATATCCGAGACGTCATAAATTCATCAGAAGACAGAGTTATCAAAATCTTTGCACCTGTTGGAACTGCAATTCAGCAGGTTTGCTTTTGTTCTTCTTTTATTATTTATTTATTTATTTATTTATTTATTTATTTTTTACTTTTCATCTTTTCCTAGCATAGTATGTTCCTTAGAAAGAATATTGTCATCTTTCATCTTATTATTAGCTTTTAAGCTGTATTCGTGGTTAACAAATGAGATTTCTATATATATATATGTATGTATGTGCATATATATAATTAATTAATTTTGTCTTCTCAATCTCTGTTTATGATCTTTAAAAGAATGATTTCTTGCATCTGAAATTAATTAGCTTCATACATGTGAAGCAGGTCTATGATGTGATTGAGGGTTTGGAGAGAAGTCTTGGCTTGGACCCTAATGATCCACTCATCCCATTTGTTCTATTTCTCGGTGCCTCAGCAACTTTATGGTATGATTGTGATAGTTTGCTTTGAGTACCGATTATAATGACTCTTCTTGTAGGAAATTGATATTCTTTATCAGATCTTTGCAGGGCTTTTTATTGGACATTAACATATGGTGGTTATTCTGGAGATTTATCTCCAAAATCAACATTAGAGCTCTTGACAGGCAAAGAAAATGCAGTCCTGATTGATGTCCGGCCCGAGGCAAGAGACTGTATAATTTTTCTCACCTTGTTTCTTTTGTTTAAGTTGTTTATGAAGGAGATTCTGGTTAGTTCAATAGGAAGGTTAAAGTAGTCAAATGTACCAATTGCTTCTTTGCTTATGTTGCTATCAAGCAACATAAAGCCAATCTTCTTTCTAAAATTTGTTTCTAATAATCTTTCTGGGTTGATGTAGCACTTTAAAAGATTTAAAATTTCAATGTAAAACATACTAATAATTCTTGGGGGATGGCAATTTCTTTTGTGTAGGATTTGAGGGAACGGGATGGTGTCCCTGATCTCAGACGAGGTGCTCGGTATCGATATGCAAGTGTCACTCTACCTGAGGTTAGTGGAGAGCATAGACATTTACTGGTGTTATAGAAGGGCTTGACTTTGTAAACTAGTAGCGTTTTTTTCTTCTTCTTCAAATTTAGAGTAACAGTTTATCACCGGGTACCATTTTAAGATTACTTAACAAGGAGAGACAAGGAAAAGCATTTCTGTTCCATGGAGCTTACTCCGCATAATATGTGATTTCTCAGTTTGATGGCTCAGTTAGGAAGTTATTGAAGAGCGGAAGAGACCTTGATGACAGCTTGACTGCTGCGGTCATTCGAAACTTAAAGATAGTTCAAGTATGTATCTAGAAGTCTTTTACTTGCTTTTCAGGCTATGGTTGTTTTAAAGAGTAATTTTAAATGCATTGAGAAACTTTGTTCATTGATGGCAGATACTAGATTTATAATATTTAATTTGTTGAAATTCTTAGATGCTAATTCATAGTATGAAGAAAACATAGTCAATGATGTGTCCCAAGGTTGTACATCCTCGAAGTGAAATTGAAAGCATAACAATTTGCCAAGATAGGGAAAGTAATAAAATGATTTTGGCTGATTGCATTATGTACTTTAATTAAGTAAGCCTGATGAGCAAATAAAAATTTCAACCTGTTGTAGGATTTGAAACTGCAAGGTAGACCTTTTTCCTTTTTGTTGGGATTAATGTCCACATGAATTGAAGTTTGAGAGGGAGTATGATCTTAGAGCGTCTTCAATGGCTTCACTTTTCACAATCAGCACTTTTGTAATTCTACATAAAACTCGATCACACCAGAAGAGAAGAATTTTTTATTTTTTATTTTTATTTGTCTAACAATTATGTTCTTCCATTTATAGGACAGGTCCAAGGTCATAGTTATGGATACTAACGGCTCTCAGTCCAAAGGCATTGCAAGATCTTTGAGGAAACTCGGAGTTAAGGCAAGCAAATTCCGCATATTCAACATTTTTAGATGGCAAAGATGAATATATCAATCAACTACAAGTTCATAAAGATAAGCAGAAAGAAATTTGTTATTGCAAATATCAAGAATGCATAACTCACTTTCACATTCCATTCCATAGTAAAAGTTTTGGTGAGAAATGTATATACATAGCAGTTTCTGTCATTGACGAACTCAGAACTAACAAGTATGATGCCTTGCCTACATTTTCCAATGCCATTGTGAAATCAAATCTAATTATGCTCAAAGTTGGTGTTGTCTGGCATCTTTGGTTGCACATGAACATGCATACCTGCAGGTTTCTTTTACTTCGTCACAGTGTGTGGCAAAACTGGTTGGAAAAGCAAACTTCTTATCGCAGAAAAAGAAATGACAGAAACTACCACCAATTCTTTGTGGGCTTAATTTTTTTTTAGGGGGGGGGGTTTCCTTCCCTTAATATGGTTAAGGGTTTGAGCCTCCATAAACCCCCTGCCCCTTCATCTAGGGAAGAGAAAAAAAGAATGGATAAGAACCGAAAGAAAAGGAAAGTGAGGACATCAGGAGGGTAGAGCTTCACATTTAGCATAATGTCAACAAAGAATATGTTGACTGAACCTTTCCAGAAGGGTTAAGTTACAGATTTCATTTCTTAAAATCTTGGGTACAGGACAAATCTTCGACTGACTTTTTAAAGCTGGCTGCTAACCTGAAACCAAAATTTGGATAATGGGCAAATATCAACTACCAGATGGTTTATTAATTAATTTATTTGGCTTAAACTTTACAGAGACCATACCTGGTGCAAGGTGGCTTCCAGGCCTGGGTGAAATATGGTCTTCGTATTAAAGAGCTCAGGCCTGAGACAGCACTCACTGTCCTCAATGAGGTAGGTCCCACATTTTCTTATGGATCTTGTTGCACTTCAATCTCTTGTGAGTTTCTTTTAATGGAATATTCAATTTCATGTCCTTTCTTGATCAGCCTCCATTGGTGATGAAGAAAATAATTTCCACAGCAAATGGTGATTCCCCAATTTTTTAAATAGAAAAGAGTATTACTAAGAGGGAAGGAAAAATATATATAATAAGTCGGGGAAAAATATATACTCTGTTTTATATACTAAACCGTTATGAAATCAAATCACTGAAAGAATTTGTTATTGCCATCATTTACCTGTCCTATGTTAGGTTGGGATGAGATTTCTGGAACAGTTAATCTTCTTAGGAATGCAGGGTTATAGGTGTAGATACCATGTTCAGTGATTTGATCCTGCTATGTTAAAAGCATGATACTAATTGGACAGAAGCCCCTTTTCCCTTCCTGTTTTCTGGGCAGATTGGCATTATCAGAATCTTTTACATCTAATTGGTAGTTTTAAAACATAGAGCAGTGGTTGTTTTTCTGGTTATTAAGAGGCCAAGGAAAATTCTGTGGGGGAGCAAAATGAGATGTTCTTAGGGTGCGAAGAGCATAAGAAAAGAAGTACAACATTCACAATGTTATGAAGCACACTGCAGGCCCTTAACATGCATCACCAGATAATAGTAGCAATGTTGTTGTTCAGCTCAAATTTTCATTTTTAATGTTTCACATGCGCTGTTGCAATTTTTCTGAATTGAGATACTGAGTAGTAACTTGAAAACATTGGGCCATGTTCAGGAAGCTGAGGCAATCATTGAGGACATCAATCCAACTCCACTGAAAGTTTTTGGATTTGGTGTGGTAAGAGTCTCTTACTCAAATCAGTTATTTATTCCAAAATTAGATTAGTCTTCCAATCTATTTGTTTAGTGATACGGTCAAGTTTTTCCTCAGTTTTGAAGAAACTTGTAGAGTTTTTGTTTTTCAAGACAGGGCATTAGTTTCTAATGTATGTTCCAATTGGTGGGCAGGGCTTTATTGTGGCGATCTATGCATTGACAGGTAGGCCTATTCATTGCTCTTCATTTTATTTATCGGTTACAAGAGGAGAAATAATGGCATTGATGGGAACATAATTTAATATGGAATATAGATGATATACAAATCATATAATTGTGGTGCCTTAGGCGTTTCTTCTCTTTATCAGTATAAGAAAATATAAGTAGAAGGCACTAAGGTGGTACCATCCAAATACAAAGGCCTCTTCTTCAAAATAGAGTATCTACTTCACTAAGAAAAACTAAAGGGCCTAGTTAAAAGCACTAGTATGCCTCACTACAGTGACTGAATTGAGCTTTATATATTGTTTTGATTTCCAATTATCTAAATGTCATGGCTTGGTATGATTCCATTGTTTCTGACAAAAAAGGTGCTTCTTTGATGGGTAATCTTTCTGATTCTTAAGGGAATTAGACTTATATCTCCTCTTTATCATGGTTAATGTATTTTGGCAGTTTATATACAGCATTGGACCTTTTTGCTGGGTATTTTTTTTAATAATTTTTCTTTCCTAATCTATTGCACTCCAACTATATCTAATGGCCATATTCCATTGACTTAATGCAAAGATCCTTCCTCTGACTAAGCAGTTACAATTGTTTCAGAATGGGAGAAAACTCTACAACTTATAGGTGTTGTGGGCCTAAGTCAGGTACTTGTTTTAATTCCTCCAAGTCTTTTGTGCTTGGTTTTTCATTTCAACCTGTACCTTAAGATATAAGAAGCTTCATTTCCATTAAATTCTCAATGCTTGAGTTTATGTATGACATGAAACAACTCATAGCATAGGTCTAGCTTATTTGTAAGTTTAAGAAACCTTCAATTAAATCTTAGTTTTAGCAGACAAAAGCGGTACAAGAAATAAGACAATGTGCTTTTCTAGGCTTTTCTTAATATATTTCGTCCTCAGCACAAAAACTTTTACTTGGATTAAAATGTTTTGGGAGTGTATAGGATTGGAAACATATTGAAACTGTGGACTCTGAAAAATACTTTTATGGTGTGAACTGCAACTTGAAGCATATTCACCAAGTACAGGGTGCAGAACTTGCCTTTTCTGACTAGACAAATGCCTGGAATCTCCCAATACAAGTTTTCTTTTCCTTCTCTCATTGATGAATTTTTGGGCTTACATCTGCTGACTGCAATCTGAAACTTCACGATTAAGCAATTAAAATCTTTAAAGTAGTTTTACCCTTAAAAGTAAATAGATATGATGCATTCTGGCTTTTCAGATCCATGTATCCTACGTCAAAAGGGGAAAGACAGATGCTTTAATCATCTCATTATATTTACATCAGAGACCTGTACAAGTATGCTGATGAAAAATGAACCATTGTGGGTGATTTGGACTTCAAAAGCCATAAGCCCATTCAAAACTAGTTCAGCATTTTTAGGAACAATGACTTCTGTTGATTTTTCGCATGTTATGTATCTTATCCACTTTCTGTATTCAGCATATGCTTTCAGTTGGGGTCAGATTTAAGATATTCTTCTCTAAGTTTGAATTTTTTTTTCTATTTTTAATGAATCAGACTATATATCGACGGATTGCTTCATACGAGGACTCTAACGACTTTAAGAAAGATGTCAGGTAAAGCTGATGTTATGAAAACATATTTATTTTTTAATGCCAAACACTATGTTTAAAGAATGGTTACATTCAGATGTATTTTACTTGGTGGCATAAAATTTTTGTCTAGTGTTTATTTTTAAATGCTTCGTGCTTTCTAGCGTAATATGATAATCGCAAATTGTTATTTTTCCTTTTGGGAGCAAGGCAGCGATGATCTTGCATGTAAGGCAAAAGAACCCTAACCTCAGTATGACTAGGTGATAATTTTTATTTTTTCATGCATCCACTAGGCTGCTGCTCTCTCCTGTTAGGCTTGGAGCACTGGCAGTTACTTGGGCTGCTGGAAAATTAGAAACAAATGGCATTAGATTGCCGACAACACCTTCTTCATCAGCTGTCCAAAACCGTGTCTTGCAAGCTGCTGCCAAACATGAATCACAGCCATCTGATTCAGAAGAGGTGCAAGATCAGTCTCCCGAATCGGCTGCTCCTATCACTGAGAATGTAGATCTCTCTGAAGCATGAAGATCAAGTTTTTTATCTTAGTACACTGTTTCAACAAGCCTTGCATTTTGCTATATCAAGACTATACTGGCCTGAGTTATGGTTGCATGTAAACTGTCATAATGACTAACATACACTCAATAAAATTTCTGAAGCTGTAATGCCCAAAATCAATATTTCTCAACTAATCAAGAAATCTATCTTACACCTTCAAGGATTTTGGTCTCTATATATGAACTAGTTATCAGTCTCCCTGTTGAATTGAGAAAATGTCGAAGTGGACAAACAATGTGATTTTATTTGATCTTAGCAATGTCACCGAACAGAATTGAGGATGTACAAATAATGCTCGATCATTATGATTTGATTCTCTCATATACAACACCTGACCCATTTTGTTCTTTATACACTTATTTTTTCTAGCTTGTGAGCAGAGTAGTAGAGACGATGCATCATCTTTTACACTCACCTTTAGTGATACACACTGTTTGATCCCTTGTCAAGAATGTTTGTAGCACGGGAACCTGTACTTGGTTGGCAGGGAGCGTAATCAACATTGACAAAAACTGGTAAAAACTGATGCGGAAGTTCTTTGACAAGGGAGACAAGAGTCTAGTTATGGAGCAATATCCATCATTGTGTTCCATGTGTATATTGCTGATCCACGTTTTACTAAGAGAGCACAAGCCTGTGATCTTTGGTTAGCTGCAACTTTCCTACCTTAGCATGAACACAATTGTTTCACTCTTTCTCGGCTATAACTACAAAGACATCCTTGAGTGACCACCTTCGTCTCTCATTCTTGGCTGGGGGATTGATGACAGCTCTCTCAGCATCAGCCAGTCGATAGCCAATTACAATTTCTCTCCTTTGTCTGGCGCGTAGAAGTATTTCATAGAAACTCAATTCCTCACCATCACGGAGGTAAAGATCGGCTTGCCTTATATGCAACTCATTTCCCTGCCAAAATACAAGGATGACCTATGACTGACTGATTAAACAAAACAAGAAGATCAAGAAATCAGAAAGACTCAAAAACCTGTGGAAGAAAAACTCAAAGTAAATAATAAAAAAAAAAAACATTAAAAAAAGGCTAACAAAGAAAGTGAACGATAATGTGTCGCTAAGCATAAAGTGAAGGGCTCCATGGGATCTAGAGAGCTGCATTCTTGCACTAATTGATATGCTTGCAATAGATCCTCCCCCACAAATACAAATATTACTGTGTCAAAATTTACTCAAGTGTTTCGCCAAAAACTTACCAAGCTGTGTAAAGTATACAACAAGTAATAATGCAGAAAACTTGCATAAGTTGGTGCAAAAGGAGAAAGACGGGTGCTACTAGTTAAGAATGGTAGATAGCATGCGTTGGCATATATCAATTGAATTATGAAAGCCAGGAAATCAAAAAATTCAAAAGGAATTCTTTAAAAAGTAGTGGAAGAAGTTGTTACTGAAGAAGAGGAGATCCTTCTCCTTTAAAAGACTACAGACCAACACGTCAACCCCCACAGCATACACAATATCATTCACATCAAGCTTAAATGAACAAAATTATACCAGAAAAACTGTTACCGAATTTATCTGCAGTCATACACGAGCATATACCTGAAAACAGCAAAAAATTTACACATACACGCAACAGGCATCTCGAAAATAAGTACTTGCAACCATGATATAAAACATGATAATAACCATAAATTGATGCATGCCATAGTACATATGAAGCATATAAATGGCACCACACAATACATACAAAATTATCTTAAGTTGCTTCTACCAAAAAAAAAAAAAAAAAAATCTAATCCCAAACTCAATCTCAGTTATTCAACTACAAAACAGAAACCTGGAATAAAAAGACCAACCAGGCAAAGTTATTTCAAGAAATCCTTTCTAATTTGTCTCCAAGTGATACTTTTAGATCAACTTTCTTCAAAAAATCAGAGTTTTTCCCTTGGTATATGAAGTACCAATAAAAATAGAGATGCCATCTATCCTTCAAAATGGAATAATAAGACCAACCAGGTAAAATTATTTCCTGAAGTCAAGATTATATATGTGGAAAGATAAACTTGTTTCAGAAATGTAAAAGATTACCTCCTCTGCAAAAAGCTCTTCTAATACATCATTAATCTGTCGATCCTCTGCAACCATGGCCAATGCCATGCTGACAAGCTCATTTGACAGAACATAATCACTTATCTTTGACATAGATAGTAGATTTTTAGTCCTTGGGTCCAAAATCTCACTGATTATGACCGACTTATCTGATGCCTGCTGCATTTCTCCGATCCAAGAGCCCTGGGAGAAACTTCCTCTATGAACTTGGGAAACCATTGCTTCTCGATATGGTAGACGCTTTGCCTACAAAAACAAAAAGTGAGCCTTCAAGTCAATCTAAAGTTAGATAATCAATGTATCAGAAGATCAATTTATCTGATAAACAAAAAACATCTGCATATCTGGCAGTTGGCAAGTTTAACTACCACAGGTCTTTACCTTTTGGGTAAAATCTTAATCTCCTAAGGGAACTTCCATGTTGAAATAATGGTGGAGAACATTTACATAAGTAGTTGAATGATCAGTGGTGTCAAAAGCAAGCTCCTCAAGACATCAATCTCAGAAGGAGGGATGCCAAAGGGGCTCCATCCATCAACAGTTGATTATTTTCAAGCTCAATAAACAGCATTTGATTGGCAGTAAACTGAAATCACTAAATTAAAAATCCCATTTTGCATTTCATGGGAAGACTTGAATAGATTCTTATCCTTATTCCGTAATTAATAGGAAAAAGAAAAATATTGGTGGCATTTCTCCCAATGACTTATAATCTAATCATAAAATAGAATATCACTACAGAAAACCAGTGAACATGTTGGAATGAGTTTCAATATCGAAGGTTACCATTGAAAGATGAAATGGCTACAGACCACTGGTTAGAATAACTGATACTAGACAAATTTAAGAAGGTCAAAGGGCCAAGGAAGAGCAAGAAAACTTGGAAGAGGTAGTGCATATGACATGCTAATATATAATTCATCAATTTTCGCAACTGATAAGGCTTTGCATAGAACTGAATAAAGAAGGGGGAATCGTGAATGTGACACCAATTAGTTTGGTAGGCATTATAGAGTTGCATCAATGTTCGTCTAAAATTATAAATACCTGAATATCGCGAATCAACAATAATGTGGCAAGAGATCGAGAATCAGCTTGAATTGCCGAATCTTCTACAGATTCATCAGCCAAAATTAAGATCTGGCAAAACATCAGAAAATATTACACCAAAGTATATTTCATAAACAATTCTTTAAGAACATTGCACAAGCCCCTTCATGGGACTAATGACAATCTCCTGGTTGCAATCTGGGTATGTGCATAATGGAGAAAAGACCCACTAAAGTTATCAGTGGTTCAGCAATTTAGAGCAAATAAGATACTGACCAGTAAGAGCAAAAACTACAACACTAGTCTAATCTAACTTACTGAATCAAATGATTCCAATGGAAGGCTTTCCAGATGTCTTCTTATTACTGCATTGCCCTCCCGATTGACCAGTGATATGTTGACCAAGCGGCTGATATCAAGACCACCATCAATAAGCTTCTTCTCTCTCTCCTTTTCAGGAACCTCATTGAACATCCAAAGCTCTGAACCAGGTGCTAGAAAGGCATCTAGTACCTGAGAAAACACAACTGAGATTGCTTAATGATAGAAAAAGACTATCAAGGTTTCTAAGACTGCAGGCGAAGCTGTTGACAGGGTTTAATCTTAATTCCAATAGTAAGCTGTACACAAAGCAATGCAGATGTGTTATATCAGGAACATATTTCTGAAAACTCTGTACTGCCACAGCTTGTATGCTCAGAACTGTGTTGTAAGAATACAAGGAGCGTGACTTCATGATCCTTAGTAACTTTACCATAATCATGTCTTCCATATCACGCCGCCAACCACAAAAGAGTATCCTCTCTGTAGAGTTTGGAACAATAAAGTCTTTGGGAAGATGTCCTCTTCGTACCTGCAGCATTCATGTCAAGAAAGAAAGGAATTAGGGGCTTCAACAGAAAGAACGTACCACAATCATATCATCAATGTCCCGCCTCCATCCACAAAGTAGAATCTTCTGTGGCTTTCTTGCTGGTCGGGGATTGTGTATGAATGATACTTCATTGACCTGAATGACCAAATTGATTATACTCTAGTGAGTCTTAGTTAATTTTTCCATTATGTTAATGCCTGTGTTCATAAAAGAGGATTTGTTGCCCAGCCTTACTATTCATTGTAGTTTGTGATATCTCCTTTCTTGATTTTGTTTTATTTAGGAATTTGAAAGGAAGGACATGCACAGAGTGCACAAACACTAGAATTATCATACAAATAGACAGCCAGACAAATCTTTGGCATTCTTTCTCCCCATTGTCAGGAGTACCAAAGAAAACATAGAAACACCAGACACATTCAGAGGTTCTACTCAGTTGCCAATGGGAACAGCCTAAAAATGCAAAAACATGTGGTACCTATATAAATTATAAATACAGTTGGTAGTTTTATAGGTTTTAGCAAACTAGGCTGAATGATGTATTGGTGGTTGTATATCATAGATTATAAATACAGTCGGAGACTACAACACTCCCATGGCAATTTTGCCAACAATACCCCTCTTCTCCCTTCTTCCAACTATGATAACATGATAACAGAACTCATGTGATAATCAAGCAGCCTTACCCTTTGGCTCAAATCCAGTGTTTCATGAAACAACAAAAATCATTGAAGTTCACTACCATAATGCTTGAGAGCAACTTGTGAAGATGGTCATTTGTGCACAGTTCGAAGATTATTGGACCAACTGTTTTGGCTCCAAAGTTAGATACACTTGTTACCGGTGAGGATTGATATATAAGCTTCAGCTTGAGCGGAAGTTCTAAGAAACTAGGATGCAGGATGTATTTATCTTTCCATGTAATATAGTCAAAGAATAGAATATGTCTGCATCAATTTTACCAACAACCTTTCTCTCTTCCCCTTTCTCTCTCTTAACTACCATATGACATGATTCCAGTAGATGGATATCTTCAATCCTTTTGCTCCTTAGGATAAGGACTCATAGCAATACTATACAATAGGCAAGAGTTAGTGGCTGACTTTATCATTTCACGTGTGTTAGGCTGGGAGAAGGTCATATACTTGTAGGCTATCTATTCATAAAGTTTTAGACAAGGTCACTGCTTTCATTAGTGTACAATTTCCTTGCACAAGAACCGGAATTAGAACCAAAAACACAGAAAAAAGAAAAAAAAACCAACAACAACAACAACAGCAACAGAGCAAAAAAGTGAATCAGGAATGGAACTATCTGTTCATGTCCTGATCCTAATTTGATCAGATGAGAGGATTTAAGCTAAGCTACCAATCGGTGAACTAAGTGATGGTTAATCATATATTTGGTGGTGTTTTATGTGGTGAGGTCAGTACGTATTAGCATGACTTGTGGATAGCCCTAAGCAATTCTCTTTTACCGCTATTGCCTAGATATGAAAACCGAGAAGTATCACAGAATAAGCAAAACAAAGAATTTAAATCATGAAAGCTTTAAACACACCATGGGCAATGTAGCTGGAGAATAGGTATCATCATCCTCTGCAATGACAAGTACTTCATCACCTTCTTGTAGAACATATGAGTCGTCAGGATTCAAAATAATTTTTCCACCATATAATGCAGCCTTGACTCCACAAGGAATAGCATCCGGGAAGCTAATCAGTACATCTTCAAATTGCATTCCATCCAACTCTGGCCACCTTTTGATGTAGAACTCGCAATTTTCAAAACCAAGGATATCTTCCCATATCTGTGATATACCAGTCGATTAGACAATATACCAACTCAATCTTAAAGTTATAGATGGCAGATAAAGTCACAAATTTTATTTACAAAATATTTTGCAGTAAATGAGACAGGGACATTAAATTGCAGTTGACTGGGTAATTTGCTCTATCATTAATTGCCTTGTATAACATATGTACTCTCCAAGTGGATATGTATCTATTGGACATCCCAATGAAGTTGGAGTTACTAATTTGACCTGAGCAAGGCCAGGCTGGCGAGCACATTGAATCATCATGCGACCAATTACATCATGGGCAACAACAGTTTCAACAAGATCTCCACCAACAAGTTTGACGAGGACTTCATTGTCAAGATCACTGAGTTCCACCACTATGTGACCCCTCAGCCCTTCTTTTACACCTGTTAGACTTAGAACCGTTCTCAGTGCCCGAGCATCACTCTGATGACAAGAAAATAATATTATAAGGCTTTTATCAATATTACATCATAAAGGAATATTTCTTTCAAAAAAAAAATGTGGACCTGATCAGCATTTCCATCTTCAGCAAGAACAATCACGGCACGAGCCTTGGAGACAGATACCTGAGAAAATTTTGTACATAGCATGCTCAGATAAGCTTGTGGCATATAAGTAGATGAAAATAATATACAGGGTAAACAGTTTTCTTATCAGTACTAGTCATGAATGATTTCTATTTTCTAAAGCATAGAATATATTGGTCATCAATGTTCTCTTGAGAATCTATATTGTTATTTCATGCACATTGATATCAGTAAAGGCCTTTTTTATGATCCACTATTTTTCCAGATGTACATTAGAAGTCGGAAGCCAGGAAGATACTGTGGCATGTTCAGGGAGAGAATGCAAGGTACATGAGAAAAGAAGAAGAAATGAAGAGATTAAAGCAAGCTAGTTACATTGAAGATCAGGGAAACCGTTTGAATGCTTCAAAAGAAGAGGACCAAATAGAAGATTGTAAATCTAACTTAACCTCATACAGAAATAATGATAATAATAATAATGATAATGATAATAATAATAATAATAATAATAATAATAATAATAATAATAATAATAATAATAATAATAATAATAATAATAATAATAATAATAAAATCTGTAATTGTCATTCAAGAGTCTTAGTCAAAGTAGTCGGAAAGGTAAGAAGTTGGATAAGTAATCAATAAGTCATTTAAGAATAGTTGAGGTTTCAAGGAGTCTTATTATTAGTTGGATTGGCAGTCAAAGCCGGAGAAATTGAGTCAGCTCTAGAATTATCCAAAAGTCTGTAAGAGGGATCTTCAATGTAATTTGAGCAGAACTTCAAGAATTTGAAAGTAATTCTAGTGATATTTCAGAATATCTATTTTCTTTTAAAGTAGAATTCTAATTAATCGGATTCCTGTTCAAGGAGGTGCACTCTTCCCACGATATTTTCATTCCCTATCCTTCTACCCATCCATGTTTCCCTTCACTATCAATATTCCCAATTCCATAAATCAAGTAAATTTCCAGTGCTGCATCAGTTTTGGTATCAGAGCAGGTTCTAATGTGGGCTATTCTACAATTAAATGGCAACAAGTGGAAGAGAGTTCTGTGACAGACTTTCTGACTGTGAAAGAGATGATTTATTGCTGAATATGGCCAAGAAATTCAAACCCACTCTGCAAGGGTTGCCAGTTTAGAAACTTGAAGGGAGGTAACAACAATCAATCAAGAAAATGAAGGCCATTTTGCTTCTCTGTACCCCACCAAAAAATCTGAATCTCGTGGAGGGTGTCGAACAAGTCACTATGATAATGCAGCATATTCTTGCAGCTCCCAAAAACTTTACAGACAACAAATGGCCTAGAACTCACATCTTTCACACCAATGCCAACTCTGGAGATTAGGTGGTCAAGCTAGTCATTGATAGTGGAAGTTGAGCAACGTAGTTTCACAAGCTCTTGTGGAGAAGGTGAAGCTAAAATGTCGAGAACATCCAGAATGATGCAGGAGCATCTTAAAATTAGAAAGTTTTTAGTTTTTTTAGATTCTTATTAGTTTTCCTTCTTTATTTAGGTTTCTATTTCAAAAGTTTCTATCATTTCTTGTTTCTTTTTTCCATTCTACTTAACTATTTAGGAGCTTTTAAGTAATTAAAAAATAGGATTGGTCCTAACAGCCACAAAAGGACAATATTAATCACATTACAAGGTATTGTTTTTAGAATTATAATTGAGAGATTTCAAACCCTAATTCTATTTTTTCTATTTCAGCTTCGATTACTATTGAATTTCAGTTAATTTCTTATTTCAATTTTGGTTTCATTGCCTTTTCCCTACATCAAATTGGTACCGAAGCCACAAAAAAAAACATACACCCCCCATATCCTAGATTTGTCCTTTAGGTTCACTTTAAGCCATGGTTGGGCATGGTAGAGGCTGTGGAAGAGGAAACCATGTCATCAAAAAGAATTGACTGAGAAGAGACGTGATTGAAGAGTTGTTGTGGGATGTACAAGCATTGCAGTGACAGGAATTTGTGGGAGCCTGAATGGAGATTCTGGAAGGTGACCACAACCCCTTAGACATGCCGGAAGGTGGCTCTGAGGATGATTTTGAGATGGGGGACTCTGAGAATCCCTTTCATAATATTGGAACTGCAAATTTTGCAGCGAGAGGTGGACAGGAAGAGATGTTACTGCATGCCGTGGAATTATATGGTTTTCATGGGCAATTACATGCTGAAGTTTACTTGGATTGGAAGCCACTGTAGGAAATTACTTTGAGAGGAAACTTGGGGTGTCATGACACTCGAGTTGAGTCGAGTTGTGTCAATACCTGAGCTCGGCTCGGGCGTTGGTTAGGTGAGCTCAAGCCCGTTGAGCTTGCATTTCTAGAGCTTGAGATCAGCTTGAAGTGTCATCGAGTAGTGTCATGAATTCAGTTAAATTACATTCTCTCCTAATTAATTTATGTGAGATAATATATTCAAAAGAATATACATATAAACATAATTTTACATATAAAAATTATTTTAAAAAAATATATATAATTATATTGGGTAACTCGACGAGCCTTCGAGCTCGACACAGTATGGGCTCGAGCTCGAGCTCGAGCTCAATGCTGAACTACCCGAGCTCGAGTCGAGCTTTGGGACCCGTGACACTACCCAACTCTCATAACACCCATAGAGGAAACCCATGATTGAACTGAGAAACATACTATTTATGAAGGTCAATCTAAAAGGTGCAGCACTTCAATGTGTAAGAGAGTTGAAGAGCAGCAAGCATGACAAGGAAAGCAAAAAATCAGTACGTGGGAACATTTGAAAGCAAAGATGCAGAAACAATTCTTGCTTGTAGATTATGCAATGGAGCTTTATGAACGATTTCACTTGCTCAAACAAATGGTAGGTCAGCTAACCAATATACTTCTGAATTCAATAATCTGTCTATTAGGGTTGGCTTGAATGAAACCAATGAATAGTTAACGTCCCACGATCTTGCTGGATTGGATCAAAGTATTACAGGTGAGCTAGGAGTGGTTTGTGTATTTAACTTAGAATATGCTCGACAAGAAGCCTTACAAGCTGAAAAGCAAATTTTGCACAGTGAAAGGGGTTTCCCAAGGCAGTTTCAATGGTGGTAGTGGATCTGCTTCAACTAGTAAAACCAATGGAGGGAGCATAGGTATGACAAAGGAAAGAACGGAGTATGCATTGGAGCACAACCCAATTTTGGCAAGACAGCTAGTGCATCTCAAATTAGGGTTTAAGCTGTGGTGAAAGGGGACACACATCCTATACTTGTCCTCGAAGAAGAGTGGATCTGGTTTGAGGTTGATGACAAAGGGAGAGGTGTCAAAACCTGTTTATGATGATTTTCATGAAGAGAATGATGAAGTTGATGTCTACTCAGCATATGGGGACTTTGATTATTTGTAGGGTGATGGCAACAACACCCAACTATGATAAGGAAGATAGGAGAAGGAGTATTTTCAAAACTCGTGTTCTTTGTGGTGGTAAAGTATGTGATTCAATCATTGAGGGGGGAGGGTAGAAAATTGCACTTCCAAAGAAGAAGAGGAGAAGCACAAGTTGCCTACCAATAAACACCCTCATCCATACAAAATCCAATGGGTAAAAAGGAAGCATGGATTACCAGTGACATCTCAATGCTTAGTCAAATTTATCATGGGAAGTAATTTAGAAGAGGAGGCATTATGTGATGTTGTGCCTATGGATGTATGTCACATTGTTTTAGGTCGACCCTGCCTTTCAATCATGATATGGACCATCACACTAAAGAGAACACACTCATTCTACAGAGGTGGCAAGAGATTGAGCAACACCAAAAATCATTAACAAGTTGAATGGTTTCCCAACTCCTGAAGAGTTAGAGAATAAAGCCAAAGAAGCACAAGTGGCATATACAGTTGCTAGCAAGGTTAAATAAACTTGGCCATGGTGGAGACACAAATGAAGACCCTCTAGTCATTCAAAAGTTGCTGACAGAATTTGCTGACTTGGTTAGTGACAATCTGCCATATGGCTTACCACCAATGAGAAGCATTCAACATGCCCTAGACTTGGTACCGAATCTGCCACCATACAGGATGCCACCTTTACAGTGACTTAAAATGCAGAAATAGGTTGAAGAGCTGCTAGACAAAGCATTAGTGTGTGAAAGCAAAAGTTCATGTGCTTGTCCAGCCTTGCTAGCCCCTAAGAAAGATGCTGCATGGGAAATGCTTGTCGAAAGTCGAGCTATAAACAAAATTACTATCAAGTATCGATTTCCAATTCCACACTTGGAAGGCATGTTTGATCAACTGGCTGGCTCTAAAGGATCGATTTGAGAAGTGGATATCATCAAATTGGACTATGAAGTGGAGATAAATGGAAGACTGCCTGGTAATGCCCTTTGGCCCTTCTAATATGACTAGTACATTCATGAGGGTCATGACTGAGTTACTTAAACCTTTTCTGAAGCCTTTTCTTGTTGTTTATTTTGATGATATTTTGATCTATAGTTGAAGTGAGGAGGAGCATTCAATTCATTTGCTTAAAGTATTGGTGGTGTTCCAAAGTGTGAGGTTGTTTGTAAACTTGAAGAAATTTTCATTTCTATGAAGTGAATTGATGTTTTGGGATTCATTGTCTCTGAAGATGGACTAAAGCCAGAACCTGAAAAGGTTAATGCAATTAAGAGTTAGCCAGCACCCGAGTCAGCCAAACAAGTCAGAAGTTTCCATGGATTAACCTTGTTGCTTATCTAGAGTTCAATATATAATATCTGGAAAGCAAGATAAGAGGCTCAGAACAAACAATATGCAAAGAAAGATGAATTTTATTCCCATTATTCAAGTTGCTAGACAATGAAAATCCAAAATTCTTAACCTTAATAAATAAGGGCGTGTTTAGTTGCAGAAAACAAGGGTGTTTTCCAGAAAACATTTTCTAAGAAAATGAAATTGTGTTCAAATACTCCACTTTTCAATTTTTAGAAAGTAGAAATTAGAAAACACTGTTTTCTAATTTATAAAGAGAAATAAAAACAACCTTATGGTTTTTTTCTACTATTTTTCATTATAAATAAAATGCGTATTTTCTAAAATTTTCTAAATTTTCTACTCTTTTCTCTAGAGATAGGAAATATGAGAAAATTAGAGATGGAAAATTAGAGAACATTTTCCACGACTAAACGCACCCTAAGCAGTCCACAAGTACCTTGTTCCAGACACTAAAGGATCTTTAACTTGGTATCAGCTAAAGGCATTCACATCAATTTGCATGCATGCACTCAAAGAAACAAACATATCACAAATAGTGTTGGTTCTGATTCAAATCAAAAGTCTTATTTCCAGCTTAATCATCTTTGCAGCCATCAATTTTGAAATTACCTTATTTCTGATAAAGATTGCACTAGTCAAAATAGAACATATAAATTGATTAGAACAAGGATAAGTAGATAAAATTGAGTCCATTTTTTGCTCAGCCTGATGGTGTTAAATATGCATGACCGATTGACAGATCCACCTAAGGATATTGACGGTGTTAAATATGCATGACCTATCGATAGATCCACCTAAGGAAAACAAAGTAGTAGGCAAAGGGGCTGACATAGGCAAACGTGTGCACCTTTTTGAGGTCTGCAAGAATTAGAGGACTTCCGCTTCTGCATATAACGGACGTTCCTTTAAAATCAAACTCCATTTTAGCAATGTCAAGTTCCATCTCTTCCTTATCATGCTCAGCCATTACAACGACGATTCCTCCACCCAAACTCTCATTTGCAATGGCAAGCTGATTCAGCAAAGATCCCTAGTTTCACAACTCGTTGAAGTTAATGGAGAATTTTGAGAGAAAGAGAGAGAAAGAGTAGATAAAATACTATATTGATGGAAAAAGAAATCATTGCAACAACTACTGTAGGTTACCAAACATGTTCACTTTTTGCAGGAGACATTTACAGGCCAGTAAAGGCCCTTTTTCTTACTACTTATAACCATAACACCTTCCACAAACATCCAATGTAAACAACACACAGCAAGACCAAAAGTTCTTCCTTGACCAATCCCAGACTGCTCATTACGGGGAGCCCGCACCCCCCTGCAATGCATTGTTCTCATTCACAAGGACATCGGGCTAAGTTTGGGACTTCTATTGTGGGTCCAGTTCATCTAAAAGACCATATTCCCATCCATCTGGATGCATGTATGACCTCAAGAATGTAACCAGAACACGTGTCCATGGTTTTCGGTAACCATGTATTTTGACAAGTGAGAAATCACATCCTTTTATCCATGTCATGTGGAAACAAATAAAACTATAGGGAAGCATGCCCTGATGAAACTGCAAATTATATTTGTTATTTCCTCTTAGTCCTTTCCCCATGCATGGTTTGGTGAATGAAATAATAAGTAAAAGAATGACATGTTAGTACTAGAGTTTAAGCAGCTGGTTGTCACCATGTTATGCAATTGTTAGCTACTTTGTACTGCTTGAGCATCAATTCACCCTTTCTCATCCCCATGACAGTCATTCCATGTCTCGATTTTTCTTTTGGGATCAAACCGCATAATGATTATAGCAGCCAATGGTCATATGCACCTAATGTAGAACAATTGTTTTGCCTTTTGGAAGACAAGAAATGCAATTGTGGACAAGGTTTATATAAATTTTGTCGGAACTTAAAAATGTTCCTAGAATTAGTACATGTTCCTACTGCACAAGTCATTAGAGGAAAGCTCCACCTACAGCCAAGTTGGCTTTATAAATCAATTGCCATTATGATTGTTAAATGCATATGATACGAGAGAGTCAACATTTCTACAGCTTTGGAATTACAGAAGCTCAAAAATTGAAAACTTTAGTGAAGAAAGAAGGTAAGTGTGTAAGTTACCAGTTTGTCACTCCACCCAAGAATTAGAGTATGGTTTTGTTCTACCACCTCACTTCTTCCTTTCCTTAGAGAGTCAAACTTCTCTGAAATGGCATCAGAAACAAGACCAAGCATCATAGCAAATATAAGCATCCCACCAAAACTAATGGACACTGAGACCAGCCTTGGCCCAAAGCCTTCGGTATTTGCATGGTTGCCTGAGTCCGCTACAAATGTCCATGACAACCAAAGGCAATCTGCCAAGCTATCATCAGTCACACCAAACAGTGCCAATCCACCAAGGAAAATAAGTAGAAGGGTTGCAATTAACAAGGTTAACGATTTCGCATATGGATGAACTGACAAAAAAAGGTCTATCCGATACGCTAACTTCTTGTTTAATGATACTTCTTCAGACAAATGGTCTGATGATCTTCTTGATCTTGACACAAGCTCAACATAGTTAATAACAAGAAGGGGAACAGATAAAAAAGCGAGGGAAATAATCAGAGCTGATATTTTTAAGCTTCTGTTATGCAAATGATCACTCTCCTGCATTCCAGAGATGTCAGTAACTGTAGAATCCAATAGATCACAAGCTTGCAGTTTGATATTGAGTATAGCTAGCTGATCCTGCAAAAAGCACATCCAAATTGACGTATCAAAGAAATGGCTCAGATAACAACTACATTCTTCAATGAGATTATCAAAATGGTTAATCAGATCAAGGTTTCCATGATGAAAAATGAAGAATTCTGGAAAATGTGTTTCCATAACCAAAACAACTACCAATTGAAGCAAAGTGGTTGATGTCTTGATCAAAATCTGATATATGGGAGTACAACTCTGATTTTGGACTAGTTCACCCTTATAAAAAATGGAAAAACTACAAAAAATATTTAAGTGATCAATAGCTGAGCACAAGCCCACTTCAAATATGCAGAAATGGAAATAGATTATTGTCTAGTAAGTGCACAAGTTCTGTCCCCAAAAGGAACAAGATATCTAAAAAGTGCACTGTGCTCTATCTATCAAGGTCTCCAACAATCCCTAGAGACAAGGTTCCAGGACTTGAGCAAGTAAAATAAGTAATAAGAACTTTAAATTAGTTGTATGAATCTCAATTTTGGGGAAAAAGCCCAAACTGAAATGCCTGATGATGTAGAACAAAAAGAAAAATTCGTAGTGAAACACTAGATTTGTTCTCATGTTCACCTTTCCTGAAAAAATACCAATTGAAATAGACGGTCTCAAGAACCACAGAAGTACCTTGAGGAATATCCAAACAATCAAGTAATACTTATGATGATAATATCACATTGCGCACCAACCTAATTTAAAAAAAAAAAGTAAAAAAAAATATTATACCTGAAACTCATTGACCTGCTTATTTAAAGAGATGTTCCGTTGCATCAAAGAAGAGAACACTGTCATTAACGCCTGCAACCAAGCACAAAAAGTAAGAGCCTGTTTGATCATTCCATATAAGGGAACCACTTATTTTGCACTTCTTAGGAAAATCACTACTGAGAAATTGAATTATTATTATCGCTGTTGTCTCAAAAAAAAAAAAATCATGATATTTATGAATGTATATATATAGCATGACTCTCCTCTTAATCCAGGATTCGGACTTGCAAAAGAAAAAAGAATAAAGTAATATATACAACACTTAGGCGGAGTTATATAAAATAAATAAAATAAAACCATCTAAATTAAACCCTTTTGAACCACAATTAGCAACGAGCAAGCATTTCACAATAGAAGTGTGGAAATATTTGGGTGAATTTTGTATAAAAGTGTTAACAGATATTTTCAATAAAATTCGGCAAACTAAAAGAATGCCTCAAATATGAAAGAAAAGTGTAATTATACCGCTATATAAAAATAAATGAGACATACAGGATTGCTCCAACTATAAAGGAATTAAACTTATGAGCCATATTATGAAACTATGCGAGAGAGTAATAGAGTATAGATTGAAATCGGAGATAAATGTGTCTCAAAATCAATTTAGATTTATATCAAGAAGACTTACAACGGAAGCAATCCACTTGTCAAGTCATTTGATGGAGACATATAGAGTATAGAAGAGAGACCTACATATGGTATTCATTGATCTAGAAAAAGTATATGATAGGGTTCCCGAAAACTTATTGTGGTGGACGCTGATGAAAAAAGGGATATTTTTGAAATACATTAATCTCATTAGAGATATGTATGAGAGAACTGTAATCGGCGTAAGAACTTGCAAGGATTTGAGCGATAGTTTCACCATTAACATTAGACTCTATCAAGATTCGGTATTAAGTCTCCTCTTTTATACAATAGTGATAGATAAGATCATAAAAAATATTCAAACTAAAATACCATGATATATACTTTTTACAAATGATATAGTGTTAGTTGATGAAACTAGGGAGACTGTTAGTGCTAAACTAGGAGACTCACATTGAAATCTAAAGAGTTTAAATTGAGTAGATTAAAACTCGAATATATGAGATGTAGGTTTAGGGACAATTATAAGAATGATGAAGAAACGATTAGGTTAAATAGGTAAAATGTATCAAAAAATGAACGATTTAGATATCTAGATTCTATCATTCAAAATGATAGCAATATAGATGGAGATGTGAACCATAAAATTCAAGCGGATTGGATGAAATGAAGAAAGGTATCCGGACTTCTTTGCGATTGCATGATGCCATTACATTTGAAGGGAAACTTCTATAGAATCGCGATTAGACCTATACTATTGAATGGTACTGAGTGTTGAGTTATTAAACAATAACAAGAGCAAAAAATGGTTGTAACAAAAATGAAAATATTTAGGTGGATGTATGGAAAAACTAGAAGAGATAGAATTAAAAATGAAAAATTTCGTAATAAATTGAGGGTTAATTTAATTGTTGATAAGATGCGAGAGTGTCGTTTGAGGTGGTTTGGACATGTGCAAAGAAGATCCAAAAATGCACCGGTTCGGAAAATCGAGAACTTAAATATAGGAGATCTAGTAAAAGTAGAGATAGGTCGCTAAAAATTTTAATACAAATTATCCGTAAAGACATGAAAGTTAAGGGTTTAGAAGAGAAAATGGTTTTGGATAGGAATGGATGGCGTAGAAGAATCCGCACAAATTAAATCAATCTATTTTAGAAATTTATCTATTAATTCATTTATTTATTTTTCTTTTTATCTTCTTTTTATTTTTATTTTTATTTTTACATATATATATTTTTTATTATTTCATTTTTTTTCTCTACCTTTTTTAAATTTGTCTCTCAAATGACTGACCCCAAATATTAGGATTAAAACTCGGTTTGTTGTTGTTGTTCACAATAAAACATTACTACCATGAATGGTGTCATTTGTACGCAAATTATTATTAGAACCGGGATTTTACTAGGGAGAATTCAAAGAAAGAATTGGATTGAAATTCTACACAATTTTGAATTAGATTGTTTATAAAATCAAATACGCAGAATAAGAAATCTTAATAACTATATTCACTTGCATATATAAAAATAGCTAACAATATAATTTACAAAACAAATTTATCATAAAAATAGAATAATACCCAAGAGATTGAGTCAAAACAAGATGGACAGACTTCTCACGATAGTCGGTCCTTTATAAATTGTTTTCCGCTTATTTTGATAAATTTAAAATTACTCAAATTTGAAAATACTTTGAGATATTTTTTTTGTTCCAAAGTGTCATTTAAAAACTGAAGAAAGTATTAATTATTATTATTATTATTTTATTTTTATCCTTATCCCTTGTTATGTAACTAAATACTTAATTTCAACAATAACAACCACATGAACTTTAATCCCAAATTTTGAGATCGACGTACTAAATGCTTAATTTCAATATGATTAAATTTTTGAAGTATAATTTGGTTAATTAATAATACCTTTTTTCTTGAATTGTGATTATAACAATAACAACCAAACCTTTATCTCATCAAGTGGGGTCAACTTACAATGATTTTCTCTAAAATTGTGGTTATTCAATTATTTCCTTAATCTTTGTGTAATAACCTTAAAAACACTTAAAGTAGAACATGTTCATATGTTAAGTGTTCTTTTTTTTTTTTTTTTTTTTTTGGTCGAAATGGATTACCATGATTCCATTTGATTTTGGAATCATATGCTCCATGTAGCATTACTCTCAAAATACTATATTACACCCTATCACCCGATGCTTTGTAAAATTTATAGTTGGTTTTTCTATATATATATATATATATATTTTACCCACCGGCATAAGCGAAAATGAAACTACTTAGATTTCAAAACAAACATACCCTAAACCTAATTCCTCAATGCAAGGGGGGAGAGAGAGTATAGGGAGAGTTGACTTACGACCACCCTAAATGCTGTCTGCCACCGAATCCTCACCGGAAAACCGAACACCCAATAAAATTTCTCATCTCCAACAGCTCTGTCCTTCGAAGCCTCCTCAAACCGATCGCTCGGCTTCTCCTCACGAACCTCCGTCTCCGGCGACTTCTCCAACCTTCCAATAACACCATATTTCCTCCGAATCCTGCCATACTTGTTAACTCCAGCACTTACCGAGCTCGAAGACAACGATGGCGGCAGGTATTGAAACGACGTCGTCGGAGAGCAGTAGTGAGGGTACGAGGAGGAGGAGGATTGAGATCGAGAATCCGAGAAGTAGGGTTTGGGAATTCTAGAGGATCGAGTAGCGGAGAATCTTCTACGGTTTCGATTTAGGGTTTTTGTGGGAGGAGATGATAATGATGGCGAGGTGCGGTGGACGAAGGAAGACGAAGGGAAGATCCAGTCCCTCTCTCCGTTGAAGGACGAGTCTTGTTCCTGTAGGGACATATCGGGTATTCTGAAATTTGTTGAGGGCTTTTCGTGGAAGTGAGATTTTTGGTCTGCCTACTCTGGGTTTATAATAGAGTTTGTGCTAAATATTTTAATTAAGGGGGTCGGTTGTGTTAACGATGCATTTAATTAATTAAACTAATGCAACTACAAAAAGGACATAAACTTCCCCAAGGAAAAAAAAAAAACCCAAAACGGGACGTTTTAGGCTGCCCCGCCTTTTGTTATTCTCTCTCTCTCTCTCTCTCTCTCTCTCTCTCTCTCTATATTTTAAATTTTAAATTTTTAGTATTTTATTTATTATTTTTCATATTTTAATATGATATATTTTGATAATTTTAATATATTTTGGCATTTCAATATTTTTTTTCTTTATATGAATTTCATTTATTAAATAATTCACGTCTAGTTAATGAATATTATTAATAAAATTATAAAAAAAAATTAATATATTTTTTGCAATGCATACCAAAATTAAACAAAAATAACTTGCAATGCCAAATGCAATGCAAGGAAAAAACTTTATTGCTTTGTAGATTTGCAATGCAAACCACAAGTTGCGACAATGAACACCATGACGTTGCTATACAAGTGCACCTGATAATTGTCGCAATATTTCTCTGCAATCAAAATTTGTTTTTGTGTCAGAAAATATTTTTGCGACACTTTTTTTTGCGCGACTTCCACCGGCTTGTGACAAAGATAGTAGTTCTGATAGCTTCCTGAGCTCCACTTTCCTTTTGAGCCCATCCAATGCATCCTTCGTAATATTCAGTTGCTCCACAGTGAGGTGCTCGATAGGAGCTTCCGACCAATCTGGCACATGCATTGCTTTGATAGCTTGATCAAGCTCTTCACCTCGCTTTTTCTTGATCTCCGATTGATACTCCAGGTGCATGAGTTCTGCATTCAGGTCAGACAAATTTGCTTCTTGCTGGTTTATAATACCAGCATTTTGCTTCAGAAAACGGTCTGTGACCATTTCAACAGAAGGATGTCCAAATGAGTACACCTTCTTTCCCGGAGAGAAGACCACGGTAGCAACTTGAGCATCACATAGGGTAGAGAGTTCACTTGCCTTCTTAAATAAACCATTACGACGCCTGGAGAAAGTGACTTGAAAGTTACTTTGCTTCTCCATTTTCTCCATTCGGATTTTGCGTCTTCCATTGCCCTTCTTTTCCATGACAAAAAGAGCAAAAAGAGATTAGATGCCTAGTTGTATTTTTGCAATATGGTTGATGAGTAGGCTTTGCAAAAGACTCACAAAGATTTATGGTGCTTCATTCTGCGGTGGTAATGGTATTGAAGAAGTACATGGTCTCTGGCCATCACTCCTACATTGGGTTTCATCTCAATTCCAGTGCAATATACAAAATCATGCTAGAGATGCCATTACCTTCTATATACCTAAAGCAATATTTCAAACAAATATCAACATTGTTCTTTTTATTTGTTTGCTGTCAAATGAGTCTTATGAAACTATATTCAATGTTTTATTCATTTAAATCTTAACTATGACATGAAGATACATGTCCCATGAAATCTTTTCTGCATTTGATCTATCATTTGATTGATTGAATTTACTACCATCCCCGTGCTCATAGGATAATAGAATTGCCGTTGATAGGTGTGCGAGTACTAACCACTATCCGACGGTTATTGTTCAAATGCGAGAGTGCTTTCATCTTTAAAGAGCAATCAATCTCAAGATCTCGAAGCATTGTCCAGCTTGATTTCTCATCCTGCACCAAAAAAAAAAAAAAAAAAAAAAAAAATTGTCCAGCTTAATCCAGCATTGTGCAAGCAATTCGAGACGCAAATGAGCCTAAGTCCAGTCCAAGAGAAGTCTAGAACACACTCCAGAATAAGTCTAGAACAAACCCAGACATTATAGGCGAAATCCAAGCTCAATCCATTGAAAGCTTTGGGCTGCACTTTCCCTAGCATTGCTCCAATATTTCAAGATTCAAGCAGGGTCCAATGAAACCCACAATAAAGCCAAGAACAGCCCCAGAAGTGGCCCAGTTGGCCAAGGGCAGATTGGGTAGAAAAGTTTCTACGGCTAGAAAAACTAGCCGTTGGAAAGCTATCCACAGCTGGTTCTTTCTCTCTCCCTCTCTAATGGATAGTTTGGCCTCTTTTTTGGTATAAATATTTCCCTTACTTCTCATTTGTAGTATGGAAGAACATGGAAAAACAATGGAGAGCATTTGAGAGCATTGCAAATTTATCGAGAAGAATTGTGTACGAAGAAAGTTGGAGTAGGATCAAAAAGCTAAAGAATAATCTTCTCTTCAGTTGGAATGTCATCTCCACTTCTCTCTCAATCTCTCATGTTCCGAAAAGGTCCTTTCTTCATCTTTGAGCAATTGTCCCACTCTTGTATAGGGCCATCGTCCCTTGTTCCGGGCAATTGTCTCGCTTTCCTTATATAATGTTCTGCTCATAAATATAAAAGATGTTCCATTGTTCTTTCCATCGCTTTTTTTCTCTGATATCCTAAGTTCATTTATGCTATCAGAGTAATCATCTCCACATATCTTCAGGTATATCATATCCTATTTTTCTAAGATGGTATATCTAGTGCCATTTCAAAAATGTAACAAAGTGGAACAAATTACATTTCGCTTAATTTCTTGATCATCTCGAATTTCTCAGTTAAATATTGATATGGATGTTCCAGATACATTTTGTTTCTAGTACGGGTAAAATAAGGTTAAAATTGAAATTTCTTATATGAGGACCCAATATTTTAATTTTAATTTTCTTATGTTTATGTTAATGATGGAGACAATGTGGGAATGCTATTCAAGTCTGCTATGCAACTTATTCTAAATCTAAGCGTGTCGATGTGGATTGGTGGTTGTCTAAAATTCGAAGAAAAATCGAAGGACGCCAAGAGGAGGAAATGAAATATCAGTAGGAGTAGGCATGCATACAGCTAAACCTATTTTGCATGACATTCCTATTTCGTAAGATTATACTGGTGTAAGGAGCAATGCAGATGTCAATGCTTTTTTCTTCATATGAATTTAATTTATTAAAAACTTCACAATTATTTGATGAATATTATTATTACAATTAAAAAAGTTAATATATTTTGTGCAACGCATTTTGCAAAGCATCAGAATAAAAACATTTTAAATAAATTAAGGAAAATAAAACACTTTGCAACAACAGCATTTGCAACGCAAGTTGCATCACTAAAGCAGCAATGCAATTTGAGACAATGACTCTTGTGTCACAAAGGCATCACAGATTTTTCCAACGAACCACAACATATTTTCTGTCAAATTTCGTTGCATCATGCTACTGTCCGATGCCCCGGCGACAGTGGTCTAGCTCTTTCGCATTGGCTCTCTTGTCGTTGCAAAATTTGCAACGCATCTGCATTTCTTCATTGCAAAAAGATTTTGACGTGCACCTTTGCAACATACTTATTTTGCATGCCAAATAAGATATGTGAGCTTTTTGGTATGACTTATTGCAAATCGCCATCACAGCGGTGCTTTTTTTTGGTAATGAAAGGGACATTGGGTTGTGCCATATTGTTATGTCATGTGGCCGTGCATCGATCCCCTACCGGTCCCTGTGCTGTAGAGGCTTTCCATTTTGCTTGTAAGTATAATTTGACAAAATTTAAGTAGGTCTTCAGGGGGAGTTCTTGGGTGGTTATCCCTCAGATATCTGGTCTGTGGGTCTCTTTGTGTACGAGTTTTACACTGGGAAGGTCGTGTTACTTCGCCCCTCAAACAATGGCATGCTTTGTCTGCACACTGAATTAAAGGATCCTTTTTTCAAAAGAAGATGCTAAATGAGGGGGAGCTTGTAACATAAATAGTCAAGTTGTTATAGACACTTCTTCACAAAGATTAAAGTGTTTGTTATGTTGTGTGTGGGTGTGCATTCATTTACTTATCGATTGGAAACCACATATAGCATCATCTTGTAATTGATTTCCTATTGATATTTAATTAAAGAACAAAATTACCGACATTATTGAGGCTTCCATGTTCATTTTCACTTCTATGGCTAGTTCTTGGGTTTACAGCTTTACTGACAGTTGTGGATGTTAAATATTACTTCCATTAACTATTAAGGTTGTCACAACAACAATGGTCATAGAAAGGTAAGACATTTTGACCATGATCTTCGGAATTTTCTTCTCCCGGGCAAGAGTAAGATCTTGCCTAGAAAACCCTAGAGTTTAGGTTCAGCGATGCAAGAGCTTCCTAAATTTGCGGCAAAACTTGAATTTTGAGGGTAAAGGGTAGAAGGTTAATCCTTGGATTTTGAGGGAAATAAGGGAAGGCTTATATTGGAAAATAAACTTAGTATTTCTGTAGAGATAAAATGAGTATTTATATGAGCTAATATTATTGAAAAGTCTGAAAAGTCAAGTCCCATTAAAGTAGTAAAGCATCCCGCATCCCTCAAGTCTCATGTAATTCAATCTACCAATACAAAAAAGAGTTCAAGTAGTTTTTAGCTCTTATTCTTTAAGTTTGAATGTTTGTGTTTTTGAAGTTAATAAGTGCAAATTTCAGCAAGATTTTAAAATCTTAGTTCACAACTTTTGAACACATCACCCAGCAAACTAGAATCAGAGCCAATTTGCTCAATTTGCTGTAGAGATGATGCCAAATGAAGCTTTTTTTTTTGTTGTTCTAATTCTCATCAAAGAAAATTTTGAAAATTCGTGTATTTGTATGAAGGCATTGCCTGGAGAATATGATGTTTGGGAGCTCATGGAGAAAGGTTTCGTAAAGCCTAGTGGTGTAGGAACTTCAATTCCAGCCCAAAGTGAAGCAATTCGAAATATGAAGAATAAGGATCAAGACTCTCACTCTTATCACCAAAATTTAGATGAGATGACGTTTGAGAAAGTTGTGGGTTTAAAACTCTGAAGAAAGTTCGAGACATTCTTCAAAACTCCTTCAAGTGAGTTGACAAGGTGAAAAATGTTAGATTCCCAACTCTAAAGGGTATGTTCGAATATTTACAAATGAAAGATTCAAAAAAAAGTTTCATATTATATTTCAAGAGTATTAGTTATTGTTAACAAATTGAAAAGATATGTGACTCTGATGAAAGATGATCGAGTGGTTTCCAAAATCCTTCGATCTTTAGGCAATCAAGGAGTCGAAAGATTTGGACAACGTGACTATTGAAGAACTCACAAGTTCTTTCCAAACCCATGAAAACATGCTAAACAAATCAAAGTAAGAATTAGTGAAGTAAGCTTTACGAATGAAGTTTTCTTTCAATGAGAAAGAAAATAAGTAAGAGAGGTTATAGCGGCAGAGATTGTGGTGGTTGTGGGCAAGGAAGAGACGGCTATACACCATAAATGCAAAAAAAATAAATAAATAAATAAATACCAGCTATTTTTCTAGTCATTTTTTTTATGGTGATATTGTTAAAATATTACTGTTATTTCAAGAAAAATTGAAAATTTTGATTTGTAGTATAAATATGATATAATTAGACTTTTTGAGTAATTATAATGAATCCACTGATTTTAAGTTTTGAGTCCATTGTATAACATCAGCTGAATATTCTGAATAATATTATAAACTTGTGAATTATACTAATGAGAATGATGATAATTAACCCAATATAGTTGATGCTCATATTGATCTTATTGATCTTCTCTCTCTCTCTATCTCTCTCTCTCTCTCTCTCTCTCTATCTCCTGTTCTCATCAAGTTTAAGTTGAGTAAAAAATGTGAAAAATATGAGGAATGGGCTAAACAAAAATTTTGACTTCTTACTCTAAAATGGGATTAATTCCAATAAGAGCTAAACTTCGTAACTCATATCTAATTGTTTTTCTTTTTTGAATTTTTGCAAAACAAAGATTAGCTTATTGCAATTATGAAGGCCTTCACTCGCTTATGGAGTGGTTGATTAGGAAATAGTTCTTAAATTGTAAATTAGTATTTTTTTTACCCTCATTTTAATAATTCACTTAAATCTTCTTGGTTTTTTAAGGGAAAAAAGTGATTGGGATTCAAAATATTTGAATGTTGTGTTTAATTGATTAAGATAAAAATATAAATAATATGATTATGAAATATAGATAAACATATTAATAATATCATGTTAGAGAATATTACAAACAATATAAAAATATTAATATGAATTGTAATATTCGATTGTTTCAATTATTTTATTATAATAAATTGAGTTTATGCAGAAAACTTATTATTACAAGTATAGAAATAAATAAAATTAAATCAATTATTAATTTGATTTTGATACATAATATATTTTTTAATATCCTCATAAATTTGGTATAAGGAAACCCACTAGAACTTGAAATACTAGATATAGGATCTAAAATTTTACATATGTTTTCACAACCCTGAAGAGCATTTTTTTTTAAAAGACTAACTCTGACTCTGACTCCCGACTTTGGTTCTGGCTCTATCTCTTGTGCTGACTCTGGCTGCTCTGACTCTGACTGTGATGCTGTGGGCATGTGACTATTTTTTAACCCTTTTTATAAGAGAGCTCTAATATCAAGTTTAAAAAAAAAATTAAATATGAAATATAAATGAACATAATTGTAATATCATATTAGAAAATATTGGAAGCGATATAAAAATATCAATATAAACTCCAATGTTTGATTTGTTCAATTATTTTATTATAATGAATTGGATTTATATAGAAAATCTATTATTACAAATATAAAAATAATTATCACAAATATAAAAACAAATAAAGTCAAATATTTTTAAAATCAAATCAATAATTAATTTAATTTTGATATATAATATATTTTTTAACAGATTTAAATAATAAATTACACAATTTCATTTTTTGAGTTTGGATTTCCTAAATCCAAAAGTATCAATCTATTTTCTTTGTATAATCTGTTTGGTATCATTCTTCGGAAAAAAAAAAAATGGAAGCACAATAATGCATTACCTTTGGTGTGCCTTGTTTTGCTAGATTAAAGGATATTAAAGATATAATATTTCTCCTTATCATTTAAGGTCTAACTATTTTTTTAATAAAAATGTTAATTTGGCATTTTAGATATCTTGTGAATAATTAAGAATGGGGTGCTAAGCTGATTAAGTATAACTCAACTAATAGTATTCTTTTTTTCATTTGAGATCGGAAGTTTGAGATTTTCTTATGTATAAAAAAAAGAGTGCTAAATATTTAATTGTATCAAAATAATATATATATATATATATATATATATATATATATAAGAATAAGACAATACTAATTGATGGGGCATCCAATTTTCATAAAACACCCCCTCCTTGGCGTTAGGCTCAGAGTTCTGGGACCAAACCCTAGATTTTCCCCAAATCTATCCTTGTCCAAGAGTTTGATTGAAGGTTTAGAAGCTTTATGGAGTAAGTTTATTGGAGACGTAATTGATTTTGGGAGAAATTGAGAGAGAGAAGGGAGAGAAGAGAGTGCAAGGGGAGAGAAGAGAGTGAGTCGAGAGAGAAGAGAGTTCGAAGGTGTTTTGAGAGAAATGAGATTGTGTTCAATCCTTAATAATAATATGAGGTGAAATTTGTATCATATCTCTCATTATTTTTAAATTTTATTCAAATTTGGTTACCTCTTTTTGTTATTTCAATATTTTCCATGCTCATGAATTGGCTTGTAAATGATTCAAGTCGACTTATGTGTCTAATTTCCTGTGGGGTCAAGTGGACCTTTGGTTTTGCAAGTCGACTTGGTACTTATTTATTGTGGGTTCAAGTCGGTTTGAATAGTTATTAAGTCAACCCAAATTCCCTTTTTTGTAAGTCTCGAGTCGATTTAGCTTATAATGAATCGACTTATTTAAATTGCAAACATATTTTCTAAGTTGACTTATTCTGGGTGCAAGTCCACTTATGATATTATAATCTTCAAACTCAAGTTGGCTTGTTATTAAGCAAGTCGATTTGGCTATGTGCAGGGTTAAGAGTTATAAGACAATTTCTCAAATCTATTTGGTATTTGCTTAGGTTGACTTAGTGAGTTCCATACTTAACCAAAACTCAATTTTTGAACTTCAAGTTGACTTATCAACATAGTAGGTCGACTTGCCAAGATAAATTTTAATTTTGACAGTTTTCATGCCTTAGAAGTTCAATTAATTGACTCAAGTCAATTTTAATTATCTCTAATTTTTATCAAAACTTATTTTACTCAACAAACTCTTATAAGGCTTTCGTTGATAAATCAAAATTGATTATAACCAATTTCTCCTATTATTTTATAAAGAAAATTTAATAAAATTTTCTAATACATCTCAATGATTAATGCCACAATGGCCATTGGTAGAAAAATGGTTTTGGTAACCTAAAAAAAATTAGAAAAAAAAATAAAACTAGTTGTTGATAGAAACATGTAAGTCATGGAAATTTGCTCTAAATTTATTTTATGCATATGATTTTTAATATTGTATTGGAATAAATTCGATATACTTGTTTGGCAGATACACCTTCACCTCTCATTCTGTTCAACATACCATTATACTCTATTTACTGAGTATTTTATAGTCACCCCTCTATTTCTAATTTTTCTGAAGGAAGATTAGTTTGGAGACTTAGAAGACACCTAGTGCCTGTTGAAGAAGTTATTCTGATTGATCCTGAATAGGTAATAGTTTGAGAATCTTTTGAGAACTATATAGACTAAACCCGTGAGGTGAGTTTGTAAACTTTTAGAAGTTTGATTTTGTTGAATACTTACTTGCAAGACTTTTAATTTTATTTGGAACATTTGGAATATTTGATGAATTATGAACCTATGATGAGTTTGTAAATTTGTTTAATTGTTTGGGATTTATTTAAATAGCCAGATTGGCCTATGAATGATTTGCATTCATTTTAAAATGTTTGAAATGTCAAGCCCCGACCCTGAAATAGAGTACTCGAAAACCGCCGTGTTATCTCAAAATACGGTAAATCTAATCCGTATACCAAAGTACCACCGGACATTCAAAGATATCCACCTATTTTCCAACAAAAAAAAAAATTCAACAAATTCCAATAAGTTAACAAGCCTTCATCACATAAACGAAGGACCAACCCGATCCGTCCCTATTCAAAACATATATGTATAAGCCCATCTCAGCCATCTGTAATCCAATCACATGCATAAGGTGAGTCCGGCCGTCAATATCCAATCACATACACAAAAAATAAAATAAGTCTCTACTCAAGGGATTCAAACCAAATCCAACAAAAATAATTGTCAAGTAAAGTTTTAGAGAAAATAGAAAAAAATAAGATCCTCAATATAAATTCACATAACCCAATATAATTTAATTATCAAGAAAAATCAAAAAATAGTCCCAAATAAATTTCCAAACAGTTACCAACATTCACCTCTATTTGGGGCTACTAATACCTCAAAAATAATAAAAAGTCGATATCCGAAAAAGTTCTCAAAATATTTTCTAGTCCGATTAAAGATAATGGCTAAACTCCAAACTAAACGTTCTCTATAAAAATGAAACGAGAGTAATGAATATAAACAATACTCAGTGGGTGTAATAATATATTATGCAATAAATGAGAGATGTGTGTGGATATGTCAAACAATATTTCAAAAAAAATCATTTTCATCGTATTCGATTTCATAAATATTCTGCATAAATATCAAGGTTATCATGCCAAATTTAGATATTATAATAAAATAAGTTTTATGCATTCAAGTCATATCATAGTTTTCAAATAAATAATTGAGATTGCCAAAAATAATTTGTTCGACAATAGTTTACCGCAACCAATGATGAATCCGCTAAGGGTATTCATACATTTTATATTTATCAAGACCCCATAACCTTGATGTTGGCTCGGGACCTTCCTGGCGGTGCAACCAAATTAGCCCAATGGGACAAAAGAGGCGTTTTCCAAGCTTGACTAACCTCTCTGTCTAATAAATCCCTAACCACATTGCCCTATCAAATCATATCGTGATAGTGAATGAAAATAACCACTAATAGGGGTTTAGATATCACAATGAAAATAGCCATAATATGTTATCCAACCAAATTTAGATATCACAATAAAATAAGTTTTATACATCTAAATCATATCCTAGTTTTCAAACAAAGAATAGCGATCGACAAAAATAATTTCTCCAACAATAGTCTGCAGTGACCAATGGTGAATCCACCAAGAGGTTTTCATACATTTCACATTTATCGAGAGCCTCTAACCTTGGCGTTGGCTCGGGACCTCCCTGATGATGTAACCAAGTTAGCCCGATAGGACAAAAGAGGCGTCTCCCAGCTCGACGAATCTCTCCGTTTAATAAATCCCTAACCACGTTGTTCCGTCAAGTCATACCATGATAGGGAATGATTATAGCCGTTAATAGGTATTCAGGCTCACACCACAAGCCAATAAATATATCATTCCATATTTAACCAATATAACAAATGTGCCAAATTTAATTCAACTATTTTTCAAATCAAATCATATACAATATATTGCATAAAATATGATATATTATCCATTTACAACAATTTGGATGCATTATAATATCAAATTTATGTATAAGGACATTCAACATACACAAAATATTTCAAAATTCGTTTTAAAATCATGTCAAATATTTTACTCATTTAAATCATAAGATAAAATCCACTAAGCTCTTGGCTCTCAATCTACAATCTAAAACTGAATTAATCATTCAAAAACATTCAATTGTCTCAACCTAAAATAATAAACACAATTTCATAATTAATCAGAAATTACATTTGGAATTAGTTGATTATATTTTTTTTCTAACTTTTCCTAACTTTAAATTTTCAATATTATCAAAACTATATTTAAATCCTTCAAATAAATATCATCAATCTAGGAAAATAATTTTTCTTTGAACATTTCCCTCGATTTCATCATTATACAAACCATAAGACTGCACCCCCAAGCTAATCATTTTAGTCTCATCATAATAATTCAAATATATGATAAAATAAATCAAATTTAGATAAGAGGAGGAGATTACCTCAAATGGAGTAATCAATTTTGTTTTCAAGTTGAATTATATCAAAATCCTAAATTTTCTCTCTCTATAAAATCTCAAATTTCTGGCATAAGTTGAAATTTCATAAAACAACAACACAAATATAAGTTAACAGTGAAGGGGACCACCAATTTCATCCTTTGTTTTACCACTCTAAATGATAAGTTTTTCTCTGTCTAGAAAAACTTGAATCTCCCTATATATTTAACCTTTTAAGGATTTATCGGAGAGTTTGGAGTTTAAATTTATTAGTGTTTGGAAAATTTTGATAAAACTTGATCGGAGATTAGAGAGGGAGGAAGAGAAAGTCGAGACGGAGGGTGAGAATGAGGGAAGGAGATAGAATGAGGGAAGGAGATGGAGATTAGGTGAGAAGAGAGAAAAGGGGAGGGGGAGAGAGAAAATAAGGGGGAAAAAATGGGGTCGGTGAGTGTGCTTTTTGACTTTTCATTCCATTTTCTCTCTTTTTTATTGTTTTTGTCTTCTTTCTTCGTTGTCACACGAAATATTAGAATTCCTTACGGTATTAAAAAGACAAAGCGGGGGTTCACACATATTTCGGGATAACATGACTGTTGTCGTGTGAAAGAGTCGTGACGTGACAAAAGAAATAGCAATTGTAAGAAGATTTATATATAGAAGAATAAGTAGCTCATAAGTAAGCTTGAAAGCCGTTCCCATTCCTGTCGGGCATCAAATGAGTTAAAGTTCTGATCTAGCTCATATCCCATGATGCTCTAGTAACCAATGACATGCGGTGTTGTTGAGGTTTCACGGATGATCTGCGGTGTGATCTTTGTCAAGAGGGGACAGAAACATGCATTCATTGATTTCGAGATTGTGTCCTAATCCATCAGGTTTGGGATCAGGTTCTTCATGCATCCTCCCTATCGAGATTGGTGGTGGAGAGCCTACCAATGAAGGAGTGATTGGTTAGGAATTGCAAATCCCATACTCTTTGTAGGGGCATTCCAAAGACTTTGTTTTGCATACACCTTATGGGCCATTTAAAAAACTTAATATTGAAGTGTTTTTGTTATAACCTTCTTTTTGGAGTGTTGCTACCTTTGCCTCTAGTTGTTCTCAGAATGGGTGGCTAACAATTATGGGTAAGTCCCAAACTATCCCTTGCACGGGAGATTGGATAACGTGGGTCCTTCCTCCTGTGGATTTTTTTAAACTAAATATAGATGGATCACCAGAGATTACTTCCAAGGTAGCAAGTACACGGGATCTTCTCAGAGATGAGTACAATTATGGATCTGGGGTTCACGGTAAATTTGGGGTTATAGATCCATTCAGCCATGTCGGAGTTAGAGAGGGGTTGATTCTTTAAGTCCTACAAATTTCTCTCCAGTTATTTTTAAGATTGACTCAGCTGAAATTATTTCGATCCTTAACTCTAATGTAATTTTCTCACATGAAGATTTTCATTTAATCTGGGAATGTCAGGAGCTAATTCGTAAATGTATCAGGTAATTTTGCTCATAGAGAGGGAAATATCTATACATATGTGCTTGCCAGATTAAGACCGGTAGATAGCCCCGGAGTTCACCAACAATATTCTCCTCCTCCTAAGATAAATCAGAAATAAATCAATAGCGCAACTTGGTAGCTGAGAATTGGACTCTCTGAATTGACGATGACTCTGTGCCCCAACGGGAAGGCTATATTTTGACTCTTCTCGCCTTAAATTCTTCTGCTGCCACGATGTTCTGCTCCCCAATAGCAAGGCTATATTTTGACTCTTTGCTATATTTTGACCTGCCACCATATCCTGCTCCCCAATAGCAGGGCCATATTTTGACTCTTCTCGCCTTAAAATCTTCTGCTGCTTAAATTCTTCTGCTGCCACCATATCCTGCTCCCCAATAGCAGGGCCATATTTTGACTCTTCTCGCCTTCCACCATATCCTGCTCCCCAATAGCAGGGCCATACTTTGACTCTTCTCGCCTTAAATTCTTATTCTTCTGCTGCCACCATATCCTGCTCCCCAATAGCATGGCCATACTTTGACTCTTCTCGCCTTAAATTCTTCTGCTGCCATAATCTCCACGTTTGAAGGCCAATCCATCCAAATCAGAAGGCCAATCCATCCAAATCAGAAATAAATGAACAGCGCCACTTGGTAACTTAGAATTGGACTCTCTGAGTTGACGACTCTGTGCCCGGTGGCAAGGCTATATTTTGACTCTAGTCGCCTTAAATTCTTCTGCCACCATATTCTCCACTTTTGACTCCCTCCCTCCCTCCCTCTAATCAATTGGCTATAAATAGGGGTTAGACAAGAAAAGCACCACCACAAAAAGAAAGGCTTTGGTTTTAGTTTCTTCATGGGTATGAAAACCATCTTAAAACTATCCATTCTCTTAGTGTTAACCCTTTTGGTTTCATCTTCCACTGTGGCTGCGGAAGTAGTCGGCAAGGGTAATGATCTACCACTTTAACTCATATTGCAACTATTAAGTCTTTCTTGACGATGAACTGGCAAGCTACTTTTCAAATAGGACTAAATCACTCCTTTCATAACACTCATGATAGTGTCGTGTCATGTTGTTTGATCATGCATGAACTGGTATACTCTTCTATTTAAAAGAGGCATTTTGTCAATCCTTTGTCTTGTGCTGGATCCAATAGAATGCACGCTGCCATATTTATGTCTCTTGTTCCCTCAACTTTTGGTTAAATATATCATATCATAGAATGCTGAATAGATTGACCAAGATCCACTTAATCGACATGTTGCAGAAGCAGTGCATGACAGGGAACGTGGATTGACCCATTCTTCCTCCCAAGTCAGGCCTGATGGAGTTCTTGAAGACCAATTTATTAAAGGACGTTTTCATCTGCAGGCTGGTTGCGGTCGTGCGTGCGGACGTTGACGGTTTCCGCCCAGTTCCTTTTAAGGAGTATAAACAAGCAAAGTGTAAACAAGCATAGCCAACGCAAAATAAATAAATAAAAGCGGACGTTGACGGTTTCCACCCAGTCCCTTTTAAGGAGTGTAAACAAGCATATGTAAACAAGCATAAAAGCGGACGTTGACGGTTTCCGCCCAGTCCCTTTTAAGGAGTGTAAACAAGCATAGCCAACCCAAAATAAATAAATAAAAATTCTTATTACTAAAATTAATTTATTTGCACATGACATTTTTCATGAGTTAATATGTTTCGCATGAGTTAGTGTTAAATTTACATATATATATATATATATATATATATATACAAGGAGATTCGTTCCTTAAGTACAATTTAAGCGGTAGAGTCTTTCCATTTTCATCGTTAATTTTTCCGATTCGATTCTATTTGGTTAAATCTTTTTTCTAAAAAAAAAAAAAGAAAAGGATCCAACTTTATTGCGGCTAAGTTGCTTTGGTTGTGATGCATGGATGGCAGGGAGTGGCTCCATGATGTATCCGAATGATAAATATGGAGGGATGTCTGTTTCTTTTTTCTTTTTTCGTTTTTTTTTTTTTGAAGGGGGAGATAAATAGTAAACAAGAGATCGCGTAGATTGTGCGACACAATTTTGCTTCGATCATACCTTTATAATAATTAATTCTGTGATTATAAAAATTGTTATTTAGACACTTATAGGATATACAAAGACCATCTAAATAAATACTGATTGATTATAAAAAAAAAAAAAAAAAAAAAAAAAAACATGTAAAAACTAATAAATGAACAAGTTATAAAAAAAAAAAAAAAAAAAAAAAATCCATAAGGACATGGTTTTATAACATACGTTTGGGCTACTTGGACTATGGTTTTGCTTCATCTTCTTCCTTCCCCATAAGCTGGAGCTTGTGCACCAGCATGATCTCCGACTCTCTTGATTTTCATCTCTCTTCCAAATTCCATGATTTTTTTTTCCCAAATTCCTCAAATTTGGTTTTATTTCCACAAATTTAGAGACCAATTTGATAAAAAGTGAAAGTTTAGCAGGCAATTTTGCATTTTTAATACATTTAAATTTTACTTATTTAGTATAATTTACATATCAAATTATGACCTTTTATACTTCATTTCACAACCATTTTCAAAATTTTTTTATATAGTGACAAGATGTTTTTTAAAATAAAAAAAGAAAGGGAAGAGATTTATTAGAGGAGGGTTGCATTGAAGTGACAAACCGGAATTGGTCACTTCACATTCCATTCACAGAATGGAGAGGATATGCTTCCCTTTGCTTCCATTGTAATTCTTACGGTCATGCTGTTTGAGGACTACCCTACCCGAAGCCTTGCGACAACGGCGCATTCAATAATGCCCGCAGGCAGCACAAGTCCCTCTCTATGTCACGTCTCTGATTCACTTCATTGCCATCTTCAACATGCTTTTTCATTTTCAGTCTTACCAATCTCTAACTCATAAATGGATTTATCTGTAACAAATAGTAATCGAAGGAACTAATATGAATCTGACCCATTATAATGTGTGTAATGGGTAATGGAAAGAGAGAGGTGTAGATGAGTTTTCATTGTTAGATAGAGAGAGTGAGTTAAAAGAGATTTGGTTCAAGTGATATCTTTCTTTTTCTCATTTTTAATAGATTCAAATTCGATTTTCAATATGTATAAAAAAAGATAGAGAGAGTGAAACCCTAAAATGCGAAGAGTGATTCTTTTGAGAGAAAGAGAGAGTCACCCTTTGTTGAGTGAGAAAGTCACCCTCGTTGTGGAATTTTTTGCTCATTTTCCCTCTCTTTATCATAATTATTATTTTGTTTTTCATTTCTCTAAATTTATTCTTATTTGAAAAATGCTAATAGGATTTATTCTTATCGAGATTTGAGTCAAGAGGGCCACACCCAAGTCCCAAGTCCAACAGCGTTTCTGCATATCTGCTTACATCTCTCTCTAACTCAAACTAATATTGCCGGAATCGCCATAGCCGCGTCTGTTTCTCTATCTTTCTCTGCCTCTGCCTGATGCCGGAATCCGGCATAGTCGCCATGCGAGCTCCAATCGTCGCGGTAAGCATAAATCTTCTGCTTGTTCCCACTCCTAAATGTTATAACTTTATATTTATGTGAAAAAAAAGTAAGGGAATAAGATAGAAATTTAAATATCTGACTTAACTACCATGTGTAGATGAAATTACTTTATTCCGCCAATATGTATAAGAATATTGTATTTTAGGTAAGTTGGTTTTTCACTAAATTCAAAATTGCCACCCCCCACGTCAAAACTGCAGTTTTCTCGCTAACACTTCCCTCTTCTCTCTCTCTCTCTCTCTCTCTCTCTCTCTATGTCTCTGATTCACTTCATTGGCATCTTCAACATGGTTTTACAGTTTCACTCTTTGCGATCTCAACCCTCAAATTCTCATAAACATCCCTGGGATCCGCCCTTTTTTACAGGTACAAGCATGCCCCATTTCAAAGTAACCTCTGTTTTAGGCAATTTTTCTTACTTTTCTTTGGAGTGCATATAGAAAATGTAGGAATTCAGTCACATATTTAGAATTTTGATGGTGATAGGGCATAAGCCATGAACATTTTATGGTATAATAAATTAATTCTTCAGACGTTACTGGATTATGAGCATGAATTGATCCATTTTTTTGTATTTTTCGATAAAATTAAGGAATAATTGGCATCATTTGCCCTCAGGTGTGATTCAACTATTTATGTTTCCCCTTTGTGTTTTCCTTCTTTTTGTTGAAAATTTAAGATTTGGCTATGGGAAATCAAATTTTGCATAAAATAACTATAATTTCTTTATTATATCAATAAATGTTAAAACCCCCAACCTTAAATGAATCCATAATGTTAACTTTCTCAAATAAAACCTAAATTGTGGCACTAAGATTAATAGAATAAAATCTCTTGTTTTCTCTTTATTTATAAATTTTTGTCGGTGGGTTAAATTGGTTATAATGTTGATCATCCTGTTGCAGTTCAAGGTCAAGAAAATCCTAAAGACACTGCTCATAGGCTCTCCAAACCTTTGATAGGAGATGATGGAAAGATTTATGCATGTTCTGAAAAATACTTATTTGCTTTCGAAACAAATGGTTCCATTGCTCAGAGCATATCCATAAATTATACATGCAACATTCATTTTACTCCAATCCGCGGCAGCTTAGGAAAGGTAATAAATTCAGCTTGCTTTGGATTAATCTATGGTTAGGTTTCTGAGGTTGCTAATCTATGTTTTTTCCCAAGAATTTTTACAGATATACTTGCTTGCGGAAAACCAAATACTTGAAATAACCCCCCCACGAATTGGAACTTCAGAACCTTTTGTTAAAGTTCTTTTTGGTCCAGAGAGAGGTGCTAAGGGACAGGGTGAAATCATAGGATTCTCAGTGAGCACCTTATGTTTATCTCTATTCATCAGTGCAAAGAATCGAGATTTGGTTGCTTTGAAGTTGGGTGGACAACAACTATGGAATGCAGGGCCCATGCTTCAAAGATCTGGCTTCCGTCAAGGTTGTCGGAAAAATGAAACAGACTGTTATTTTACTTCTGTCCCTGTGGTTGATCAATGTGAGGCTAGTATATATGTAAGGTTTGCTCTTTCCTAGTTTACTTATCCTTTCACATAAAACCGATTTATCATCTTTCACCTGTTTTTTTGCATGTTTGCAGATCTCCAATAATCAAGGAGAATTGTATTGCTTGTCAGTAAGAAATCCTTACTTCAAATGGATTCGGGATTTAAGCTCATTCAACAAGAATTACACAATTACTCCAGGAAACAATGGCCGGTTGTATGTCACTGTGCCTGTTAAGGCTCTAATCTTGGCACTAGATGCTTTCAATGGAAATATACTATGGCAAAGGAGTCTTGGCCCCTTAAGCACAGCAGAATCTGTACCAGTTGTTGATTCTAACGGTAACTGAAAGTCTTTTTTATTTTTGTTCCATTCTATGAATTGGGTTCAAGAATTAGTTGCACTCCTTATTTGCTGAACTATATAGAATTGAAGGATTTATAGGTTTATGGCTTTCTTCAGAGATTTATTAAGAGCATCAATCTTCATTGAAACGGTGACAGGTTGGATATCCATTGGCTCGTTGGATGGATTTCTTTATTCATTTTCTCCAACTGGTGATCTCAAGAAATTCTTGAAAGGAAACATGTTGGATTCTGTCATTCAAGTGAACCCACTTCTCGATTGTTCTGGCTATGCTGTGTATGTGTCTATGGTGAAAGTAGAAGGAAAAGTTAGCCGCACAATTGGGGAAAACACTTATATCTCTGCAACCAAACCTAAAAGTGTGGTCTTTACCATGCTGGTTCCATCAACTGGGGCCATCTATTGGTCCGAGAGTGGGGAAGGTAACTGCTGCTTGCCATTACTAGAATTATTTCTTTTCTTTTTCTCGTGCTCTGATTTTCCTACATTTGACCATGTCAGGCCAATTCTCACCCTTACTGCATGAGAGTAGTCTGCAGCACTTTGCACTGGATGAGACTATCCTTCTTGCCTTTATAGCGGGATCAAGTAAGTTCCTATTCTTTTTCCTGTGATCAACTTATCTTCAAGGGTTGATGTGCAATATAATTACAGAATAGTCAATTTGACATCCCATTCTACCATGTGGAGGCTTTAAATAACTTTAGAGTGTTAGTTCATGCATCAATAGTCCTCAGGTAAAACCGTTCTCAACATACATAGTTTCTCAATTGTTTTAACTTAGATCATTCTTTTTTTTCTGTTGCAGAGATTGGCAACCCCTTTCCTTGCCGTACAATACGTAATTCAAACTCATAAATAACCTACACTTGCTCCTGTTTTTGCTCAATCATGGACTTCCCTTCTCACCTTCTTTCTGTTGCCAGGTCAGAAACTAGCATCTAGCTGCTCCCAAGCAATGCCAAAGCACCCAAGGATTTATGCAGGTTAAGTCATATATTTAACTTTATTTTCACTTTTTATTTGACTCGTTGCCTATGATTAAATGCAATGTATGTGCTTGTTCTTGCCAGGGAATGAGGGAGCAATTTTGTTGTTCCTCTTATTTCAAACCACTGTCTTGCTGGTACTGGCTCTTCTGGTGAGATTTTGTTACGTGTTCTGGGATAAAGAGAAGCTTCGAAGTCATAATCTTGGAGGTTTCCTAGAAAAGCGAGTAAGCCTAATGTTCAATTTCCAAGTGATTCTTTTCATGCAGCATCTTTCCTTTTCCTCATTATAAGAATTTCGTTACAGCGATTTCTTCGACTCCAAAAAAAGGAGTTGGATCAAAGCATCACAGAGCTGAAGCAAAAAGCTGCAGAGGAAGCAGCGAGCAGTGACCTCATTGAACAACTGGGAGAATTGGTTCGAGGGAGAGAGTACATAGAAAGGAAGCTCTCAACAACCTATAGTTTTGGCAGGGATGAAGCGGCCTCCAACTCCAAATCTCTCCTTCCGCTATACAGTGAGAGAACAAAGAGCTATTCTTTCCGTGGTTCAAAGAAAGAGAGTGTGACTATTTTTCACACATTAAGTGATACTTCTGATGATGAGAGTATTAGCCAAATAGAAACTTATTCTGCTTCCTTTGAAGACAAGGAACGGAAAAGAAAGGAAAAGGCAAAGGCAAGCGAGCATATAGAGGATGAGGAGATATATTTGGAAGATGATCTGATCCGAGATCACACAGAGTCCAAGACTATTCAAGTAAAACTGAAGGAGAGGAGAAAGACAGTGTCTGAACATGGTGGCAGTCACAGAAAATTGCAGCAGAGAAGGGCGCTGTCATCAACAAATTAAATTCTACTAATGTTGTTTACTGGGTCAGTTCTATCTATCAAAACTGGTAAAACGATCGGTCACATCATGTATATATGCAGACGAAGTCATCAGAACTGCAGTATGTGTAGCTATATATTCATAGAATATATATTATTGTATGTGCCTCCACAAACATTGCTCTTGGAACTGCAAAACCAGAAAATCTAAGAATGTTGTGCCTTTGCATGGTCTTCATCTCCCTCTTTCTCTCTAATTATTTATGCCCTCCAGGATATAAAGTTCTCTGGTGAAAGTTTCACTTGAAAATTTGTAGAAAATGCGTATGTGCTGCGTACAGGCTTAAAGATGATGCTCAGTACTTTTACATAACTGGAGCTGTACTAATACCTATATGGTGCCCTTGCAGAATGTAAAACAAACCTTCACGTGGAAGGACATGATTATCTTCACTGCTCTCTTCATTTTCTTCACAAAAATTCATCTGATTTTCAATTTTAAATCTGCAACTTTTGTCGATGTGACCAAAATTTTTGTAACTATAGCGTTGTGGCTTACCGTGAAATCAACATTGAGAAGTAGTATGATCGGTTTATTATAAATCTTGCAGGGATATTGAGGATCATCTTAGACAACGCCTTTGTCATTTTTGTGGTCTTTTTGCTGCCCTGATTCATTTCTCCTCACACTTTCTTGTCTTGAAGACCAATTTTTGTAGTCTGTTCTACATTTTTAGCTTTTCTCATTTCATAAGACAACAATGAGCCCATTAGTTGCTCAATTGTCAAGTGGAAAAGGTCTTTAGTTTCTTAACAATTGAATCATATTTTTAAGACAAAGTCATTAGGATTTTTTGAATTACCTTATCAGAAATATTCTCGCCGATATGCACTAACTAATTTAGTTGAAATACTTGTTAGATCCATTTTGAGAGGCAGCTCTGCTAACATAATTTTTTCTATTCCCAAGTTTCGAATATAAGATTTGATTAAAAAATCTAACACGCTTACTTATTAAGCAACTGTCCGTTAGTATCTTCTTCACATTTTCAAACTCCCTAGGATTGAAGCTTTACTCTGAGTTCCTTTTCATCTGCTTCAAATTTTCTTTGAAGAATTTCCCACCCCATCTTTGCTGTGCTGGAAAAATGGTTGATGTGACTCCATTTTGAATTTTTGATAAACCTTTGGCATCTGCGATTCTGTTTTCGCAGATTTCTGAGTTGGCTAAAATTTTTAGGTTCCTCAAAGTCTTTTGCAACAATACTCCAAAGACCTTCGACCAATAACGTTGTCCTCATTTCTCACCTTCCAAAATCCATAGTTTTCTCCATCTGGAAAACCTGTAAGTTCTAGAATCGTTTGGGTATAGAGAGATCATTTTGGCCAAATCATTTGTCTTTACTCAGCCCCTACTGGTCTCGTGGAATCTAATGAAGTTGAGATCTTTGTAATTAAAAGAGCTATGGAGCTCATCTCCTCATATATGGATGCAATTCTGTACTTTTAGATTGTGGATCAGACTCTACAAAGTATCATGACTTGGGTTTATAATGCTTGTACAAGGCGTTCCAGAGAGATTAAGTGATGATTTCAACTCTTTATCTTTTTTTTGTTACGTAAGAATTCGAATCTTAGATCTCAGGATTCGGAAGGAAATTATAACTATCAGACTGTTCCATGGGACTTATCTTTTAAAGTTTATGCCTTCAATCTTTTGTGTTCGTATTTTCAGAAACTATAATATTTTTGTGGGCAAAGCAAGGAGTTGATAGACAAATAAAAATCTTTGCTTGGTTTTAACTATATTTCTTGTCCATTCATTCACGTATTGACCCATCAAGTGATTTGATGAAATATCTTCTTTTCATTTAAAGAAAAATAATAGGGATACGTGAGGATTTAGAAAGCTGAACACAAGTTTTACGAACGAAGGAAGTGTACTACCAATCTTGTCTTTCTACCTTGACATCCATTCTAACTTCTATTTTGTACAAATTTCTCCACAAATTTCTCTCCGATGTCTCATTTATATATACCTTTTTGCCTTCTTCGTGACAAATATATACGATTCATTATTGACAAATATATACAATTCATTATTTTATAGAATCATGTCGAATATTTTTAAAATATATTAAATTATAATTAATAAAATGTATTAAACTGTTAATTGTAAAGAGATAGATTATAAAAAAATAATTATCAGACACTTAAAAAAAGCGATATTCATATAAAATGGTATTATGAAATATAAACTTATTATTTTTATTAAAAAATTAAACTTTTTCACTCTATCAAATTCGAGCAGTTAAATAATTAAAAAATAATTTTATATAAATCACTAATTATTGTGATATTTATTTATAAATTTTATCTTTTTTGGTGAAAACTAGACATAAATTTTATATATTTTTATTTTAAATAATAAACTTTAAATTCAAAACCAACTATAAATTCGGTGGAAAACCTTCAAATACGGGCACATGCAGTATTCCAAACAACTCAAATTTCACCGTCAGTTATAAAAGAGCTTAAATAATGATTATTTTTCCCTAGAACGACGTCGTTTCGGGAGGAAAACCCCAGATCCTCCTTCGAAAACCCCACCCCCTCTGCTCTGTGCTCTCTCTCTCTCTCTCACTCTCCCAAACGCGCATCGTTCCGGCTCCTATTGTACCTATCATTTGGCTCGAAGGGAGCTTCGGTTTCTCTTCGTCAAGAACAAAACAGGTAACTTTCTCTTTCTCAATCCAAGATTTTAGGGTCACATTGAAGTTATTGGAAGTTTCAAAAGACTTCAATCTAGCTTGTGGGTGTTCAATTGCAAACTAAAAGTGTTTCTAATCCTTGTTATCTGTAATGGGTATTGGATTTCAGGCTCCGTTTAAGTGCCTTTTTGCGGTCTCATTGACGTGCAAGTGAAATTCGAAGATCTAGGGCTTGTGTTGTGGAGGTTGATATTAGAAGCTGCGTGCAACTTTGGTCAATAAATTGAACTGTGGGTTAATTTTGATTAAGATCATGTGGCAGAAATTACACTATGCCTTAGTGAAATTAAGCTAAAACCTATTAGCTTATGAACCTGCTTGTGGGTGTTAAGCCTATGAGTAGTTTGATGGTGTGCTGATGGTCTCGCCCAATGGGCAATAGCTACGGCCGGAAACGGACATTCCCCAGCAGTCGGATGCTCTTATGGCAGTTCTCATGTCCTTTGTGCTTACAAGGTCATGAGTTTGAACCTGCTAATGGTAGTAGTTTGTGAACCAAGCACCTTGTGGATGCGTATTGGACCTTGAGTAGTTTGATGGGGCTCTGGTGACCGACAGGATTAGGGTTGAGTATTATTTGGTTAAAACCAAATGAACCATTTTCTCTAAATCGCTTTTCATATTTCAGACGATTTATTTGCTTTTTGGTTTTGTTTCTTGGTGAAATAAAATTTTAATTTGATTTATTTGAGTGTTCATCAATTTTAACGATTTTTATTTCAAATTAATTGAATTAGTTAAAAATATATATGCTTTTCAAATAATTTTTATTCATGTAAATATTAATATAATATTATAACTAAAAGTTAAAAGAGAAAAATATTTTAAAAACTATTTTATTGAAGTATAATGTAATATTAGTTATTTTTTATTTTATGAACTATTGGTAGAGTAGTAGATTTAATTTAAAAGCTTTGTATTTTGTTAATTTGTTTGAAATTTGAAATTTGAAATTTTCAAATTGACATTTGGTGAATTATAATTATTAGTGAATTTTAAACTTTAAAATTATAATTTATAATCACAGGTTGATATGAATGATATATATTATATTTACATAGACAACTATAAGAGGAAGCATTACTTAAAAGTCCGTTATAGAGATTTCAATAATTCGGTTAATTTGAATAACCGAACTGAATTAACTGATTAATTTGGTCAAACCAAATTATCGGTTTTTGGTCTATGAGGTTAAGTTATGATCACGAGAATTGTATGACTGAATTAAATTGATTATTTCAATTTTGATCATTTCGATTACGATTTGACCGAATGCTCACCCATGGTTGGGATCTCCAAATGGGTAACAGCTATGGCTGAAATTAGAGATTCCATAGTGGTAAAATTCTCTTTTAGTATTGCCTAAACAGGATAGCCACGCCAGTTTCCCCATCGAACCTTTTTCTGAAGCAAATAAATAAATATATAAGTTATCAAGTTTAAGAATTGAAAATTAAGCTGCTGAATATACTTTCCTAGAATTACAAAAGGGCCACCAGCAGTTTGCAAGACACTCTAAATCTGAATGGTAACAGCTATGGCTGAAATTAGAGATTCCACAGCGGTAGAATTCTCTTGTAGATTGCCTAAACAGGATAGCCACACCGGATCCCCATCTAACCTTTTCTGAAGCCAATAAATAAATATATAAGTTATCAAGTTTAAGAATTGAAAATTAAGCTGCTGAATATACTTTCCTAGAATTACAAAAGGGCCGCCAGCAGTTTGCAAGACACTCTAAATTGTTTGAACCTAAATTCTGGTTTCCAACTTTGACCATAATTTTAGTGATTGTAGGAAACTTTTCTGTTATTTATGCATGTTTTCAGTGGTTTTGGCCGTATGTTAGCACAGTGGCCTAATACTGAAAATTCAACATTAAGTTGACCATCAAGAACTTTATGAATCTTCAGGGTAAGCTTTTTTCTTGAAGTTCAGTAGTTTTGAAACATGCTCCTAGGATTTCTTACATTGATAGACTTACTAGATGGTGCCTTTTTTTCCTTTCTTTATTTGCAAACTCCTTGAAATGGTATTTGATTATCTTCTTTGGCATAAGTTACAACATCTGGTATGGGCTCATTTCTAAAGATGAGTTGTTATGCTTGTAGCAAGGATCTCTGACTTAAATAATATGCATTCTGTGACAAATTGAAGCCATGGGACCGCCAAATGAGCAGACAATGTACGTCTTTTTGAACATATTCAGAAGATTTATGAATTTGATCATATTTTCTTTTAAATAATTTCCTATGTGATTTCTGTTTATAAATTTATTTTGTCAAGAAATAGTTTTTGAGACCATTTTGCCTTAAAAAAGAATTAAGTTATATTAATTTCCTTTCTCCTATTTTAGCTTTTGAGTTCAGACTTACAATGTAATTTTCCTGCCCTTCGAACTATGTTCTGAACTGGAGTATGGAGCCCCTTTGTTCTTGAATTAAGACAGCAGATTGTGCATTTAAATGATATATCAGAACAAGCATCCCTAAGTTGTGCCAAAATGTCATGGTAAAGATTAAGTAGGAAAATTTTGTTCCTAAGGGCCAGGCAAAAATTATCTATCGCCTGTTGTTTTCGATTTGCTAATACTAGTTCTTCCTAAATGTGATCTAGAAATTTCATGATTTTATGACGTATGAACTTCCAATTTATGTATATTTTAATTGGGGAGTATAACTTGAATGTTCTGTAAGTGAACACGGTGTCAACAATTTTTATACTTGAAATGTCATAATGTTCTTGTAAATAATGCATATTTTGACAAGTTGCACAGCCCTAATCATACTCAGCATTTCATATATGGGAATCCCAAATGAACTTATTGTTGTCGAACCATGTCTTTGCTTTGAGTGAGATTTACTGCTCCTAATATGTTCCCTATCCAATGTAGTTTGGAATTCCTACTTGTTGGGATCGGGTGCTTGAATCATAAATTATATTTCTAGCCTGCTTAATCTGAATCCCTGCAACTTTCTGCTCCTATGTTTCTTTGTTCTCACTGTTCTATTTTTTCCGAACCATAAACTGTAGATTTCCATGAAGTCGGTTACTGTGGTGGTAAATTGAATGCAATTTTTTTTTTCTCTTCATGCCACTTGGTTCTTCCTTTTTTTCTCTCTTATTAATTATGTGAGTTTGTCATTCTGCTATTGGCACCAGTGGTAAACAAAGATGCAATCAGAGAATGCATTGTCCATTGTTGGTCCAAGACCAGGAATGGAATGGTCTACTGTTCCTTTCAGTGGCCCTCAAGCAACTGCTCCAAATGGAAAACACCGAACATCAAGTTTGGAATCACCAATCATGTTACTAACTGGACATCAAAGTGCCATATATACCTTGAAGTTTAATCCTGCAGGAACTGTCATTGCCTCTGGGTCTCATGATAAAGAAATTTTTCTATGGCATGTTCATGGGGAGTGCAAGAACTTTATGGTGTTGAAGGGGCACAAGAATGCTGTCTTGGATCTTCAGTGGACAACTGATGGAAGCAAGATTATATCAGCTAGTCCTGACAAAACAGTGAGGGCATGGGATGTTGAATCAGGTAAACAAATAAAAAATATGGCAGAACATTCCTCTTTTGTCAACTCATGTTGTCCTTCCCGTCGAGGGCCTCCTCTTGTTGTCAGTGGGTCTGATGATGGCACTGCCAAACTCTGGGATATGCGTCAAAGAGGGGCAATCCAGACATATCCAGACAAGTACCAAATCACAGCAGTTGCTTTCTCTGATGCTTCAGATTAGATCTTTACAGGTGGGATAGACACTGATGTGAAGGTATGGGATGTGCGGAGAAATGAGGTTACCATGACCCTTCAAGGTCATCAGGATATGATAACAGGCATGCAGCTAAGCCCAGATGGCTCATATCTGCTCACTAATGGCATGGACTGTAAACTTTGCATATGGGATATGCGCCCGTATGCCCCACAATATCGTTGTGTCAAGATTTTGGAAGGTCATCAGCACAACTTCGAAAAGAACCTGTTAAAATGTAGTTGGTCACCTGATGGAAGCAAGGTTACTTCTGGGAGTTCAGATCGGATGGTGTATATTTGGGATACCACGTCTAGGCGCATTTTGTTTAAGCTTCCTGGCCACACTGGCTCTGTCAATGAATGTGTCTTCCATCCAAGTGAGCCAATTATTGGTTCTTGCAGTAGTGACAAACAAATTTATCTGGGTGAGTTATGATATTTTCCATCCAAGTCAAGATTTTGGTCCCTAGAGTTGATTGAATGGTTTGTAACTTTACTCTAGTTTGTATGCTGAAATATGTTGGAAATTGCGACTTGTTTCAAGCTCCTCCATTTTGGAACTATGTCCACGGTATAGATTCAAGTAAGCTTAGGTCTGTCATGTATTGCATATTATGCTCTTTTTTCTTTTCTTTTTTTTTTTTTTAATTTGGTTCTCACACGCACCTGTCTTGGTATATGGCAATCATCTCAGGGTCTTTGGAGGTGGATGTGTACACTACAGAAATATGCTTCTCTGTGGAAGCAGCACGGTGCATTTGAGCTTTGAAATGGTTCTGAATTGTCCCAGGGTATCATATGGAAATCTTTCAGCCTGCCTTCTCCTCTAACAGCTGAGTGGTTCAATTTTTGTTGGCCACCCTCCGAGGACTGGCCTCAAGTCTGAGTGGTTCAATCTTTGTTGGCCACTTCAACCTCGAACCCTTGTGGTTTCACCAAGCATGCCCTAATGATTTCAACCACGTCAACAACATTCACCGGCCCAACGTCGACAACCTCTTTACTTTCAAAGCCAACTTCATCAACATCAATTTCTTTTGTCAAGGAGTAGCCATATCTTCACAGCTAGAACAAAAAACATCCATTGCCTTGATATCTTCATTCGGCCGCCTCTCTTCCGCTCCCAAATGACATTTGAGCACTTGTCACCCTTATTTTCGGCTAGCACACCCGCCCCCCGACACTTCTAATTCGACTCTTAGTTCCAATCCAAACCATATTTTTTTCTAAAAGGTTTGAAGCACAAATTGTTCGTATTTCCCTTAACAACTGTTTTTTTTTTTTTTTTTCCATGTTCGTCGTGGCCTTTTACTATTTATTTTCCTTATAACAACATAAGAATAATCGTACCGATCCAATCAATCTAGGAATTCATGAAGCCCCAAACACCACAAAAATAAGGAATAATCTCAAAACCTTAAATGGTACTCCGGTCTACAATTTTTTTTTTTTTTTATCCTAGCCACCGTCCATTCGAGATTTGTCTTGATTAATCTAAATCAATTATCTGTCATGCCCATTTTCAAGGAGAATCTTTTAACTTGATTTTTTTTTTTTTGTTTCTATGCAAAGTCAAATTCGGATATGATTTAAGAATCTCAGCATCCTTCCCGCTGAGCCGACTTATCCGATCTTTAAAGATCAGAAAAGGAGAAAAAGGAGGATTTGTTCAACGCGGATGGATATTCTTTAAAGTCTCCCAAACTAAATTGACTTTATCAAGAAACAGACAACCATTTCCTTTTCCTTTTGCATTTCTACCCTCCTGAATTAATTTCTTCTAAATCTATCCTTTATATGTCAATTTCATATTTACTTTGCAAATAAATAAAAATTTTAGTATTAATATTTAGGGCTAACTATGAAGAAAATAATTCAAAATTTGATGGTTTCGACTTTAGGGTTTGTCCCAAAGGAACATGAAATGTCTGGCCTTTGGTGAGCATGAAAGGAGAAGGACCAAATTGTAAATATAATAAAAATTGTATAACATCAATATATTAATAATAAATGAACTAAATTTGCAAATAACTCGCGTGATGAAAAATTGACTCCGTCCGGTTGGTTTCTTATTTTTTATTATTCTGTCATAATTTTAAAATAAATTTGAATATAAATTGGATTTTAATTTTTCTTTTATCATATTTGTATTTTATATAGGTTGAAACTATTTTTTTCTTTTTCTTTATTTTGAATAAATAAAAGAGTTGTAAATTTATCTAAAAATTATATAATAAATATAATCATTTAATTAAACACTTAAATATTATTATTTTTTTAAAAAAAATGTCAATCAAGATATTTTTATTTTAATTTAATTATTTTATTTTTTTGATATATAAGAGAAAATCAAATTTAAAATATTTAAAAAGAAAAAAATGATGTTAGTTGGGTTATCGTTATTTTCGTGCAAGTTCGGACGTTGTTGGTAATTGTTCTTAGTCCTAGGTTTGGGTCCTAAGGCCATTTGATTGGGTTTTTTTTTTTTTTTAATTTTTTTATCGAAGCTAAATAAAAGAAGATAAAATTTTCTTCACGGGAATAAAAAGAAAAGCAGGGTGATACGAATATAAATCACTTAAAGCGACAAAAAAATCAGAACCCCCACAAAACCAAAACCACACAAGATGGCTTCCTCCTCTTCTTCTTCTCTCTTCAATCCTCTGACCTCTTCTGTCTCTTACTCAGAGAGAAATCTGATTTTGAACAAGTCTCGTGTTGTTCTCACTGGATTCAACAAATGGTCCTCGTCTTCTTCTTTATCTGTAAAGTTTCCTGTTCCTTCTATTGTCTGCAAGGCTGTCTCTGTAAAGCCACAGACTCAGGTTGAAGGTCTCAACATTGCTGAAGATGTCACTCAGGTGAACTTAATTTTAATTTTTTTTATCCATTTCTTCTGTAATTTCAAGTGGTCTTATTTTTTCCTTGCCCAGCTTTCTCTGAGGTTTTCTATAGATGGTTAATCTCACGATCTTATTCCATTTCGGGTTCTTGAATTATCCACTTACTAGTTGCTGTGAATTCTGAACTGGGTTGGTCTTATTTGTCCAAATTTTGAACATGGGGCCGTGAAATTTATGATACCTTTTGGTATGATTTGGTGTAGCATTGTTGATGTTGTTGCTTAGATAGGTACCTGAACTGTAATATTTCCCAAATAAACTTATTTCAATGGTTATTTTCAAGTGCCTTTTTTTTGTTGCTTAGCTTATATATGGCGTCTATTATGATTAATTTCATGAATTTGTGCTAATTTTGGGCTTCTTGTAAAGGAATTTGCTACTCGTAGAATCATGTAAGTTGGTTTTAGGCATCACTTCTTTGGATTCCTAACTGGTTTGGTGTTATCAGAATAATTTTTGAACATGAGTGGATGAAACTTGTAATATTTTTTGGTGTAATTTGGATCAAGATTGTTGATGCTGTTATTTACATAGAGATTTGAACTTTTCCTTTTTCCCAACTTAGTTGTTCTTTGGCTGGTTGAGTTTGTTTAGAGGTGAAATTTGGGGTATCCTTCAGCCAGAAGTGAGTCCGAGTGAGGTTCAGGCGTCCAGCATTGTTAAAGATGACCTGATACTGAAAAGAACATCTCATCGCCGATCTTGGTTTCTTCTAGGCAAGTGTTGGAGTCTTAGTTGCTGATCTCTATTATTCTTACATTATCCATGGATCTTGCATATAATCTCCTCCAGCATGTAACGACCTTGGGAGTGGGAATGTCGTCGTATGTCATATTTGTCTATGTGAAATGCAGAAATGAGGACCAAGTGTTGAAAAAGAGGGCAATATGATTATGATGCTTGGTGTATCTCTTTCTCAAAACTTTTTTTTTTCTTAGAAATGTGTTTTATTAATTTGTATTATCAATGAGGTCATGATTCTAGTTCTTTTTTTTAGGCTACTTGGAGTTGATTTCGGACTATCTTCAGAATAAATGTGACACAGGAACTAGTTGTTTTAAGTTTGTGTTTGACTAAAATGAAGGAAAGTGGACTTTGTGTCATTAAAAGTTGCTCAATGTCTGTGATAATTCATTTTCTCTCGTTTGTCCAGATATATGCTGCGTGGCTAAATTCAAGTTGTGATATTGCAACTTGCTAATGCAAGTTAGGATCAGTCAAATAAATGTGTCATGATGGAATAACTTTATCTTACAGTGTTATAAAAGACCAACAGCTATAGACTTCTATTGTTCTTCTTCCATACTTTTCCCTAAATAAAATAGAGAATCCTGTAAGATTTGATTTAAGGCACTATTGTTGTTTCTTTATGATATTCTTCAAGCTTTTAAGATTGAAATGCACTTATTCTACCTCATTTGGTTGTAGTGACTTATCACCATGGATGTTCTCTGGTCACTTTAGTTGCATAGAAGCACTTCTAGAAACCATTGCCCTCTCGCCTTCAGTTTGTAGGGTTGACGTCAAGATTGTTGGAGGCATGAACTGACTCGAGTCCTTTGAGGTCGCTACATATATGCTGGCCCAATGGACTATGGTTGGCAATTATGTACTCATGATCTAAACCATGCTTGTTATCTTTTTGCAGCCACTCTTTAACTATTTGTAGGAGGCCGCTAGTTTCATGAAAGTGTCTATGGTCATTATCTTCTAACATGCACCAAATAGCTATGCACTTGTTAGTTTGTTGATTTTTTTTCATCTATTGTGTTGTGGCAGCTAATAGGCAAAACACCAATGGTTTACCTGAACAACATTGTTAAGGGTTCTGTTGCTAATGTTGCTGCAAAGCTTGAGATTATGGAGCCATGCTGCAGTGTCAAAGACAGGTATGGTGATATTGTTAGTCTAGATAGCTGTTATGGGTTTCCTGTGTTCTGATATACAATTTGAATAAGTTGCTTTGTGTGAAAAAATTAACATGAGAATTTGATTACACATACTTCAGATATGACTTTTTACAACTCTAAATTATATTTCAACAGAACTTGAGCTAGTTTTAATATTGATAGTCCTTGGGCATTTTTTAATTACCGGCATACGCAACTCCAGTATGTTGTGTGTTTCTGTGCCGGAGGCAGAGGGCCTCTTTTTGGGTACAACACAATGATCTTAAACCATTTGGTTAGGTTTTTGGCAGTATAGAGGTTACTTCTTGTCAAAAATGACCCACTGTGGGTAATTCTCACTGCATATGAAATATTCTTGTTTTAAGTAATTCTATTGTATGTTTGTTTACAGGATAGGTTATAGTATGATAGCTGATGCTGAGCAAAAGGGACTTATTACACCTGGAAAGGTAAGTTATGGAAGATGTAATTCTTTGGAACTTCCCAGAAATATTTGTGATACATATTCTCTAAGAGTTACATTTCATGGGTTCAATACATTGCCTGTTAGTTCCTGCAAGTTGAGTTTGCCCTCTTTGTCCTCTTAAAATGAGGTTCTTCTCCCCATTTTCACCTTGAGACTCGTTTTGAAATTAAACTTGCATGGAAAAGTTATTCGCAGACATGAATCTACTTAGCTTTCTTTGCCTGGGCAGAAAATAGTGCCCAATTTATGACCTGTGACATTTGCCATTTTTCACTCACTGTAGTGTCTACAACTGGTGTTGACTAATGCTTTTAGATATCTTCATGCATTAACGGCATCCGATGGTAGAGCCAGGGGATTGGGGGAGGCCAACCCCTGTTCCCCCCACCTTGAGGCTCCAAATATTTTTTTCTGTAACATCTTTAATATCAAAATTCTTCCTGTTATTATATCATAATTTGTTTTCAATAATTAAATAAAAGAAGAAGAATTATTGGAAATACAATTTTATAAACAGAAAATGTTGATTGGCACAAATTTGGAGTAAACTTGATTTGGTAAAGATTTATAATTTGTATATTTCTTTTTTGAAATTCTAAATATTCATGATCGATATTTTTACTATATCATCCCCCCCCCCTTTGTGCTCCATCCCCCCATGTGGGTTAGTGACTATTGGAGTTAATGCAGTGGGAAAAAATTTGAGAAATGATAATCTTTTTGTTATATGTCATCCTCTTTTAAATACTTCAATGTTAAAAATTTATGTATAAGGGGACAACATGCTCGTGGGAAAAGATTAATGATTCTTAATAACTTTCTTCTGTTTATCATGGTATTCATTATTTTTAAATATTGGGTATTTTATATTGTATTATTTTTTCTTTTTTGTATTGGTAATATTATTTTTCTCACACTTGCCACCCAAAGGATAATCCTTTCTTTGCTGCTTATGGCCTTGTATATGCATCCATACATGCGCAAACATGTATTATGTTATATGTTTTTGTGCATTGGTAAATGAGTAAATTTTATGTTGCATGTATGAACCCTTTAAGCTAGAAGTGTAGTAGCTAACTCTGTACCATTGATAAAACGGTTGGAAATAAGCCATTACGATTTTGCAAGGAACCTTTAGGCCTGAAATTATATAACCCCATTATTATTGTTATATAGAAATTGATTTAATGGATTTTCTACCTGTTTTTGTACTTAATACGATATGCATATGAAGATACCACGGCATGTCTTAAAGAATCTATCTAGGTCAATTTCATCTTTTTGCAATTTCATTTGCTTGTTTGAGACTCTGATTTATACTTTCTTTTCAGAGTATACTGGTAGAACCTACCAGTGGAAACACGGGCATTGGTCTTGCATTTATTGCTGCATCAAAAGGATATAAGCTTATCTTGACAATGCCAGCATCAATGAGTTTGGAAAGAAGAGTTCTATTGAAAGCATTTGGTGCTGATCTTGTGTTAACTGATCCGGCTAAGGGCATGAAAGGTGCAGTTCAAAAAGCTGAAGAGATATTGAATAGCACAACCAATGCATATATGCTTCAACAATTTGATAATCCTGCGAATCCTAAGGTTTGTCCCTAATTTTGCTTCTGTCTGCATGCACTTGTATTTCGGAAATGCCTTTTCCTACAGATATGGGATTTCCTTAATCATTTATCATGAATTGCATTTTGGCTGGTAGAATAATGTGCTTGCTTGTTCATTGTATATAAGTGGAATGAAGGACTTGGAAACTGAATTTCATAGAAGAACTGCCCTTGACACTGTTCCCAAAGGCTTATGGCAGTCTTCTTTAAAAGACACTGCAGAATAACATCTGTGACATTCTTGAGCTTGGAGTTTATATTGTTGCGAATGCTTTTTGAATTCATTTCAGTGCCTTAACATTTAGTTTCACATTTTTTTTAGAGTATGTTTTAAATAAGACAGAGGTAACATATAATAGGGAGAATATTTTCCAATGTGACAAAAATAATAAAGAGCGGAAATGTCCTAAATACCTGTCCTTTTAAAAACTCCAGTGGGCAAATACCACAAATAAACAAGAAAGAACATTTCGTCATTTTCCTACAAGGTAATGATTTTAGATACCAAAGTAACTAGTTTCATGCCCCTTTAGGACTTGGGTCTGAGAAAAGAGATCTTATGAGCTTTTGATTTCCAAACAAATGAGCAAGATCTAAGAGTACATTATAGAAGACAGTGTTATATAGTTGTGTGGAGAGCATCTCCTCACTTTTACGGTGGACTATTTGTATTGTAAATTTATTCAATACCATGAACAAAGTTTTTGTTTTACCCATACAAGAAAGGAAAAAATGATGTGATTGTTCATGGGCATACATGACAATCCACATTATGGAATCTTAGTTCAAGCATTCTTTCTATTATGTTTTGCATGGATGTATATCATGGATGCAGTTGTGGCTGTCACAAGTGATATAAATGTAATGGAATTTGTATACCAATCTGAGTAACTGGTAGATTCTGAATGCCAGTAGAATTTTCTTCAAAAATTCATTATATGAGCATCTAATGGTAGCCTAGTTGGTTAAGGTTTCCAATGTCCTCTAGTCATGCATTTGAGCAAACCCGAGGTAGGACGATGAGCCTTCACTAGTTATGGAATTTGGTGGTGCTACTGAGACGTTCTCCACCAAATTGTCTGCTTCAGGTGGACTAGCTTTGGTGAATCTGACTATTCCGTAGCAATGGGTTGCACCTTTCCCCTTTTGGTCTGCCAAATAAATTGGTTGCCTGGGGGGAGGTTGGTAAGTTGGTTGCACCTTTCCCCTTTTGGTCTACCAAATAAAAAATTATATAGAGAAAAGAATATCTTCTCTAGTGGGACCCATTCATCCACTATGCAATTCTTTTTGGAGTTTAAGGTTCTGTCCCGAGTTAAGGCTCTCGTTCAGGCCATGGTCCTCTAACAAATTTTAATTACTTGCTGCAAGTAAGGAGATTGAAGAAGACTTTCCCAATCTTTGTATGTTTTCTCCTCAAAATAGTTTGCATTTCGTTATTTGTTAGTCTTGAAATATGTTGAATATGCTGTTTGTAGCTTTGGTACTCAATTGGTTTGGCCTGGAAAACCAAGTTGGGGCGCTTCACATTCATACTAGGGTTTCTTGAAGGAAGGAGGCCAAGACATGATTCAATTTTTTGGTGTATTGATTAGAGTGGAATACTTGGATGATAGGTTTCTCCTTGGTGCTTTACTTCTAGGGCTTCTTGATACATATCTTTGGATAGTCTTAACCGTGATTGGCATGCCCCATTGTTTAGTCCAATCTTTTTGTACCTGCTGCTGTTGTTTCTCTTTTTCCATATCAGGAAGGATGACTTATATTTTTGCATTCTTCTTCTATCCAATGAATTTGTTCTTCATCTAGGAAAGAAAGGGGGAATTACAAGTGATTGGAGAACCCAAGGATGATAACACGATACATGAGATTAAGTAATGCAAATGAGGTTGAGAGTGTTTTTGAATTTGATGTGGTCGAATTTTTGTTATGAGAGTAGAATATCCTTGTAGTATCTGCATATGTTATCAGTATTACTTTAAATATTCTTAAAAGCTAGTCTCAAATTTGAAGGAAGGAGGCTGTTTGAATTAGGCTAGCAATCTGCTTCAAATTTTTCCATGCAAACATGATCACTAAGATGGTTATTCACATTCAAAGTCTATTTTAGATAAAATTCAAAGAAGTCCACATGAACTAGTGAAAAGAAGAATTGAATGTGGCTTAAGAAAATGAGGGAAATGCAAGAGAGCTTTGGGTGCTTTGAAAGGATATTGTGAATAAAGTGGCAATGAACTCAAGCTTCTTTTGGCCCTGTATTGCATGGATGTGGTTTAAGAGCATGGGGAAATGATATATTTTCGGATTTGGGCCTGTATAGCATGGTGAACAAACTTAAACTTAGTTTGAGTTGTTATGAAACTACTTTCTACTGTAGAGTTTTGGCAATTAATAGTATGGACAGGGAATGAGGTCTTGCCTCCCAACAAAGAAGTTGGGGGGTTAGATTGCCCCAATACTCTTGTGAGTGTTAAGCAAAAAGGTGGAAAAAAAAGGAAAAAATAAATAAATAATAGAAAAAGAGGTTGTAGTGATAAATGTTGAGTTTCTGAGGATCCGTCCTGTGTCACATCACCACCTGTCAGAACCTTCATTGGGGACTTGTTGACTGTATGGGAAGGTAACCATCATAGTAGTTAAAAGCGAAAAGTGAAAAAAAATGATAGGCCCTCTTGGGGCTTAAGCACAAAGCGCAAAGCGAAGTGCGAGCTTTTTCATATAAAGCACAGTTAAGATACAAAATCAAAATATTTATTTATATATACAATAATTTCATGTTATATGTTATAATACTATAACATCAACATGCATAAGAGTCAAAGCTTTTAATGACAACGAAGCATACTAAAAACTAGAAAACTTAGCAAATAGGTTCATGTAAGAGTTAAGACTAAAATTCAAAACTACCACAGGCAGAAAATAAAATAAAATGGAAAAAGAAAGAAAAGTAATAAAGGATTATGAAGTTCCTAGTTACTAATCATCTTCGTCTTCCTCAAATTCAATCTCATCATCCTCATTATCATGAGTTGATTCATCCTCCTCCAAATCCTCCTCTTCAACATCATCATCTAAATCTAGCTCTTCATTTTGTATGTGAAAGATAACAACATCAGATTACAGATTGAAGACAATACAGGAAGAGGCAGAACAGACAAGGTGCAGGTAGAAAGAAAAAATAAAATAAAAAACCAAGAACAGAGACAAATCAGATTATAGTTGAAGCTAGCAGCAACTCAGGGCAAAAAAAAAGAATGGAGCATAGAAAGAAGAAAAAAATAAGAACAGAGCAGAGAACGTGCAGGTAGACAAAATTAAAAATAAATAAATAAATAAAGAGACAGACAGGAAGAGGATGGAGCATAAGAAGAAAGACGGGAAAGAATAGAGGAAGAGGAAGAGGAGAGAAAGACTGATTGTAGCAAACATGAATTTACTGGTGAGAGAGGAACACAGAAGAACAGAGGAAGAGGAAAAGGAAGATGAAGAAGAAGACAAGACGAGGAAGACGAGAGAGAGACTTACCAGTGAGAGATACAGCGTTGCTTATTCTCACTTTGCGCTTTATGTGCTTTTTGCCGCTTCAGCGTGCTTCAATTGTGCATCTTCATGTGCGCTATGCTTCACTCGAAAAAGCCCAACGCCTACGATTCGCTGCATTTCGCGCTTTAAGTGCACTTTTAACTACTATGATAACCATCATGAAATTTGACCTTAGATATGGCTGCAAATGATTGGGAATTGCAAAACTTCTATAACTTTTTCTAGCTTCTGGAAAGGCAACTGTAGATACTAGTAGTGAAGATTCTCTATAAGAAGATCATTCAAGAATTCTTGTTCTGAGGAGCTTCTATGAAGCCATCAGCAAAGAGGGAATGTCAAGGGGTAGCTCTTCTTTCTGGTGGAAAGAAATTTGGGATTATTTGGCTTCCAAATGTGGGCTTTTTTCCAAGGGAAGTGACTTGGAATGGATTTTGACCTAAGTGAATTTCCGGAGGGCGATTATTTTGGTTAATAGTTGTGTTTTGTGTTAAATGATTTTGGAAGCCAGTTGATCACTTGCGTAATTGTTCTTGGACTTGGGGAGTGTGGGGGATGGCTCTATCCATTCTCCATTTGTATTGGATGACCTCTTAGTCTGTGCATAACTGCTATGTGTTTTTTGTGCTTGTGCACCTCCTTGGTGCCATTTGTGAATAAATCTTTGTTTCTTCTGAAAGGGGAAAAAAATTGTACTCAAGAATATGTGTGACTCCAGTTCATGATATGATTGGTGAAAATAAATTTTGGTTGCTGTTATGTACAAAGAAGACCTTTATAAGGATGAATAAATTTTAGCCTATGGTATAACCATTGAATTTTGGGATTAAGGATCAATTTTTTGTTATTGTTATTGTCATATAACCATCGAATATGGTGTTATAGTGCAAAATACAAATTCCGGTTCATGGACTTGTTTCCATTCAAACTCTAACATAATGCTTATATGCTAAATTCTGTTTAATTGTGTTGGTTAAGTAATTCATCCTTTTCAGGACGATCCATTTCTGAGGCTTGGTTTTTTCTGTAGTTTTACTCTTGGAAGTTCAAAATCTTTGTTAGTTTGATTTTTTTCCTTTCAGATCTTTGTTGCTAATGACCTTTTTCTTGACATCTTTGCTTTTAGGAAGTGACTTGGCTAAATCATATTTTGTGTGATCAAGTGATGGATCACTTGCTACAGTTTAGTTCACATAATAAAGTTGTTTTAAGATTAAGTCCTTTTTTAAATAGCTCTATATATATTTTTTTTTTCATAATTTTGTTTAGATACACTATGAGACAACTGGTCCTGAGATCTGGGAGGATACAAGAGGCAAGGTTGATATCTTTGTAGCTGGAATTGGGACTGGAGGAACAATATCAGGGGTTGGCCAGTATCTTAAAGAGCAAAAACCAAGCATTAAGGTCAGAAGCTTTGCTGCTTGCAATGTAATAAGTGAGACTTTCCAATTATCTTATTAAATAATTGATGGAATTGAACATGAATGTTCCCTAAAGTTATGGAGGAAATTTGATATCCAAACATATGCAATTCCAGAGGTTTCCTTTTACCTTTTTCCTTTGGCTAGTCATGATGAACTTCTTATGCTGATATAATGTTCTTCTAATATGTGTCAGGTTATTGGAGTTGAGCCTCTGGAAAGCAACATTCTCTCTGGGGGAAAGCCTGGTCAGTTAATGCATGAGATTCACTGCCACTTTAGTCTAATTTCCACTTGTCTCTCTGTTTTTATTGTTCTGTAGTTGTTCAAAAGTTTATCTTACCAATTGCAGGTCCACACAAGATTCAAGGTATTGGAGCAGGTTTTGTTCCCAGAAATTTGGATCAAGATGTGATGGATGAAGTCATTGAGGTATCAAAAAAATTTTATATTCCCAGCATGTTTTAGCTACATTACGTGTTTAAATGTATCTGGTAGCACTACCATGATATCTTGTCAGTTCTTATAATGCCTATCCAATCCGAGTTTCACCTATTGAGCAAGCCAATGATCAAGACAAGCATATAAAATTGATGTCCCTAGGATTTTCTGTTCTGCATTGTATAGCATTGATGAAGCCATGGAGAAGCAGGTTCTGTATCGTATAGAATTGAATTATTTATAAATATTTTTTCCATTTTTGAGAAATTGTGCTTATATAGTGGTTGAATTCTGAATCTCTGATTCTAGCACTCCAGTGCCAGAGTTCTGATGCGTGGACTTAATTGAATTTGCTTTATGTTGTTCTCCTTCATGAATTGCCTGTTGTGCACCTCATTGCCAAAACATTGGTCATGCCTGTTTACTTGGTTCACAATAAGGTTGCTTGATGAATATGTTGTTACTGGGTTATTTAATGATTATCAGTCTCAAGGCTACAGCAGGTTGCATTAGTCTTCCCTATCGTAATTCTAATGGGTTTTTGTTCTTGCAGATTTCCAGTGATGAAGCAGTTGAAACAGCAAAACAATTGGCACTGCAGGAAGGCTTGTTGGTTAGTTCAACTTCTTAATTTGCCCTCTAATGTTTTCTTGGACTTGGTATTGAAGCAACTTGAGTCAATGGACAATCATTAGACTTGTTTGCCCTTTTCTGAGACATAAAAATGGCTCATGAGACAGAACAATAAGATGCTCTTCTGTTGTATTATTTCTCTTATTCAAAACTTTTGCCAGGTTGGTATTTCTTCTGGGGCAGCAGCTGCTGCAGCAATCAAAGTTGCACATAGACCAGAGAATGCAGGAAAACTTATTGCGGTGTGTACCTTAATTTTTATGTAAAATCTAATATTGAATCTATTCTCTGCCAACATAGTCAGACATGTGATATGAAGCATGTTCCATGCAAAGATGGTGCTAATATGGCAAACAAGCATAAAATCTGATATCCAATAACCAAGTTAAAAAGCTAACAAAATAAGTATTTGCTGAAGTTTGAGATTTTTTGTGCAAACGGTTTACTTAGAAAACTAGGAACTCTAATGTTGTTCTTGCCATTACTTGCTTGATGACCAATTGCGTCAACAGTTGGCCCCCGTTGCCTACTGGCTGTGATTGTTTCCTTATAAATTCACAAAGTGTTCCTGACACTGAACCTTGGACTAAAAGTATGATCAATCTAGAATTTCCATCTTGATTTTCCACTGCCTCTAGCGCTTAACAACTTCTGTAGATTCCTCACCTTGTTTGTAGTCCCTTGGGCACCAGAAATCACAAGCAGGATTAATATTATTCCTTCGGCCTTAATTGCTGATAGTTTCGAATTATTTCTATATTCAATGCTTTCAAACTTAAATCAATACGTTTGTTTTGGAGACTCTGTATCAGTAGCGAATTGTCTTCTTACATTTTAAGAATTATCCTAAAAATTTGCTTTAGAGCCATTTTGTTCTTTGACATGGTGGATTTGACTTGTTCTTATGACTCATTATACCATGCCCACTTACATTTGAGTCATTGGCATGTGCTTGTCACAAGATTGGGGCGTCGAATTGGTGGAATTTGCTTGATAATGTGCTTTGGAATTTGGTTTTAACAGTGCTAGGCTTGTGGACGGCTATAGTTTGATTATGGCCTATATCCTGTATAGCTGGTTGAGGTGGAATTCTGATTTTAGGGCCAACTTTTTCTTTGGAATATTTTAGATCATGTGCCTCTCAATGAAAAAGTGTTAAAGTGGATACAGACAGAAAGAACAATTTCTTAAAAACCGGTCGACTTTAGTAATCAAAGAAGCCCATCTCTTGTATCAGCAATTACAACATCTAGTGTGAAGGCCGCATGGTGCATCCCATCTTTTATACCAACTTTTGTTCTGGCACTAAGTCAGCACCACTGACAAACAATCTTAAATTGATGGCTCTGCTTCCCTCTCTTTAAAATATAACCCTTTTAATTGAACACTTGTTTTATTTTATTTTAGTTTTCATAATTTAAACTCATGAAAGCATTTGCATTCCGCAGGTTGTATTCCCAAGTTTTGGTGAAAGGTACCTCTCCTCTGTGCTTTTCCAATCCATCCGAGAAGAATGTGAGAAAATGCAGCCTGAACCATGAAAACCATCTTTACCATATTCATCTTGTGTCACGATGGACCGGGTTTTGAATTCTTATTTTTCCCTTTTTTTCCTTATTTCCAAGTTGTGGATTTGGCATTACTTGGTAAGGTTGTCATGTTCCAAATAGAATAAATCATCCTCCCAGGAAAATTATAATAATCATTTTAAGAAATGTTAGATAAGGTAGGAAATTGAGATGTCAACTTATAAATCAATATGGGATTATATTTTTTTTGTTACCATATCAATCGATATCTGAATTCATACTCTGAGTAATTTGATACGGGACTTACAGTGACCTATTTAAGGGGACTATCTTCTCAATATAGTTTGTTCTATGCCCAAATAGCTAGTCGAATTCGGAATCTTAGTTAAAGGATTTAATACTACATCCAATATAAGATTACATGCATCTATTGAAGAGTGGTTTGAGATTTAAAAAAAAAAGAAAAAAGAAAAAAAGTTTTAGAGTTGTTTTGCATCTGTTTTAAAAATTATGGACTAAGTCGTGAAAATATATATAATTTAGGAATTAAAAAATAATTTGGTGGATATAGAATTATAAAACTCAAATGAGTCTACAAGGACAGTCTGGTGGTCACAATCTCTCTCTCCTAATTTTGAGATTCAGGTTTGAATCGTTAGGTAACCAAAAAATAAATAAAACTCAAATGAAAAATTGTTACATTTACGTTATAACATGTAGGATAATGTGAAAATTAATTATTTTATTATTTTGTTAAATTGATTTTTTTAATTTCGATATTAGAATTGGTAACATAATGATTACACATGTAATTCAAATTACTTTTGGAAGTGGTATGGGTAAGAAAAAAAAGGATAAAAACATATGAATATATATCAAAAAATTTATTCACATAATATAAAATTATAATAGATCTATAAATTGTACTAATTTTGCAAAAAAGGGTCCCTTAGGTGAAATATCCGGATTGCCTCGATCTCTATCTTCTCATATCTCTATTCACTCGATCGGCCAATAAGGCTCGATAAATCTCTCTCTCTCTTCCTCTTTTCTCATAATCAATCATTTTCTCTTTCTCAATCAAGAACGACAACGATGGATTTCTTCTCCTCTTTTTTCTCTTGTTTTTTTTTTTTGGTCCTTATGGATAGGCCACTGCACGATATCTGAGATTTCGTCCTAATTAATCCAGACCGATCTGATTGTCGAGTCTCATTTGAGAGAAGGTCTCCTAACATTATTTTTTCTATATCCAGGGGGAGTCGAACTCCTGACATGATTAAGGGACGAATGTGCTCTTCTCACTTACGTCAACGTGTTGGTCTCTTTTTTCTCTTGATTTCATATCTATCTCATTTTAATCAATTCGCAGCAAATGTTGCATACCGATTGTTCTCAATCTCGTTTCCCTTTTTCTCTTTCTCAATTGTAATAGACTCTCTCTCCCATTATCAGTCTCCTTTATCTCGTACTAATTGTTTTGCCACAAAGATCTACCTTAAATATCAATGAACTACTGGCACTGTCCCATTTTCCTTTATTAAAAATCTCGAATTCAAGTTTTTCTATATATAAAAAAAAAAAAATCTAACTTAAGTTAATCAGTCTCTCTCATATCTATCTTAGATCAATCGGTCTCTTTTTTCCTCTTTGCTCTCGATCAATCGCTCTCTCTTTTGATCATAATTTTTTTTTCGGTCCCTATGGTTAGGCCACTACCCGGTATTCGAAACTTCATCCTGACTAATCCGAATCAACTTGATTGTCGAACTTCATTTGAGGGAGAAGTCTCCCAACATTGTTTCTTCTGTACCCAGAAGGAATCGAACTCTCGATATGGTTAAGGGACGAAGGTACTCTTCCTATCTACGTCGACAAGTATTGATTCTCTTGATCATAAGTTGATTTAGATGTGAGAGAGAGCAATGTTGTTGATCGAGAGGGAGAGAGAGAGAACAGAAAGAAAATGCTTGATCAAGAGAGAGAAAGGAAGAGATTCCGGAGAAAAAATAGAGCGGCCACGCAATCCACCAATCATTTTGCCTACCAATAGTTTTCTTTTGTTTGGATTGTATCCTAATTTTTCACTAATTTCATTATTTTATCTAACTATTCAAGTGGATAAATAGTTTTATATACTATTTATATATGTATAAAGAAATAGCATCATTTTTCTCACCGGTCAAAACATAACAACCCCTCAAAGCCAACACAAGGGAGAGAAGCTGCCACCAGCCCAAATATTTTAAAATCAAAATGAAAATGTTTGAATGGAAGAGACAATATGATAATTATAATCATGCATGACAAAGTTGAAATCACATGCTTAAGACCTAAAAACTTACGGTTCTAAATAAAAGCTAGAGTGGTCCCTAACCCTAGTCTAGGCTTTTGAGAGAGAGAGAGAGAGAGAGAGAGAGAGATAGAGAGGTACCACTAAACCATATAATAATTTCTAACATTGGGTCTTAACAGAAAGACACCCTTTTTTTTTTTTTGAATTTCGATTGATATATTAAGTTATATTCTGATTAATCTGATTTGAGATTTGTAATGACTAATTTAAAAGACTATCATCTAACGTAATTTATTTTATATCCAAATTATGAGTTGAATTTAAAATTTTAGTTTAAAAATCTAATATCATATCCTACTAAATCAATTAATCGTCGATAAAAGATGTCCTTTTAGTTAATTCTGCTTTACATTACAAATTAGGTATGTGAACCTTTTGGTCATCAACGAATCGACTTTAGACTTTTCGGACCTCCAACTTCAAAGTCCGCCGTCCACAAAACTTTTGAGCCTCAATTTAATTAAAAGTGGCTACTACTTTTCATACAAAAATCATTAAAAAAATAAAAATTTTATTTTTTTTTTGAAAATAATTTTACTTATAAAAGCGTATATTATCTATAAAATTGTCTATTTTAATGAAAAATATTACGAGTAAATTAAATAAATTAATTATAGATCGATCGAGCCAGTTGAGATTTTCTAAATTGGAACGTCTGTAGGTGTGGAATTTAAGTTAATTCTTGATGTCATGGAAGATATTTCTTTGGAATTTAAGTTATGTTTTTCCCTATTCCTCAGCATTTTCATTTTTGTTTTTAGAAAAATTCTTGGTGTCCATTTAATAGAGTAATAGATTGTAGGCTTTTTCCTAATTTTGATATTAAAATAAAATTTATCTTAATTCTCGGGTTAGGCTAAGAAGTAATGGGGTGTTTGATAATTAACTTAATCCAAAGAAAAAAGAAAAAAAAATGATGTCCGATGATAGAACGATCCGAAAATTTCAAAATTTATCACTTTTCTAAGAATAAGACTAGCCGAGAGTTATAGGGTTATTGAATTGAATGATTAATCCCCTGGAGAAGAGGCCAAAGATGACGGCCAACTTTATTTGAAATCAATATTGTTACTGAATATCGATTATTTGTAAAAATAAAAAATTAATAATAATAACTTAATCTATTTAACCCTCATTTTATAAGTTAAGAATTGGGGCAAATATTTATTTTGGTATTAAAATCATAAGTATTTTATATTTTGGGTTAATTGAAAACCATTTTAAAACAGGAATAATCGATCGACTATATCAGCAAAACGTTGAATTTTTTTTAACTCGTAATATTTTAAAACTATCAATTTGGATAATAGTCTTAAAATATATGATATTCGTGCATAAATATTAAATTTTTTAATTAAAACTCGAATTCAAATCTTGAAAATAAAAAGAATTACGTTGGAATAGTTTCTTCCTATAGAGGGATCGATAGTAACTCAAGTCAAATTAATCAGAATATAGTTTTAAGTATCGATTGATCAAGGAGAGAGAGAGAGAGAGAGAGAGAGAGAGAGAGAGAGAGATTAAAGAGAGAGAAAAGTACAACTAAACCATATAATAATTGGGTCTTAACAGAAAGACACCCTTTTAGTTCATTCCACATTACATTATAAATTAGAAGTATAAACTTTTTAGGCATCAGGGAATCCACTTTAGGACTTTTTGGACCTCCAACTTCAAAGTCCGCCGTCTAGAAAACTAGAGCCTCAATTTAATTAAAATTGGCTACTACTTTTCATACAAAAATTATTAATAAATAAAAATTTTATTTATTCTTTTAAAATACCTATTTTATCAAAAAATATTATGAGTAAATTAAATAAATTATAGATTGATCGAGTCAGTAAAATAAATTATAAAAATGCCTCAGTATTTTCATTTTTGTTTTTGAAAAATTCTTGGTGTCCATTTAATAGAGATGACAAAATTAGGTAAGAGCTTGTAGGCTTTTTCCTAATTTTGATATTAAAATAAAATTTATCTTAATTATCGGGTAACCCTAAAGAAGTATTGGGCTATTTGATTATTAACTTAATTTAAAGGAAAAAGAAAAAAAAAATATATAAAATGACGATAATATACTTTTATCCCAAAAATTTTATAAGTTAAGAAACGGGCAAATATTTATTTAGATATTAAATTTATAATTAATCCATATTTTGGATTAATTAAAAACTATTTTAGAATTAGAGTAATTAATCGACTACGTCTGTAACATATGAGACACATATAATTTTTTATTATTAATAATAGTTTTAAAAGATAAATTCTAATTTGAATACCCAAATTAGATGATTCTCGTTTGAAAACATCTTTTATAAGAATTGTGATCACTAAACTGTCTCCTTAAAAATGAAAACATCATTCACACGTGTTCTAGGCCATTCACACCTACAGGTGTAATGTCTGAAAACGGGGGAAAACGTGAGAAAACACATACCCAATTGAGATGGCCAATGTAATCAAACCATTTCCAAATAACTACGAAGAGATTCTTGACTTGATCTAAGAGTTGGACTTAAAAAGAATCTTCTTTTTCCGACCACATTAAAAATTCTAGATTAGTTTGTTGGAAGTTGGGTAAGTAAGGTTGAGACACCACTCGTATAAAATTAGACATGTTTTTTCGGACAGCAATCCCAACAAAATCTTTATTTCATTAAACAGAGTCGAATATATAAATTCTTTTACGTAATTATATTTTATTTTATATTATAAACCCATCTATATAACTATTTTCTTTAAATAACAACAATAAACATATTTTTATTTTATTAAATGAGATCGGTAATATAGATATTTTTATATCATTATACACTATTTTATATGATATTTTTATTTATATTTAGATAATTCATATTATATTTTGTATCATATTAAATTTATGTTTTTTTATTATTAAAACTTGAACAAGTGAATTAAGCAACTTTAGGGTTTTTTTCTCTCTTTTTTTTGAAAAAAAGTTTGGAGTGGTTTTGCTTTTGGCTAAATTTAGGTAGAAAAATAAATGTTGTGATGCACATTTTAAGAAGCTTACAAAATAGATGAGAACTTAAAAAGATGGGCTTGAAGGCTAAGAGCACGTGATATCATGTTCATAGGATATGTCTAAATTCCACATGTATATTTTTTTTTTTTTTACGATACCAACTCATATCTGAAATCATATTCTGATTAATCTAGTTCGAGATTTGTAGTAAGTCATTAACCCATTAAGAGGGATATCCTCCCAACGTAATTTTTTTTATACGCAAACCGCGAATCGAATTTAAAAATTTGATTAAAAGATCTAACGTCATATTTCACTAAACCAATTATCTATTGATATTCTACATGTTTATATTTGTTTTTCATAATGATACACGAATCCAAACCTATGATAACATAAAATGAGATTGATACCACTTAAGTCGAACCTAATTCGCATATTTGTTTTCTTTTTGTATAACGTCTGCACGTTGCCATTAATAAATGCCTCCAACCCCACACTTGCCTTTAGTTTTTCTATATATTGGCTGCCGGTGTTCCCCTCTCTCTACAACAAACTTTGTTAAAACATACTTTTCCTAGTTGCAATGGAATCAAAGAAACAAGAACCCTCTTCTCTCTCTCCTTCCTCCTTCACTAGGTGTTCCTCTCTCTCTCTCTCTCTCTCTCTCTCTCACTCTCTCTCTCTCTCTCTTTCTCCATGTTATCTTCATAGCTAAAATGCTTATAATTTTTATTAGTCTATGATGATTGAATATATAACTTTACAAGAATGAAACCGATTACGATTTTAAGAAAATCAGTATTATTTTAACAGTAAAAGAATATATTCGTTTTTATATATAATTTTGGACTCAAATATATGATAAGTATGTATATTTGCATGGAATTGTTTAGATGGTGGTCCAAGGACACAATTGCTATCGTGACTGGGGCAAACAAAGGGATTGGATTTGAGCTAGTGAGGAGACTTGCAGGGTTGGGTATCACTGTGATCCTAACTGCAAGAGACATAGAGAGAGGTCATAGGGCTGTGGAGACACTCAAAGATGAAGGACTTGATGTGCACTTCTTTTGCTTGGATGTGTCAGACCCTTCTTCAATCAAAGCCTTTGTTTCCTCTTTCAAAGAGAAATTTGGCGTCTTGGATATTCTTGTAAGTAATTTCAATCAACTCTTCCTCCATACAAATATAATACATACTGTCGTATACAATTTAGTTCATAATTCATGCGGTGCACATAGTATTGGCCGTTACCCCTTACCTCTCTCTTTTCTCTCCGGGTATAATCGATCGATATTTAGATTCATACTATAATTAATCCGATTTGATCGTTATTTGATCCAATTTAGAGGGTAGTTCTCTCAATATATAAACTCGATATTTAATTAAGTGATCTAACACTTTTATCTACTAAATTAATTATCCGTTGATTTCTCTCTCTCTTTTACACACACACGCACACGCACACGCACACGCACACGCACACGCACACGCACACGCACACGCACACGCACACGCACACGCACACGCACACGCACGCACGCACGCACACGCACGCACACGCACGCACGCACGCACACGCACGCACGCACGCACACGCACGCACGCACGCATATGGGCATTAACACTTGCACGTCCAGGAAATATGGCTACAACATATAGTTGTGTGCAATTCTATCAGGTATTCTCTTATTAGAGACATACTATCTTCAATTTTTGAATAAATATATATTTTATTTTTCATTTGAATTTTTTTTCAAAAATGGTGAGAACCCATCACTGCAAGGGTTAGGAGAATTTGTGTTCATTGTAAGCATATGGGAATATTACTGTTTCAATTTTAAATTTAGATATCTTTGTTTGAGAGGTCTTTTTTTTAATTGGGCACCTAAATTTTCATGAATTTATTTTATCCGTCCCTAATTCTCGTCTGACATCCCTGTTGGAACCACTTGCATCTCAAAATTTATAAAACTCCCCCCAAGATTTATGTTATGATGGTTTTCCCCCTGAAATAATTAAATGTCGCAAAAAATAATAATAAAAAAAATAAAAATTTAATAAATATTAGTTTCTTCTATTGTAGGGCTGTGGCAGAGTAAACTCAAAAATTTCCAAATATTCTTGTGTTTTTCATCATTTTAAATTTTATTTTATTTTTTACTTTTTATATTATATATATTCTAAATTAAGCGAGAACGAAAAGTAATAACAAAGTAACCCGAAAACTCAACATATGATTTTAAGTTCATATTATTTATTAAATAAATATAAATTATATTTATGTTCTACTCATTTGTCTAATAATATAAGCTTAAAGAACAACATTGGAAACATAGCCTTAGCCAAGGGGAGAAGGGGTGCATGCAACTGCCCTTCTCCCCCTAAAAATTTTGAAAAAATAAAAAATGAAAGAAATTTACCGTTAAATTTTTTTAAAAAAATAAATACGATAAAAGTTTTAAAAATGTTACTAAAAAAATTAAAATACAGATAAAACTTTTAAAAATATTATTTATCTTCTATATATTATAATTTTCATTTTTTTTCTCTTGGCATGTTGCATTTCACTCTTTTGATATAAATTTCATTTTGGTATGCACTAATCGTAAATATTATACAATATATTTATGGACGATTTATGTAATTAACGTTTTATGGGTCTCGTAAAAAGATATTAAATTCTTTTAATCAAAATCTTAAATTCGATTATTGAGAAAGTCAATCTCTAAATTAACTTCACAATATTCAAATCGAATTACTTAAATAAATTGAATATCAGTTAGTCGAGCAAAAAAAAAAAAAAATAATGGCTTTTGCATCGGAGACCGACCATCTTAAATGAAAAAATGGAGCACGAGGGTTGAGGTTGGTTGAGAGAAGACCTTTCACAAGGAGTCAATGGCCGATGTTGATTTTTAGGTCTTTTTTCTATGAATTTTAAAGGAAATAATGTGGGCCATTCATTTGTCGATACAAGCAATACTAATGTTGTCAAATCCAAACTACTAGGTTGGCATGGTCATGCAAAATTAAATTTATGTTTGAAAAGGACAAATTACAATTTTTTTTATTTAAAAACTAACCCCCCAATATTTTAAAAATTGATGAAAAGACTCCCATAGTCTACTCTTTTGACAAATTTCTCTATTTTCATTATAATTGCAATTAAATATGCATTATTAAATTCACATAGGATACACAAGTTAAGATTGTTTCCCTTCATTTGTTGTCACTTCTAAACCCTTTTCCTATTCTTTTCAAAATTCTTGATCTTTGCCTATAATCGATCACAAAATTTACTTTATCGTGGATCAACCGATAAAGAAATATAATTTAGTAATCGAAACACTATTATAAAATAAATAAGGCTAAAACCAAAATTTAGTCCTTGAACTTTTATTTTTTTTAATTTGGTCCTAATATATATTATTATTGGTTTTGGTCATAGAATTAATTAATAAATAATAGTTTCCTGTAAATATATATATTGAAATGGTGGGGTTTTCATGTGTTTAGGTTAACAATGCTGCAGTATCATTCAATGGGGTAGGCGAGAACAGAGTGGTGCATGCAGAGACTGTGATTAAGACTAACTTTTATGGACCCAAAATGCTCACCGAATCCCTCTTGCCTCTTTTTCGTTGCTCTTCTTCTATTGCTCGAATACTCAATATGAGCTCAAGACTTGGCACTTTTGATGTAAGTACTTCCTTTTGAATGGACAGTCGATCCGGTGAGTAAATGTATTGAATCTTTTAAGTAACTCTCAGATTTAAAATTTAAGAATAAAAAAGAAATTATATTAAAAAATTGAATCCGATAACTCTCAAACCGGATTAGTCAAAAAAAATTACGGATATCAGTTGATTATATAAGAGAGAGAGAGCATCTAGAACTATGAATTGACCCGATTCTAATTTATCATTCTTCTTCATAGTCTAAGCAAAATCTAGAAATTGCAATGTAGAATCAGGAAACCTAATAATAATCAAAGCACCCATTGCATTAAAAGATTTAAAATAAACAAGGAAACTTACTGCACCAAGCATTTTTGTTAGTGGTTTTATGTTACTTCCCCCCCCCCCAAGTGTGGACATGCTAATTAAGTCTTGCCTTCACTAATTACAACAAATGATTTCATATTACTGCAGAAAGTAAAAAACCCTAGCATAAGGGAGATCCTGCAAGATGAAGAAAACCTAACAGAGGAACGTATCAATAACATTATCAAAATATTCCTAGAAAATGTCCAGAGAGGAGATTGGGAAAGCAGAGGTTGGCCAGAGATATGGACAGACTACGCCATGTCCAAGGTTGCCCTAAATGCCTATTCAAGAATTCTAGCCAAACGCTACAAAGGGAAGGGATTGAGCGTAAATTGCTTCTGTCCAGGCTACGTTCAGACTTCCATGACTCGTGGGACAGGCACTCGCACACCAGAACTAGCCGCAAGAGTTGGGGCTAGCCTAGTTCTACTTCCTCCAAAGGAAATTCCAACAGGGAAATTCTTCATGGGTTGTAGCCCTACTGTAAAGTCTAGGTTGTGAACCATCCATATCTCAAAATTTTCTTGAAATGAAGGTAATCACTATCCACCGTGGACCTTTAGTAAGGTGTCAGCAAATAACAGATATAGCACCTAACACCTCAGTTATAATTCAATATCATTACCCGTCCGGCAACAATACATAGCATTTCCCTTGAATTAAGGTTTAGGCTTTGTAGACTAGTTAGCTAATTAAATACCCAAAAAAGATAGACCTCCTACCTAATTATTTTAAATTTTTGCACATGTGAGGCACATTAATCTAATCTGCATATACCTATTTCTTCCTCTTCAAGGATGAACATGAATGTTCTAAGCAAATAAAATAATGATGCTACTATGTATTTCAAGTGTAGAATAAAACGAACCATGTCACATGTGATGTACCAGCAAAAGTTTTGACTATACAAATATATTACATATATAAATAAGCAAAAACATAAACAATTAAATTTATGCGTCTTTGTGTGAAAATTATTGATCCTAGATTTTCAACATTAGGCCCTATGGTTCTTCTGGCCAAATTTTCAGGTGCTTGTTTGATCCAAATTTATAATTCATTTCAGAAGGGGGGAAAATTTTCCAAGATATACTGGTCTAATCATATGAAAAGTACATAGAAAGGGTTTCAAATAGACAATCCGAGAATGCATTTCGTAAAATCAATTGAAACTGTGTGAAGGCTCAATGGCAATAGACATGCCCTAATGTTATGAACCTTGTAATCCTATCAAACGAAGAGTAAAAAGGGCATTTTTAATAGCTGACAAGTTCATAAAAGAACTGGGATCTAAACGTTCAAATCAATGTATCCCCCCAAATTACAGTTCCAGTAGCTTTTTTATCGGAAACAGAGGCTGCAACTTTAGAACATACACAAATAGATCAATTGATGAATCAGAGCTCAACATGATAAACTCAAGACTTTATATTGCAAGTAGAAATTCTGCTCAATTAAATAACCTCAAAATCAAGGTTCTGGATATGATCATAATTATCTAAGTAAATGATGATTCTATTCAACAATTTTTAAGGGTTTGTGTTTCTTTCAGGTAAGATGTTGGAGACACTCAAATGCCTGAATCTTGATACCAGCAACTGCAGCAAGAAAAAACACTCCCCAGTCGTAGAAGCTCTTGTTTACCCAAGGAAATTCATGATCACCAAATGTAGCACCAGATTGCAGAGAACAAAGTCTGCAAAAGCACGTTCAGGTGGCAAGTCCTGGAAATTGAATTGAAAACATTTAAGAAAGGAAAAAAGATAACATCTCACACATATGAAATAAACTTGGACAGACTTCAATTTAGCTGATAATAGAAGTCTATCCTTTTAAAAGTGCAGAACAGTAAGTATTGATGATGCTAATTATACCCCTCAAAGCAGAAAGTGGTAGATCCAGAAATTTTTATCAACGGGGCCAACATATATCTATATGCATATGAGAGGACATGCTTGCTTACGTGTTCACAAATAAAAGTACCATCCAAACAAACAAATGTCAATGACTTTATGAAAATCAAATTATTTCTTTTACATTTTTTTTATCAACAAGTTACTTTCTTGAGCTTTTATTGGGGATTTTCTACTGATTTATTTATCTATTTTTCTTTTTCTATTTCTTTTCTTTTTATTTTATTTTATTTTTATATATTTTTTTTTCTTTTTATACTATTTCATTATTCCTTTCTCTATCTTTTTCAAATTTGTTTCTCAAATGGCCGACCCCAAATATTGGGATTAAGGTTCAGTTTGTTGTTGTTGTTTATTTGCATAAAGTAACCAAAAATGCTGTAAATTTTTAATGAGACCAATCAAGGAATTGGAGGGGCTGGCTTAATATGTGCATATGGTCATGATCCTTGCAGAAAATTCAAGATTAGTGGAGGCTATGAAGCATGGACATAGACACAAGAAAGTTAAAAATCACAAGACACAGCACAAAATAGACATGTGCATGTTTATACATACAGATAAGTAGGGTTGATACAGATTAAAAATTTGACCAACCTTTAAAACACTTCTATGCCATTGTTTATGCACACAATAGATTTTTTGAATTTTATCTTACCCCCATTAAGTTTCATAGTTTCATAATTCAAGAATATATAAATATTGATGTTCATCTAGTGATTTTCAAGAGTCAAAAAAGTGTATATATATGTTATATATTAAGAAAAAGGTGAGACACAGCTAAGACCTGTCCAATGCATGTCCTCAAAGTGCCATATGGGTGTTGTGCCTGAGAATGTGTTCCAAATAGATGCTTCTCATTTCTAGAAGTGTTGGTATATGAGGATAACAAAAGTACTTCTGACCATGCTACCTTTTGCAATTTTCAACCATGTTAACTTTTGTCCATTGCAAACTACACTCCTTTATGAAAATCCAACTTTGTATTTTAATGCCCAAACCCATCCTAGTTTTATAGTGGCATGCAAGATACAAGACCATGTTAACTATGGTTTAATTTATAATACCTTGAATTCCTTGTTTTCTTTGTTCACTTGAATGCGGAGACAGACTGCCCAGAGAAAGAAAAATGTCATAATTTTTCTAAATAAAATATCTTACAGCATGACGTGGAAACATCTACCTACCAGCAAGAACTGCTGTTCCGATACAGGAAAGAACACCTGAGAGAAATGAGTTGAATGGGAATGATCCAACAATAGCCATGTAAGCAACCTGTTCAAGACCAAAGAGAGTTACAAATCTATATTGGGAGAATGAAACCAAATAATAATTGCACTCACTGAGGAAAAATGATAAGGGTTAAAATTCAAATTATAGAAGTGCAATCCTAAAGAAATTTCAGTTAACAACCCATCTGTCAATTGTAAAACAAGAAACATGAACCAGCACACTTATTTCCATGTAAAGTGCCAGCCAGGCTAATTAAATCCGGTCGTGTTGCAGCACAGCCTACTTAAGCTAGATGAGACACAAGTTAACTCATTAGACTCTAATGGAGAAGGCCACAACTACAAGGCTAGCTTATGCTTTAGAATGATGTGATAACATGAAAATGAATAATGTAATGATAAAGTAATGTAATAGAAGTACTGCACTCAGCCAAACTCAACTAACTTTATGCCTAAAACTGTGTGAGCTTGAGAAATCCATTTTCTCCATTTTACACATATAAGACCACATGAATAAATGTATCACATGATTGAACAGCTTTTCACAGCATCTACTTGATTCCCACATAAAACATATATGCACCCCCATACCACATTTCAAATTTTATTTAATATAAAAAAAATAGAAATAGATACAATAACAAGATGATTACTATACATTTTATAAACTAATTTAATGTAAAGTACTTTGTAATCTGTGGATTTTACTTCAAAAGAAAAACACAAACAGGCTAGGAAATCCCAAATTAAATAGGACATTGCACAAGTTGACAGGCATCTCTTTTTCTGTCCAAATGAAGGATCGTGATGGCAAAACAGTACAAACATGTTAACCTGCAGGCGCAAGTGTCTGCACACCACATGCTCTGTTTACAATGCTCTCTCCAAAAACATCAAGTGCAAGCAAGTCATATTTACACTGTCACAAATTAGACAACCACTAAATCTATTATCTTCTCATCAATCTTCCTCAGCAGGTATGTCTGCATGTGATATTAATCTATTTTATGAGAACAAGCATGAGCTGATCCAAAATAACTAAAAATAGCAAGAAGGGTCATAAGAGTAATGCTCCTCTTAGCTATACAAGCTAAAAGAAATCTCTCAAGGCCTATAACTCGGTAGATACAGGTCTCGAGGCTACCCAATAAATGTTAAGCATGAAGGATACAAGTTCCTCTAAATCTCTAGTCCAAGAGCAATAGAGCAAATGATTCGACGATTATAGCTCCCTCTTGCACAAAGCACACAATTCACCAAAACAATACCTCTATCTCAAGATCACCTCAAGTCAAAATCCTTCGCTAATTAGGTTTCCAGACAAAAAGGGCAACTGTTGAGGATGGTAGAGGCCTTCCAAGTTGCTTTCCAAAGGAAAGGAGGAGAGAGAGAGAGAGAGAGAATTCCACACTACTGTATTTTCTCCTGGTCCTACGAATGTTCACATATCCACATAAAAAATAAATAAATAAATAGAAAATCTGCAACTCCCAATCTGTTGCTTGCCTTCAAATACGGCATTCCGAATCATGTTACTGCCTCTTGTCTATTCGAGATCTTACTTTTGGATGCCCACTCTCTAAGCTTTCTAGTTCCAAATATTTTATTTATCTTAAAAGCCCATAAGTATTCTGTAAATGAGAAATTTTATACATCTTTGGCATGGGATAATTCCACAGCCATTATATGCACATATAGTCCATCCAACTTTATCCAACACACACTTCTGGATGGGTATCCTCCTAAATATGGAATTCCACAAAAACCTTCATTCCTGCATATTCGAGATAAATGACTCAAATAAGTAACGTGCTAGAAAAACATGCATTGAACCTCCATAATTCTTTTGCTTCTGTGTATGTTTGTGTCAAGTCGTCAATCCTAGAAATTATTTGCAGCAAATGCTTTCTACTGCAGCAATTTAAATCTGGAGGGTAGTTTATTAATTAGAAAATGCACATTTAGATACAGTTTTGCAACCCCAAAGATATTAGGAAGCTTATATTGGAAATTTAAAGTTCATCCTTATTTAGTCACCGTCTGTAATTTACATTTTTCTATAACTCGGTCAGTCATTAAATAATGGGAAAATTTTTATTTTAATTAATTCTATGAAAAAAAAGCACTTCTACTATACAAGGAAAATGGTAGGATAAGAAGAGCAATAAAGAAGAGGATGCCCAGAAGCTCAACTTTCTATGACATTGCTCAAAGAAAATAACAAATCTTGAGGCTCTGATTGGTGATAGTAATGCTTGTTGGAATAAAGCACCCTAAGGAGTCGAATATACATAAGGTATGTATGGAAACTGCATAGTTCTGTTGCCTTACAATAATAGTGCTTGTGTGTGTGACGTCAACAATCCCCAGAGCTATGAGACCAAAACTTTTAGTACACCCATGACAATAACTTAATGAAGAGGATATTACACTAAACGAAAATGTGCACTTTTTTTTTTCTTTTTCCTTTTCATAATAGTAATAAGTTCAGCCACTACCATTCAGGTCACAAAACTCGAGTCACAAAAATGGCTCTCATACCATAGGCATTAGGCCAGCACAAGAATAATATATGGGTCCAAAACCTCCCCAATTTAATTACTAAAAAATGAACCATCAACCTTACTTGGAGAGAGGTGCATCCTGTACAAATTAAGTTGGAGATCATTTGCTAGAAAGTAAACATTTCGAGACCCTTTTTGTTGCCAAAAGATATTAGGAAGGTGGAAATTTTAAGTGCTCCATCTTCACTGATTGTAACTTAATTTTTTCTATCACTTTGCCAGTCACAAAGTAGTTATAAAAATTTAGTTTGGGTGCCTTTGTCAACCCATTTTCCAACCAAAATTTATTGTTCTTTACAGAATTAATTACATACATGAAATCGCCTAAAAAGCTCTCAAATCAAGGGCTTATTATTAAACCTCTACCACTTAAAGTGTAAGTGCTTTGCAGCAATGCTCCAAATGCACCCTTAAAAGAAAATACTTCTTGCATACAAGGAGAATGAAGGAGAACGTTCAAGGGAGAGCGGTAAGAAAGGAAGAGGATGGCTCCAAGCACAACCTCCCATGCCATTGATTTAATAGAATAACAAATCTTAGGGCTTTGATTGGTGATAGCAACGTCTTCCTTGTGTAAGAGTGCAAACTAAATTACAGATGAGTAAAAAGAAGGCGTTTCTTAAGAATAAGACTAATCCTTAGGATTATTTTTTTTAAGTGCAAACAGAGAAAAGCGAGTGACCCAGATCAAAAGATGGAACTTCAGTGGGCCGCCATAGATTCTATTAACCGCGCTAAGCTAGTTTAGTTCTTTTTTCATTGAAGGACCAAAAGGAGAGGGTTCATTTCAGTTAAAACATGGGAAGAGGTGTGGATTTGACATAATCACTACAAAAAACACAAGTAAATAACAAATTAATGGAGTTGAAATAACACTAAGGTTGTGTCAAGCAGAGGGTTTCAACTAAATTTCATGAATTCAATTACAAAATTAATTTCAATTTCATCTGGGTTCCAATCACATGTCTTCAAATTTGCATCAGTTCTCAACCAGAGTCAATGGATCAATAGTGCATTCAACCCCAATTTTTAGATTTTCCCCAAAAATCGAAGAAAAAATTCAGGGACTCTAATGGCATGTGCAATAACGGTAGGGTTTATGATAAGATGAGGAAATATGACCTGAATGAGAGCTGTGAAGACAGCGAACATGACGTAGAGGTCGATGATCTGCAAAATATATAACAAGTGAATAAGATTTTATCCAGAAATTAGAGAGAGAGAGAGAGAGAGAGAGAGAGAGAGAGAGAGAGAGAGAGAGAGAGAGAGAGAGAGAGAGAGAGAGACCTTGAGGTTAGTAGGAGTGGAGGCGTAGGCAGAACGAAGGGAACGGAACAGGTCTTGAGCGTCCTTGGTCGTCGTCCTCGCCATTCTCAATCTCACACTCCCAAAAAGGTCACAGCCTTTGCCCCTTTCTGTGCGGTGTGCAGTCTTTACACCAGGGCATCCTCACATTTTGGAACCGAACCGGAGGCTCCGGTTGCAGTCCGGAACTTTGTTTTTTACAATGTTATCCACCAATAAAAGAGGAGTAGGACTATCATAGGAATTGACTCGAGTTCAAGTCGTAAGTGGTTCGAGTTTATTATATAATCAAATTGAATTTAAATAATAAAATTTTAAATTTTAAATTTTAAATTTTAAAACTTGTCAAATATTTCAATAACATATATTAATATATTATATAATATTCGAGTTTTCAAGTCAAGTTTCATCAATATCATTATACAATCAAATTAAATTCAAATTCAATTTTTTACTACTCGTCCAGTTTAAATTCGAATTCAAGTCGGATTAAAAAAATGAAGTTCAAGTTCAAGAATAAGGATACTCAAGATCGATTCGACTCAAATACATCTCTAGATAGGAGATAAAAATAAGTTAGAAGTTGTAAAATTTATGAGAAGTTTTAGATTCTTTTTTTATTCATCTTTGCAGGGATATTTAAGTGATTAAAAGTTTTTATTCAAATATCTTCTCTGGCATCGAGATTTAATATTCGAACTTTCATAAATATATATATTTTCATAATTTTTACGTTAAAAAAAAAAAATCGTCATCGAGACCCTGCAACCTTCATCCACTTCTAACATCCATAACATAAGGCTTTTTCACCCTTTCAACCTCTATAAACATATGATATGTTTTGTTAGAAATCTGTTCAGCAGAAGTCTAAGAAGAAAAGAATTATAGTACACTTCTGCATGCTGCCACACTAAAAATCTTACCGGAAAATTCCTATCAGAACAAAACCATAGTCGAGGAAAAAAGAGAAGTGTTGTTTGTTTCCCCCTTGAAAACATCACCCTTCACTTATTATTCTTAAAATTAATTTTGATTTATAAATATTTTTATATTATTTTTAGCTCATAATGACGTCACACTTTGCCATTGTTACTCATAAATAATAAAATATTTAATTTGATTTAGAATAATTTTATTATTAAAAAACTAATTACCAATGAAAATTTATTTATTTAAACTTTTTCTCAAACAAATGTTAGCAGCTCAATATTAACCAAACTATTTATTTGCATTTTTTTGTTTCTAAATTTAAAGTCATTGTTTTATTTTTTTTATTTTTTAAATAAAAAATCAAATCTTAAAGCTTTTTAAGATAAATATTTTGTAAAATATTATAAGTAAATTTTTTTAAGATAAAATATGTTTTAATATATAAAAAATTAATCTTTTAAATAACATAGAATTTTTTGGATAAACCATCAATATTCAATAATTATATTAGATCTGATTAAATTCGAGAACTATAAAGGATAAAATTTTGGGTTGAACCCATAATGGGCAAAACTCTCCCGATAACGATTTTTTTCATATATAATATTCAAATTTACTTAAGGGGTCTGGTGTCAAGATTTATGTATAAAATAATTGAAGAGAAATTTAACATAAGAATTAAATTAATTGTGGTTCAAAAATATTTAATGTAAAAGGTTAAATTAGTTGTCCTTGCGAGATTTATATTAAAAAAAAAAAAAAAAAAAAAAAAAAAAAAAAAAAAAACCCAACCATGTCCCAAGTCCAACCGCGTCTCTTCCTCTTCAACAGACCCTCCGCATATCTGCCAAGCTAATCTTGCCGGAATCGCCATAGCCGCGTTTCTTTCTCTATCTTTCTCTGCATCTGCCTGCTGCCGGAATCAGCCATAGTCGCCATTCGAGCTTTGTGAAGCGGCTAAGCTTTAAGATTAATGTAATTAGGCCTTTCAGCCTCTTAATTCAAATCTTCGAGAACCCTCAGCACAATTGAGAGAGGAAGTGGGAAGAAAATGAGTGCGTTCTCCGAGAGTGTTGTATAAGAACTTTATTTGTTTCACCACTTCTTGGTCTTTCTCTGAAGGGTAAGAATTTATGGGATTTTATCAATATGCTTGATTTTTAGATGACCTTGAGTGATGTTCCCTTTCTACTGACGCTCCACTTGCTGGTGCTCCAATTTGAGGGACGTACAAAGAGAGCTCCTTCTTTGGTTTCATCCCAGCCCCCTGTAGAACCGGAAGTTTCATAGGACAAGTGATGAATGGAACAAAATGGATTAGAAATCCTGGACTTTTATAGGACCAGAGATCCTCTAGGAACTTATCACATAAATGTTCTCTTTCCGCTTTGCAAGACCTTTACAGAATCACAATTGCCCCTTTGTTTTCCTTCTTATCCTTTTTTTTATTTGGTTCTATATTGTGAAGTGAATAATCTCCTGGTAATGACAATGATGAGCGACACTTGAAAAGAGATTAGTATAGGTGTGGGTGGATTGCTGAAATTCCTCACCCCCTGATGTGGGTGGTAAGGGGTTTTGGGAACTAGTTCTGAAACATGATTCAAGTCTGGAAATAGGATGGGATTTGAATGCCCTCAGCCCAAAACTCATGGCAGGTGGGGAGACAGCATCTGGCTTTTTGTATGTGTGCCATTTACATCATGGTGATTAGGTTGGAACTTTGTGCATTCGATCCATGAATTTGAATAGATTGAGAAATTGAGATTGGGTTTGGTTTTGAATTAATATTAAAACCCAAATTTTAAGCTCCACCCTTGAGTTAATAATTCAACTTTTTGAATCCAATTTGAAGTCCAACTTTTGAGTTAACAATCACAAGATCTCACTCGTGTTTTACTTTCTTTTTCTTTTTTTATCTTTTCCTTTTCTTGAATCATGATATAGAAAAATCAAAAAAGCATAAAGGGTTGCATTTAATGCAGGACATGAGGAAAGTATTTTTAGTGTGACTAAAAGAGAGAGAAAAGTGAGTTTGAGAGTGTGTGTGTGTGACCGAGAGAGAGAGAGAACCATGTTCTTGAAGCTTCCTTAAGGAGGTTTTGTGTGTGTAACCAAGAGAGAGAAAGAGGAAGAGAGAGAGAGAGAGAGAGAGAGAGAGAGAGAGAGAGAGAGAGAGAGAGACTCTTGAATTTCTTTCTTCTTCACACTTTCTTCTCCTCTCCCTCGATCCATCCGAATCGTCCAAGCAATTGCACAACAGCACTCTTGATTTTTAAGCTCTCTTTACTAATTTTCAACAATTTTTAGCAATTTTTTATTTAAAGTTAGGAGTTTATCAAATTGGAACAAGAAATTTGCTACCAGTGAATGGCTTAACATAATGATTTGAACCCAGTGAGTGTTGGTAATATTAGAATAAGAATGAAGCCCTCGATTTTTTATAAATCGGACAGTTTAAGCATGATATGGTTTTTCATTCATAATTTTTTCTGCATAATGGCAAATTGAGTGGAGTTTTCTTATGATGAAATTAGATTTAAGTTTAAAATGACACATGATTCGAAGAGTTTTGATAAAAATTGAATTTTTAGTGATTTTTTAAAAAGACTTGTTCTGCAAAAAATGCCTTGCATCTATTTTCGTTCTAGCTATGTAGTTTACTTCAATTTTGGACTATTTTCTGGGTAAAATTAAGCAAAATCTTGAATATAAAAGTTGTTATTCTATATCTTGCTTTTAAATGAGCATTTGAATCATCTCAATTCAATATGTGTAGAACAAGTTATACAGGTTTTTCTAAGACTGCTCATGTTGTGTTGGAAATTTCCAGTTGTGACATTAATTGAGTTGGAAATCTCTATGTGTTTAGATTTGAATCTAGCCATAAGTATAAAAGTTTTAATTTTATATCTAATCTTTAAGTGACAATTTAAATTACTGCATTTTGAGCATCATAGTTCGAGTTATAACTCTTTTTTTAAGACGTTTGTGCTGGAAATTTGTTGAAAACTAGAGTTGTGAAATATTGAGGAGAAACCGATTAGCCCTAGTGTCGGTCTATGATTGAATGATTAATTGGTGTTCCATATCTTAGCTTAAGGCATTTCGAACTCAAGGAGGGATTGGATCTTATTCAGTTTGAAATTTGGAGTGGCTACCATCTCAAAAGTTGAGTGGATAGATGTTTGACTTGAGTAAGAAGTTTTTTCTTTATGCTTTAAAATGATTTTAAAATGGATTTTTATATGTTAGTTATGATTGTAAAGTGTTCCAAAATGAGATTAAATTGATTTATGCATTCAATGATATTTGTATATATTTTGTGTCCCATTTCGTTTATATGTAAACTTGTTATGATTGAGATTATGTTTAGATTTGATTGGATGAATGGTGACATATTGGATTTGATAATGGGCATTCTCGATTGGTACATGTGTGGGGTGTAGTGCTAACACCCATGGTTTATGGCTATAGTCATTCCTATCCACGGTGCGTCCGACGGGACGACGTAGTTGTGTTTATACAACTAAAGAAGTAGTCACGCTCAAGAAGTGCCTTCGAGGTCATCTCCTCGACTAACTTGGTTGTACTCCAAAAGAGGTTTGAGCGAATGCCGATGTTAGGAGTATTTGAAAAATTGTGAAAAAACTCTTGGTTGTTCCACTCTTGATCTTGGTTGACTTCTGTCGAAAAAAAAAATTTTGACAATCTCATGATTTTTGAAAACTTGAAATGATTGGATGCATTATTTGATCTTTCATACTTACTAAATATTTGGATTTATTGAAAAATTTATTATTTATCGATGAATTATTGGTATTTGAATATGATGGAATAGATTTTTGAAAATGCTATTTGATATGTCTACACTCATTACTCATTTATATCACAATCATTCCATTGTATTTCACTCGCTGAGTATTGTTTATACTTATTTCCTCATTCTCTTATTTTTATAGAGAAAGCTTAGATTGAGTTATTGCTAGATGGACCTGAGAAGGGTATTTTGTAACTTTGGAAAACATTCGTTGCTTTGCAAATACTTTATTTATTTTGGTTGGAATTATACATAGAGTTTTATACTCATTTTGAAGACTTTTTACTGTTTCACTTTGATTTTATTGAAAATGGCCTATGATGGTTTTCTTCGGATTATTTTTGAACACTTGGTTTTGTTTTGGATTGTTTGGAGAAATGATACATTTTGTTGATTTTATGAAATATTTTAATTTGTCTTGAAAAATGGTGGAATTCATGAATATGTCTTGTGGCATCTTGGAAAACGTGGTGGGTATCATGCGTGTTTTAGAATAACGCGGCGATTGTTGCGTACCTACTCGAGGGTTAGGCCATGACAAATTCATTTCTACAAATACCTTTGTCATAAGTTTTCAGCTTAGTATTCTTTTTGTGTCATTTTACTCTAATTTTTTTGTCATTCTTTGGCAGTTAGACATAATATGAAATAGGACGACATAAGAAAATGAGAGAAAAAATAATATCTTGTTATGTAATTGCAAATATGGCCTTGAATAGAAAGAAAGGGAAATATAAACACTGAACAATGTGGCCTACTCCAACCAGATTGAGACCTATGCCTGGCATGCCCACCTTGTTAATTCCCCCTTTCTTTCATCTCTAATGTTAGCAACAGTGCCCTGAAAAGTTTATTTGGTTGTTACTTGTTGCTTATAGTTATGGAGTCCAGGGGATGAAAAAGATTTAAACCAGAATATCACTTTCTTTAGTCACTTCAATTCTATTGAATGCTTTGACTTGGATCCAGAAAATCTGCTTGAGCCCCTTTTGACAGTCCATTAACTGGATTTTTTTTAAAGATGATTGATTCCATGTTTTTACTCAACTCTTGCAGATTTGAAGGCATAACAGGACCTAGAAAGTTGACTTAATGGGATTCAGCAACCTTGCACCCAAGACTAAGAACCTAATTGTTGCTGGAGGTTTGACAAGTTTTGTCTGGGTGTATTTCTACACGATGAGAGCTGTTGGGGGTACAGATGAGCTGCAAGTGGCCATCGACAAATTCGAAGAGCAGAAACGTAATGAGGCCCAGACAAGCATGGGGTCGAAGGCGTAGTCTACGCCATGCAGAAATGTAATAACAAGTTATATGTTGAGGCTACAATTAGCAAAACTGTACCAACCTCAATTTTGTTCCTTTGAAACTGCAATTATTGCTTAGCTAATCTTTCACGAATATATATGGGTCTAAATGAACAAGAAAGTTGATCGTGTTCCACACATTGCTTTTTTCCATATGCTGCAGCTCTTATTTAAATAATATCACTTAATTTAAATAATTTAACTTTATAAACTCTATTCGTAAAAATTGTCATACACCCACTTAATAAGTTAAAACAAATTACATATCACAAAAAATGAGAGAAAAAAAAGATGATGTGAAATGGATCAAATAGATAATTTATCTAATAGATTATTTAAAAAAAAAAAATCTCTAATAGATGGAAGGGTAATAAACTACCAATTTGGCACATGCTACATAATAAATCACGGTTTAACCTTTTACTAAAATGGCTAAAAGAGAAGTAATAGGTTCTTCATGAAATTTCTTAGCCTCTTATTCTTGGTGATGATCCTCTATAGAAATTTTGAAAGTTGCAACCCGCCATGTTAGAGTTTTTATATTTAATATTAACACGTGGGAATGCAATGGTGCATGAGAATAGTAAGTACAATTATTTTGCCTTGCACTTTTCTCGTACTGAAGTTGGCTTATAAGGCTTATAAGGGCGTAGGTTAAGGAAGGTCAAATCTCCCACGTTATACTGTACATGCCACCTATGGATGTTGACAAACTTGACCATTTATTGTTGTGCCTTTGTAAGATTAAATTGTTGTTGTTTCAAAATTTCATCTCTATTCGAGAGCTCTCTGGATATAGCTTCCACTCTTGTCTCTCCTAGAAGAAATTTGTGCACCGTGGGAGGAGGTCAGCCATACACCGCTTGAAAATGTGTCATCCCGGTGGAAGCATGAAAGCTTGTATTATAGCTAAATTCAGCCCATGACAACCAAGTATACCATCCATTCAGCTACTCTGAAGTAAAATATCGAAGATATATTTTAAGTCTCTTATTCAAAATTTCAATTTATCCATCAATTTCGGGATGATAGGCACTATTCATTTTTAGTTACGTACCTAGCAAACGAAACAATTCAATCCAAAAGTTACTTAGAAAAATTGGATCGCGGTCGCTTACTATGAATTTTGGAACTCCATGTAGTTTGACTACCTCCTTAACAAATGCCTCCACCATTTATTTAGCTGTGTAGGGATGCTTAAGGTCAATAAAATGTCCAGACTTTGACATTCTATCTACTACCACAAAAATACAATTCCTTCCTTGTGATCGAGGAAATCCAGTGATGAAATTCATTAATATATCCTCCCAAACGATCGAAAGAATTGGTAAAGGTTACAAAAGTCACGCCGGAGATCTAGCCTCGTATTTTTGTCGCTGACACACAAGATAAGCTGCCACAAATATTAGGACCGACTTCATCATTCCCTTCCAAAATAGATTAGCAGCCAATCTCTTATAAGTCTTCAAGGCACCCGCGTGTCCTACCCTGGATGTTTCATGAAATTCTGCCAACAAAGTTGGAATCCATTTCGAATTCTCCAGAAGTACCACCCTATTATTGTACAACATTGTTTCATTTACCAAGGTATATGGGGGTCTACAATTTGGTTCACATTTTAGCTTTTGCTTCAAAGCGGACAACTTTGGATCTTTTGCAATTTCCTCCTCTATAAGGTTCCAATCCCTCCATAGCTGCCATGACGCCACTGCACATTCTGACTCCTCCTGCAGCCTTGATAGACAATCAGCCACTTTATTTGAGCGTCTAGGTTTGTATTACACCTGAAAATCATACCCCAACAGCTTGAAACCCAATCTTGCTGTGTGGGAATTGTAATTTTTTTGTTCCTACAGAAACTTCAAGCTTTTTTTATCAGTTTTTACCACAAAGTGTCTCCCTATTAGATACAAACGTCAATTCTGGATTGCTAAGACAAGTACCATCAACTCTTTCTCATAGGCTGTCTTGGATTGGGATTTTTCCGAAAGAGTTTTGCTGAAGAAAGCAATGGCCCTCCCATTTTGTAAGAAAACAGCCCTAACACCTCATCCTAAATTATCACACTCAATGATAAATGGTTGAGTGAAGTTCGACAGGGCCAAAACTGGGGCATGAGTCATCATAGCTTGTGAGGCTTCAAAGGATCTATTGCCTTCCATCGACTAAGCAAACTTAAGCTATCCATCTTTTCCTAATAATTCTATAAGTGGTCTTACCATCTTCCCATAATCACGAATGAACTGCCTATAATAGCCGGTTAATCCCAAAAATCCACATACATCCCTTGAGGAACGAGGAGTTGGTCAATTTATAATACAAACTATTTTTTCCAGATCCATCTTTACTCCTTCCGAGGAGATTATATGGCCCAAATATTCGATATTTTGTCTCCCAAATCGACATTTCTTCCTATTAGCCAACAAAGAATTTGTAGCCAAAGTTTGTGGGCGTGTTTCCAAATGAGTCAAATGATCATCCCAAATACGACTATAGACAAAGATGTCGTCAAAGAATACCAGTATAAATTTCTAAAAATAGGGTTGAAACACATCATTCAGTGTGTTCTAAAAAGTGGCAAGAGCATTCATAAATTTAAATGGCATCACAAATAATTCATAATGTCCAGAATATGTTCGAAAGGCTGTCTTAGGGATATCCGATTCTTTGACCCTAATTTGGTGGTAATCGGATTGTAAATCAAGTTTGGAGAAGTATTGAGTGCCATACAACTCATCGAGTAGCTCATATACCACCAGAATGGGTATTTATCCAGAATGGTGGCTTCGTTCAACTCCCTATAGTAAACACAAAAATGTCAACTTCCATCTTTCTTGTGAACAAGTAGTACTGGACTGGAGAAGGGACTAGAATTCGATCGAATGATGCCTACAGTAAGCATTTCTCCCACCAATTTCTCAATCTCATTTTTTTGTTCATAGCTATACCGATAAGGTCAACTACTAATTGAACCACACTCAAGCCGTAAAGGGATCTGATGATTAGTGGCTTTGCAGGGTGGTAACTGAGTATTTTCATCAAATACTTCAGCATACTTTGTAAGCAAGCACTGCAACTCTTCCTATTAGCCGCAGGACAATGGCTCCTTAGTAAGGCCTTGTATTTTGTCATCTATGTTAATCTCCCATAACCAGACTCCATACTCAACCTTAGTAAGTTTTTTCAAGACAACAAGGGAAAAGGAAATCCTAACAAGTGCAGGGTCCCCTATTAAGCAAACATTCTGTCTCTGCCACTGAAACTTCATGACATCAATTGTCAATTAACCCTGACCTCTCCTAGTGTTTCCAACCATGAAACTCCCAAAATGACATCCACTCCACCCAAAGGAAATAAGAAGCAATCAACTATAATTTTAATACACCCCAAATTTATTTGTACTTCACAACATATATCCGAGGAAACTAATCATCTCCCATCCCCCAATCGTACCTAAAAAGGGTCTGTGGGTTGCACAGAAAGTCCCAATCGACGTGCAGTATCTTCAGCCATGAAATTGTAGCTAGCCCCACTATCAACCATAATTATTAATTTTTCCCCAACAGTGGTTCCTATGAGTTTCATAGTGTTAGGATGAGAAATACCTCCAACTAAGAACATGGGAAGCTTAAGAGATGCAAGAGAGATGTTTGGGTTGTGTTCTTAAAGATAACTACAGTTTCTACCTCACCTGCTTTGTAAGTTATAGGAGTTTCATTCTCGCCCAAAATTATAACACGAAGGCTTTTGTTGGGACCGTTATGTTTACATTTGTTGCAGAGTCCCTTGGATCACAAGTCAATGAGTTTGTGGGGGGACAATTGGCGGGAGCTTCTAGTTGTTGTTGGAAGAAAAATGTTGAGTGAGAGGGGTGTTTCGAATCTGAGGCGGGTTAAAAGAGAATTGGGTTTGGATAACTGGTTTTGGATTAAAATGAGTGTCAGATCCTCTATGGGTTGGGTTGGACCTACTCCATTTTCTTGACCCGAGAGTGGTATGGGTTCCATCATCTTTACCCGGAAGCATCACGGCCCTAGAAAACCCATTCTCGCGTTCTATTTCCCCAGCCAATTTCATGGCTGGAAGAGGGAGAGGGCTTCATGCGACTGGATTTGCATGCGAATTTCATCCTTGAGGCCATTGAGAAAAAGACCTAGATGAATCGAAGGGTTCAGACCTCTGACGAGGGCTACTATGGCCACAAACTCATTGATGTAAGTATCAATAGTCCCCATCTGTTTCACGGATGCCAGGCCTTCAAAAGGGTTTGCAGATAGTCCTCCTCCAAAGCGATCACAGCTCAAAAGTTAAATCAAACCAAAAGAGCGACGAGTTCTAAGCGAATAGCCATTAAACCCACTGGAGTGCATGTCCATCCATGGAAACCATAGCCATTGCAACTTTCACTTCGTCAGCTTCATGGTTGAGGGTGAAAAATTACTCCGTTCGTGCAACCCATGCCGCAGGATCGTAACCATCAAACCAAGGGAGATCAATTTGTCGCAACACAAAAGGAAAATCATCTTGCGAGGTGGTTTTCGGTGGTGGATGATTTTGTGGGTGGGCTCCCAGGATGGAATGGACGCAATTTTAAGGGATGGGCTTCCGTGAACACCATGTAACGTGGATGTGGAGGATCTAGCTTCCTCGCATCCCTCATGTTTCTGTCGCAGAAGTGCCGCCACTAGGTCCTCAAGGGAGTCTAGTTTGTCCATCTTTGTACGATGATTGTTCATTTCTTCTATCAATGTCGTGATACTCTTCTCCAAGGATTCCAACTTATTTTCCGTTCTTGTTTGAGTCATGAATTTGATTTAATATAGGAAAGGACTTGATGTGGGGAAAAGAAATAAAAGAAAAAAAAAAACAGAGAGAGAAGAGTAGGGAAAGAAGACGGCAGGTCAGAACACTTGTTATGAATCAAAAAAGAATGAAAGAAAACAAGAAGTTCTTGCAAGATTAAAAGCTTCTTTTCATTGATAAGCTTGAATCAAACATTCCAGAAGCAAGGAAAAGAAAATTCAGTCCGCTTCTCAGAGCAAGACTGCCCCACTCAAAAGCTGAAATTACACATTTTCTTCAATAATCCCGCACACTTATTTGTATCTTTACCCTATATTCCCTCTCATAACAACTCTAGATGCCCAACAGAAATTAGTTAATCCTAACAATTTGCTGTTTTCATCTTGCCTCTTCGTTGGTAGACTTTCAACCCTTTTGGTTCCATCTCACCAGCCACTTGTCTAGTGATGGCCACCACATCATCCAACTGGTTCGCAGTTGCCACCTCATCATTCAGCTGGTCCACTACAGTTCCTTTCATAACATAGAGTCAATAAATAGATCTATATACTAATGTGTCAAGGATATACATCTAAATAGCCAAATTAGAAGGTATAGTGGCCAGAAAGTCCAAATTTCACATCCCACAAGCATGAAACCATCCCTCATTCTTGAAAAGATTTAACTGTAAATGTAACGCCAATTGATGATCTAAATTTCAGGAGTTGATATCAGACTACATGATTGATTATGGTAGTTTACATTGTACCCTCAAAGGCACCAAAGCGCATTCTCTTGTAAAATGGCATAACATTGGCAAATAAGAGTACAGAGAGATGGTACATAAATAAAAGATTAGCTTGAATGTTCAATGCTTAATCCTCCTTAATGTTAAGGGAAGCCTTCAATCTCTCAACAAGATGTGGCATGCTCCTGATCCCATCTTGGATTGCCATGTCCACACACGACTCCAACTCCTTTGTTGCATCTGTCCTTAGTTGTTGCAGCTTTGCTGACTCAAATTTGTCCTGGCAGACCATCAGAGACCTATTCAACCGTTCCTGTATACATTCAAAAGCAGTTTCCCCAAAGAAAAAGGGGCATCATCATTTTCACAGATCAACAAACTACAAACACAAAGTTATACAGAGAAATATAAAAGTGCAAAGTTTTTAATCATAGTGAACTGGGATAATAGACCATTCCCTCTTCTAGAGGTAGGTTGCAGTTAAAACTCCATAGTTCTAGATATAAACAAATTGCATATATGCACAAAACGTGCACCTTGTCTTGCATGTACAAAATGTGCAACATAAAATCAAAGGAATTTGTTCGTCTCGTAGGCAATTTGTGGTGCTGTTGCCTAGTTTATCACCGGATTTTCATTTTATCCTTTCATAATGAGTGTATGAAAATGTTCAAGGATATCCATTTTCATGAGAAATCATAAAAAAGAAAGTAAAAGAAATGCTAAAGGAACTTTTGCCAAGGTCAGCCCTTCATTATGCAATTCTTTCTATGGCTAAAAAGGCGCCATCCAGCAAATGCTGTGTCATTAAGAGGCACGAGGTAAACTAACCTTCAGAAAACTCAAAACCATGTTGCAATAAAGCCCAAAACATTTTCCAAAACAAACATTTATATCAGCAATACTATAATATACATTTCTACAAATACATCATTCTGAACAGGGGTGAATAGTTCACTTCAATCGATGTAATCTGATCAATGGACTTCCAACCATTCATGGATCAATAAAATAAGGAAGCTTTATTTATATTTATTATTGTTTTTTTTTTCTTAACTACCACCCTTTGAGTGTTTACTAGTAAATTCCTTGAACTCATGCAACAAGAGGCATGGCCAACAGATGCTATGAGCCTATCATGGGCCCCAAATACGTGAAAACTATCAAAATTAACTGTAACAGCTATCATGGCCCTTACAGATGCTACAGCCAGAAATTGAGCCTCTACCCATATTGGCCCATAATAGAGTTGATAACATCCGAGACAATATTTGATAAGTTCCCCAGTGATATCATAAATTTATCGGTACTAGAATCCTGAAAAATCCTTAATAATTCATAAATTTCATAAAGTCTAGAATTAAATCTAATTGGCCTTAGAAGTTAAAATATATATTAAAAAAATACTAAATGGAGTCCCAATTTTAACAACCATCATGGTGATGCCAATGCCAACAAGATGGAATTATACTGCCATTACCCATCTTCCCCTGAAGAACTGGTGTGATGGAATCAACAAACATAGAAGTTGAATCTTGATTCAAAGTCAAACTCTCATCCAATCTATTTATCTACCAAGTGCAGGACATCAATATGCCATGCATCAAGGTATTGGGAACTCCTCAAGTCATAAATTGTAAGCATGCCAAACATTTTAGACCACATTCTTAGTGCTGCCAGAATTCCCTTTATCAAGCTAATGACTTCAACTCATAACAAGATTAGTTTAGCCAATTAAACTAAGCTAAAGACAAAAAAACAATGAGTGCCAATTTCATTTGGTGAAATTTCCTTTATCCTAGGAGCAACGACCAATTCTTGACCTTAGAGAAAGGGGGTCAAATGTACCCATTTGTTTGGACAAACTATTGGCCTGTTTGGCTGTCCCGTGAAATTTTTGTTAAAAAAAAAAAAAAAAAAAAAAAAACTTTTCTTTTTATAATTAAACCATTTAAAATTTATAATACTTAAACAACAATTAACCATAAGAGGACATTGCAACCACTACGAAAGTTGGGTTCTTCTAAAATACCACTATCATGCACTCTATAGGATTTTTTATTTCAATCAAAATTATTTATAACGATAAATATACATACATGATTAGGCATGGATCAAAATTTACATACATAAGTATGGAAACGCATTAATTCCCAGCAAACTAAAGAAATAATACCTGAAATTTGGCCATTTCATTCTCGACCAAATTCTGAGCACTAAGAACTGGAACGCTACAATGTTCGACGCAACTGTTTATCTGCTCTTGCTTCCTTTTCCTATCGAAGCATTCATACGCGCATTTAAAATACGCTTGCTGCAAAATCAAAGGTTACATTTTACAAACACTCACAAAACAATCAAATTGAGAGAGAGAGAGAGAGAGAGAACCTGAAGAGTGAAATTGACGTGATCTTGAACGCCGGAGAGATGAGTTTGAGCTGCGACGTTCACCTCATTCAGCTTTTGCCTCAGTCTCTCTGATACAAGTTGTTCCTCTATTGCTGCCATGTGATTCATCTTTCTCTCTCTCTCTCTCTCTCCCCCGTAATTGGGGTTTAGGGTTTTTCTCTCAAATCCTTTTGCTCTCTTTCCGTGCAGAAGAGGTAAAGAAGCAGCACGTTTCAATTGGATGCATTTCCCCCCCGGCCCGGTGGGTCCCACGAGGTATGGGTCCCACGAGGTAAGTATTGTGGGACCCACCGCAAGGTTTCCGGAATCGGGGATCTACCAAATTCAAATTCTAGCCGTCCGATGTAAAATTTTGAATGTTCAGTATTTCGTTTGAATATTGATATTTAAAAAATAATAAAATGACACTGAATTTTTATTTTTATCTTGAATAAAAAATATTCAGAATTATATTCTGATTAATTTAATTCGAATTATTATTAGATATTCTTTAGAGAGGGTTCTTCCAATATAACTTTTTTATTTTCAAAATTTAAATCTAAATTTTAATTAAAAATTTAACGTTTTCTCACTATATTAATTATCCGTTGATACTAAAATCATATTACATTATTATAGATGTACGGAAACTTTTCAGTATTGATATTTTCCGTTTTTAAAACTTTTTTTATTTTTTAAACGTTTTTAAAATATTTTAACAAATTAAATTAATTAATATTTACCTAAAATATCTTAAAATTTTTTATATTAAATAAATTTTTTATTTATTTAATTATAATTTATATTTTTATATTATTTATTTTATAAATAATAATTATATATTTCATCATTTTATATTTTCATTATAAAAAATATATATTATATTATTTTTATAAAATAATTAATATTTACATAAAAATTTATATATTTTTTTTATATTTATAAGGTTGCTCACTTTTGTACAACCTGGTGTGTAATGATGGTTTTTAAGAAGTCTTTTGCCATTGATGATCAATTCGTTAATCCGATGGTTTTAAGTTTTGAAATCATACTATTAATTTAATTCTTAGATAAATTTTAATTATTACGTGACAATCAAATTTATAAGAGAATAACATAAATAATAAGTGTATTTATTATTTGTCCTAATATATGATAGAATGTGATCATGCCACAACACTAAGGATTTAATATTTTATTTTTCTCTCAAAAAAAGAAAAAAGAAAAAAGAAAAAAATGAACACAAAAATTATTATTATTATAATGGTGTAATTATAATGATTGCTAAAAATGGTGTAATTTGATATGTTTTTTCTTTTTTATATACAAATGATATCAAATTTTGATCGAAACACTTGACTTAATTTTGAATCAAGAAGAAAGTAACTCATTAAAAGATACCAAGTAGTTCTGGATACTGGGTTAGTGACCTAACCATGGTACCAAAAAAATAATAATAATAATAATACCAAGTAGACTCAAGAACACAATGAGTATTATGAATAGGTAAAAGGGTTATGTGCAGCTCAATCATCATTTGAATTAAATAAAATAAAATAAAATAAAATAATTTATACAGGGAGAGAGAGAGAGAGAGAGAGAGAGAGAGAGGTTGAATCAATGCCATTTACTGAAATGTAAAAGAAAAAAAATGCTTTCCTTAATAATTTGAACATTGTAAGGTCTTATTTTTAAAGTAAAGACAATACATTAATACAATAAAGGTCTTTACATAGTAGTCCTCCTAGGTACTTCAAAGGATCCACAAGTGCAAGGATCCAACTGAAAGAGTTCGCACAGCTTCCTCTTCCTCTTATTCCCCAGACGATATGCCTCCAAGAAACTTTTCCATATCCCCTGCTACTCTTTCTACGGCATTTCTCCTTAATTCTGTCCTCATGCCCTCTACTTCAACATCATTAATCTCTCTTCTGTTTATATTATCTCCGCCATCTCATCCAAGCCTTCTTTTTGCTGTGCAGCTTTGTGCTAGTTTATTGTCTTCATCTTTTTCATCCTTGGCCCATTAATTCTGTCCTCATGCCCCCTCTACTTCAACAGCATTAACCTCTCTTCTGTTTATAGTCTCCACCATTTCATCCAAGCCTTCTTTTTGGTGTGCAGCTTTGTGCTGGTTTATAGTCTTCATCCTTTTCGTCCTTGGCCGATTCATCATAGAGGGTTGATGGTGGTCCAAGGCGCTTCGTTCTATCATATTCCCTCATTTCATAGGGTGGTTTATTAGATGAAGAATTAGGACTAGTCATACTAGGTAGGACCTGACATGGAAACCACAATAGTGATATGAAAAAACCTCGGTAGAAAGAGGAATCCATCAAGAAAAGATAACTGTGAGCTTTGAAGAAATCATCAAAAGAATGGTATTTGCATCTGAATAAAAGGTACTATCATTTATTGCCTTTGTGATTCTAATTTCTTGCTCTTCTCCTTCAATAAATAATAAGAATGATGTAATTGAACTTTAAGGAATCAACTCCACCATGATTAAAGGTGCTACTTGTGATTCTGAATTTTTACTCTTCTCCATAATAAACATTGCAAAATCCTACATGGCAACTATAGTTGCCCTGCCAAGGTTAAAAGTGCATTCGATCTCTGGGAACAAAGATGATTAATTTTTTTATTGGTTAACTTTATATGTTCTCACAGAAACTAGAGATATAGGAGCATGTTAAAATTAGAAAGTTTCTAGTTTTCAAGTTTTCTATTAGTTTTCCTTCTTTACTAAAGTTTCTATTTAAAAACTTTCTATTATTTCTGATTCTAACTATTTAAGAATTTTTAAGTTATTAGAAATCTTTTAGATTAGAATTAGGGTTTATCCAAACTAATATAAAAGGACAATAATAGTCACATTACAAAGGTATTATTTTAAAATTATAATTGAGAGGTTTGAAACCCTACACCTAGCTTTACACTAAACCAAGTTTTTTATTCCATCTACAGTTAATTTTTTCATTCAATTTTGGTTTCCTTGTCTTTTCCTGCATCAACTTGGCATCAGAGCAAAAGAGATCATAGATTTGTCCTTTAAATTCAATTTAAGCCATGGTTGGACGTGGTAGAGGCCGTGGAAGAGGAAACAAAGGTCATCAGACAGAATTGATTAAGATGAGATGTATGATTGAAAAGTTGTTGCAGGCTGTACAAGCTTTGCAATGGCAGGAATTTATGGGAGCCCGAATGAAGACTCCAAAATGTGCCACGATGCCTTCGATATGTCGGAATGTGGTTTTGAGGACACATCTTGCTGCATGCCCTTGAATCAAATGGTGGTGGAGTGAAGAATGAAGTGGATTGTTTTCATGGGCAATTACATGTTGAACATGTTGAAGATTACCTCAATTAGGACACTAGTCTAGAAAACTATTTTAAGTGGAAAACTATTACTAAACCGAGAGAGGTACTATTTGTAAAGCTCAAATTGAAAGATGCAGCACTTCAGGTGGAAGAGAGTTGAAAAGCAGCGAGCACATCAAGAAAAGCAAAAAATCAGTACTTAGGAACATATGAAAGGAAAGATGTATAAACAATTCTTGCCAACATATTATGCAATGTAGCTTTATGAACAATTTCAGTTGCTCAGACACAATGGTAGGACAGTTAACCAATGCACTTTTGAATTCAATAATCTGTCCATTAGTGTTAGTTTGAATAAAACTTATGAACAGTTAACATTCTGTTATCTTACTGATCCAGATTAAAGTATTAAAGATGATTTGGGGATTGTTTGTGTATTTAATTTACAAGATGTCCGACAATATGCCTTACAAGCTGAAATGCGACTTTCATGTTATGGAACAAGGAAACTCATATATGGCAAGACTTAAGGGGTTTCCGAATGCAGTTTCAACGGTAGGGGGTCTGCTTCAACTGGTAAAACCAATGGAGGGAGTATAGGTAGCGCAGGCAGATCGGAGTGAAGCACAGTCCAATTTTGGCAAGGCAGCCGGTGGGTCCCAAATTAAGTGTTTCGGCCTTGGTGAAAAGGGACATACATTCCACGCTTGTCCTTAAAAAAGGGTGAATCTGGTTGAAATTGATTATGAAGGGAAAGAAGTGAAGAGAATGATGAAGTTGATGTTTACTCAGCATATGGGGAGTCTTTGATGGTTAGCAGGATGATGACAATACTCAACTATGATAAGGAAGATTGGGGAAGATAGAGCATTTTCAAAACTTGTGTTCTTTAATGTGGTAAAGTATGTATTTGATCATTGACAGGGGGACTGCAGAAAATTAAATTGCCAAAGAAGTAATTAAGAAGCTCAAGTTGCATACCAATAAACACCCCCATCCATACAAGATCCAATGGGTAAAAGGGAGTATAAAATAACGGTGACAACATGTCAGGGAAGTAATTTAGAAGAGGAGACATTATGTGATATTGTGCCATGGATACATGTCACATTCTTTTAGGTCAACTTTGACTGTTCGATCATGATATGGACCATCGTATTAAAAGAACACACCTATTCTACAAGGGTGGGAAAAAGTACACTTTATATCCTCAAAGAGATAATGTAAAACCTAAAATTACTAATGGTTTCCCAATTGCCGAAGAGTTAGAGAATGAAACCAAAGAAGCAGAGTGGATAACCTTGGCCATGGTGGAGACATGAATGAAACCCCTTGTCATCCAAAGTTGCTAGAAGAATTTGGTGATTTGGTTAGTAACAATCTTTTACATGGCTTACTATTAATGAGAAGCATCCAATAAACCTAGTAAACGGAGCGTCTTTACCAAATCCACTGACATATACGATGCTACATGCACAGAGACTTAAAGTGCAGAAACAAATGCAAAAGGTTAGACAAAGGATTAGTAAGGAAAAGGCCATGTGCTTGTCTGGCCTTGCTAGCCCTTCAGAAGGATGGTACTTATAGAATTTGCATCGACAGCCAGAATTTGCATCGACAGCCAAGCTATAAACAAAATTACTATAAAGTATATCCCATGCTTGGAAGGCAAGCTTTGAGCAACTGGTTGACTCCAAAATCTTTTCAAAGATTGATTTGAGAAGTGCTATCATCAAATCATACTACAAAGCGGAGATGAATGGAACTACATTTAAGACTCAAGATGATCTTTATGAGTGGTTGGTGAAGCCCATTACCGTTTCTAATACGCCTAGTATATTCACGAGGGTCATGGCTAAGATACTTCAACATTTTATGAACTCTTTTGTTGTTATTTAGTTTGACGATATTTGACCTAGTAAGGAGGAGCATTTAATTCATTTACATAAAGTCTTAGAGGTGTTACAAAGTGAGACCTTAAATGTAACATATTAAAGGAAGACCTTGAATATTGTTTAAGATGGTTTGGACATGCGCAATGAATATCCAAAAATACACCAATTAGGAGGAGCAACACTTTAAATATAGCACATTTAGTGAAATGTCGAGATAAGCTATTAAAAATCTGGATATAAATTATCCGTAAAAATATGAGTGTCAAGGGTTTAGTTGAGGAGATGCCTTTAGATAGGAATGAAATGCGTAAAAGAATCCAAACCAATTACATTAATGCACTATCATTATTTCTCTATCCTCTCTCCTATATTCGTCTCACAAACAGCCGACTCAAAAATTTGGGATTAAGACTCAATTTGTCATAAACATGTCAAGTTTCTAAGACACTTTTGGAGGACTTCACGGTGGAAATTATGTATCCAGCACATGTCATCCATAAAAGTATGGACAAAAGGAAGTAGTTAATCTAAGCTTGGGCAATTTAGCAAGATGCCTAGTTGAACCATGTAAGGAGATGAGATCATGTTATACCACAGGCTGAATTTATATACAATAATTCAATCAACATCACTTTAAAGAAGTCTCCTTTTAAAGCAGCATATGGCCTCAATCCTCAAAAAGTGGTTGATTTAGTGCCATTGCCACAAGAAGCCAGAATCAGTGATAATGGAGAAGCATTCGCAGATCATATTTGGAGGGTCCACGAAAAGTGCAAGCTGTGCTGAAAACTAGCAATAAGGCTTATGCAAATGCTGCTGCTCAGCATAGGCGTGTCAAGGAACTTGAAGAAGCAGATTCGGTGCTTGCACACTTGAGAGATTTAAAAGGCACTAATCATAATCAAGGAAGTTTGGATCTTATAAAGTGCTGAAAAAGATTAGCTCCAATGCTTATTTAATGCTGAAGGTTCTGATCTATATTCATTTGAGGGCTTTGATTAAGAAGTGGCTACAATCGCATAACAAGTTAGCTAATTTCATGGAAAACAACTTGATACCATCCAAGAAATTCTCGATATCAAAGAGGCGAGATCAGAATAGGAAATGCTTATAGGAACTTTTTAAGAAAGTGGTTGGGCAAACCAGCTAGTGAAAGTGCTTGCATTGCATAAGATGAATTGAAGAAAATCAATTCCGAGATATATGTAGAGTTTGCAAAAGATTTCCCATCAGATTTAGCTATCTTCCAATGTTCTTTTAACATGGGCAAAATGATACAGGAGTATCTTAAAATTAGAAAGTTTTTTTTTTCTATTTTTATAAACTATTTAAGAATTTTTCAATAATTAGAAAATTTTTAAATTAGAATTAGACTTTGTCATAACTAGTATAAAATGACAATAGTAGCCACATTCATTATAATTGAGAAGTTTCAAACCCCTAAACTTATGTTTTTCAATGATAAATCCAGTTCTTTTATTTCATCTTTAAATCATTTTGAATTTCAGTTAATTTCTTTTTTTAGTTTTGATTTCCTTCTATTTTCCTTGCATCAAGCAGGCAAAAAGATCAGGACTTTTCTTTTTTCACCATTCAACATTTGAAAAGGCAATCTTGTCATGTGGAAACACAACAAAATACAAGCAAAAATTTTTATTGCTAGCCAGTAGAAATGTAGCAAAATAAGACTAGGCACACTAACTTTTAATCAATATTTAAAAAAAAAAAAACCATTTTAATTCACATTTATCATACTTGTGTCCTCTTAGATATTAGCATTTGAGTTGATATTTAGGGGGCATTTGATTCGCATTCGGAAATTGGAATTAGATTCAAAATCAAAGACCTTGGTATAAGGTTCACAAAACTGATGTTTTTACTTGGATTTCACAAACCCCTTATTTTGGGAGGGTTTCATTCTCAAGCCTCCATTCTCATTCCATTAATCCAAACAACTCATATGGGTTTGAAACCGATTCTTGATTTTCATACTCTTTAACCAAACACCCCCTTAATTTATTGACTTGAAAATGTTACACCTCAACTGTAGACAGCCTTGTCTCTGGACATGTAAAATATGTGCTTTACACTTTTTGCATTTAAAAACTATGCACACATGATAGAAAGACCCGCCCTATTTAAAGATCAATAAGCAGATAAGGGTGATTAAGGCGGGTGGCTTGGGATGAAGCCAAAGGCCACATGAGTGAACATGGACATGCACCATACATCTTATAGAGATCTTTCCATAGGATTGCAAACTATGCTAACAACAGTACCTGGTAAGATGTTTCCACTCTTGTCCCAGTCTTTTTTAGCTCACAATCCATATGTTCTGCAGGAGAAAGACACAAGTCATGTCACTTTTGCACCACCATAAAAGTAACAGGAGGAAAACATAACTCTTTTAATTGCTTAGAAGTATAAGTGTATTAAGAACAACAAAAATTATGCAACACCACATGGTATATTCCATACAGTGTAAGTCCGAAATACAAGTTCCATTTTTATATGCTTCATTAAGCAATTCTAAGGCATAAATTTTCTAGTATATTTGAATGCGAACAATACATTATACACAAGAAGTAGAGCCCCAATAAAAATCAATTTAGATAAAATAAAAGAATATTTGGAAAGTACCTTCATCTCTACGGAGCACAAAATCTTTTGTATTTGGTAATTTGCTGATCTGATCCTTAGTCAATGCAAGCTCTCTGTTTGTAAACTCATGTTCCATTTCAGTGCCAAAGAAGCAAAATGACTCATTAATGGAATCAAATTTCATCTGCAAATGCTAAAATTGATGTCAAACTTTATAACAATGTGCATCAAATGCCACATTTTGGCTTTCAAAGAAAAGCAACAATAAGTATGCATATCTAATATCACATTGTACCATTTGTAAGATAATTCCAGTAATTGTAAAATATTCTATGTTGCTTTGGCTTGATTTTGGTTATGTTTTCATTTTTTTATGCAACAAAGGGTGAATTTTTGCTAGATGCTAATATTGCTTGAATCTTACTTGAAATCTTGGCTGTTTTTCTTGGAAGCAACCTGTTTAACAAAAATATGATCCCTATAGAAGAACACCTATTAACTTCACAAATTAAAAGCTTAGTCCACCAAATGATACTGGGCAATATTACAATGTTCAAATGGGTAGCCAGTCTCTTTTCAACCTCCCTTATGTTAAGCAAGATGTTAGGATAGATTATTACTAAAAGGAACCACATAATAGAATCAAACAACATAGATATTCAAACCAGAATAGGCAAGCATTTATATGAGAAATCGTATGTTTCAAAATATCAGGCACAATACAATCATTTCTTTAGGCAAATAAAAGACAAGAATGTTCTAATGATAACATAAAGACAAGAATGAGTAATGAGCATTTTTATATTTTGTATCTATAATATAAACTAGAAGAACATAAGCTAACTACCCACTAACTTTCTTTATGTGTTCACTATTAAGCTAAATAACATTATTTCGACCATAAAGTCGATATTAAAATAACAATAGATCAATGTGGCAGAGTTTTGTTCATGCACCGTCAAGTTGTTGGCTTGAAATAGCATTAATAAGCTAAGAAAAACAGATACTAAAAAGTTAACCTCCTCCGTTATTTAGTTAGTTTTTTTTTTTTTTTGTTATATGCAGTCTCTCAATTTTCCTCCCTCAAATTCAAACGAAAATTCCATAATCTATAGCGTTCAACTCAATTTTTCTTGTTTCCTTTTCTCTCAATGCAACCCTTCCCTATAAACTTCAATGTAACAAATTTCATTAAAAAGAAAAAATATTAAAAAAGTCATTTAATCAATATAAATGCCCCTTTTAGTCCACTTATGTCCTCCATAATGGGGCATATTTCTAAATTTGCAAAAAATTGATTCAACAATAACAAGAGAAAGCATATAAGTTTGACTCAGAATGAAACAATTCATTGGGTTTAGTGCACTTTCCATTCTTACATACAAAATTCACAAACACACAAGCATCAATTTATTCATCAGATATGTAAAATGCATATCCCATTCTTCCCCTACTGCTCCACCAGAGAATCCTAAAACCAGTGTCTACATTTGTCAAATTGAAGACAGAAACTCATGGAAAGGTAGGATGGAATACAGGAATACCCTCACTCATAACACTTTTCACTCCCTAATTGACATGTTTTTAACTGCATAATTTCAGTCATGTTTGTGAAAATGGGTATGTTATTTTAGAGATTCATGAGGTCTTTATCTTGATATCTTCACTAAACCTTTTACCATTGGATATCTTAATCTCTTACTGCTTTCAATTCATTCTTCTTTTGTTATAAATTTATTCCGTATATTATTTATATATTTGAAAAAAAATAAAAATTAAATTAAAAATTAAAACCCTTTTGTTCATTACTTTCTACTATTTGTATTAATGTTATCAACCAATAGCCTTACTTTCTTAAATTATGTTGATAATACTGTTAATGGCCAAAATTCCCTAAAATTTAGCTAATGAGAGATGAAAAGTCACTTTGTTTAGATTGGTAGTCCTTTCTTCACAAAAATATTGAAAACCCTCAAGTTAAAGAAGACAGTCACATATATTTTCACCATAAGAAATTGTATATTTTAAACATACTAGATTTTCAACACAGGTTGCTTAAGGTATCATGAGAAATAGCAATGCTTAAATATTTTCAAATGATCAAATGCAACAGGGTTTTGTATTGTGACAAATAAAAAAAAAAGGCAAGAACAGCTAGCAAATGCTCAGGTTTTTCAACCAAAAAAAAAATGCTCAAGTATTGTTTCCGCCAAAAATAACTAGACTTAATCTGACTCATGCACCGAAATTTCTTCTTTAATAGGTTATAAGAAATAGATACTAACTTGGCAATTGTCAATGACTAGATTTACCATCAATGACCCCCTTCCCCATATAAAAGCTCATAAAGCACAATTTTTGCTATAATTTGACACGATAAGATCCAAGAGGAAACGGCAATCTTCCAAAGATCAAAATGAGCAACCAAAAGTAAATATGGAGACAGGATTTTACGTTTCTAACCTATCAAAACTATAGATATTCCAGTATTGAAAAGATCATAAATTAACTACCACACCTTTCTCCCTCACCTTTCTCCATGGTCTCTATCATAAAATTCAGTAACACTATTTGGACCCACAAATTCAATCATTTAAGTCACCAAAATTCAAAGTGGCACAATTTTATGGGTCAGTGTTGGTATTCTCAATCCAAATAGCATTTTAATGACTGATTAAATATTTAACTTCTGCAGTTAAGGTCCTATGTTATTTATTTTTCTTTCTCTTATATTCATACTCTTACCTTCCCTCCGTCAAGTTCCAACCCAAAATTCCAAAATCTACAGAACCCATCTCAAATTTTCTCCTATATTCTTGTATCGACAAATATCTGAAAACATCAAATCTGGCGGATCAAAAGAGGAAGAAAAAAAAAAGCTTTCGATTTGGTTGAAAGCTTGGGATTCATCTACCGATGTTGTCTTTAAAGCGCATATTATGAAAAGTTGATTCGACAATATGAAGATAGAGAATATAATTTCAGCTTAAGAACAAAAATAATAGGGTTCAGTGAATCGCAAACACATAGAGATAGGTTTCATTCATCAGATCTTCAAAATGCATACCTCGATCGTCCCCTTGGTGCTCCACCAGGAAACCCTAAAACCAGTGCATTGAGTTCGTCAGTGTCGGAGGAAGGGAGGAGAGAGGGAGGAGGGGGCTATTTAAACTGGGGCAGCGTAATCTTTGGTGATCATATTTTCTCCAAAAATAAAAATATTTATTTAATAATTTTAATAATTTTCACATTTATATTTTTTCTCACGTTGACAAAATTATTTTAAATTATGAGAAAAAGTTTTAAATATTTAATAATTATTTTTACAAGGAGATTTTAGACATAATTAATAAAATTATGTTTTGAACCCCAAAGAGCCACACTCAACCCTAATCTAACTTTTATTTATAAAATTAATTACAAAATTTGCATTTTAAGTAATATTTTTTGTTTTAAAATTCATACCCTTAAAATATTCTGTTTTTCTACTTACTATTTCATTTTATTTTTTCATAATTTTCTTGCTAGAATAAATATTTTTATATTTATATAATTAGTTCAAAATTGAAACGTAAGAATTTGTTTTCTGTTCTTAGTGTTAGAATTTCATGAAAATGGAGTTTAGTCGAATAACATAATAATAGATGTATTTTGTTCACCATACAATTTATTGACGAGAAGTTTCGTCGCATGTATTACCACTTCTATAGAGTAGCTTGTTTTTCTTCGGTGGTCTTTTTGTCTTTCTAAATCCAAAATCAAATTTTTAGAATATGTAAAATTTATCGTAAAAAAATGTGATTATTGAAATGATTGTTTAAATTTGAAAATTTTGTATCATAATTCATAATTAACATTTTATTGTCCTAATTCCCTAATTCGCTCTTTTTCTTGTTATTGCATGGTTTTGCTATTTTGACTTTTTATTCATAAATCAATAATTGATTTGATTTTGATTTTTTTCTATACTTGTAATAATATTTTCTATATAAATCATACCTATTGTAATAATTTATTAAAATAATTATTGATTTATTATAATATATAAGATTTTTTAATAATCAGTGAAATTATATTTTTATGAAATTATTGTGATAAATTCATTTTAAATTTAAATAAAAAATTTGTAAGAGGTGGAAGCATTTACAATAATACAAAAGTCACCCTATTGCAAGAAACAAAAACACGAAAAAAAAAATTTCATCATTTTGTTAAGAATGACATGAATCACTCGCTCAAAGAAAATTTCAAATTCAATTTTATATATAATAAAAATATGCGTCATAAGAGTTTTGGTTCTTAAAAACTCAATATGATATCGAATATCAGTCATTTATAAAACAAAAGAGTTTTGTTTTAAAACTAGTTTTGATCTCTAAATATTTTTATGACCAATAGCATTTGCTTCCCGATTCTTACTAAACTTATTTTAAATATATTATAAATTTCTAAAATTTATAAAATATTTTTTAAACTTATGACTTCCTATATTTTATTTCTAAAATAAATCATTAAAATATTTAAATAAAATAAGATCAAAAAATTTATAGAATATATATATATTTTTTTGAGATGACAGCTTTTAGTGCCACTAAATCCAAGGATTTTTGGTAATTTATGAAATACTCTTTTTTTTTTTATTGTATAAGGATTTGATCCTGAGATCGTTAGGTTGGGGGAGGGGGATTTGTACCATTAGACTATCCCCTTAGGAACATTTATGAAATGCTCTATAATTTTATAAGTTGTTGTCTTTAATAATGTTGAGCTTTTATGACACTAAAATTATATTATATTATTGTATATTTTAATAAACGTCTCATTTTAATTAATATTGAAATTATTTTTAATCAAAATAAATGACAAAATAATAGAATTGTAATAATAAATAATTGAATAATTAAAAATGATATCTATTTATTCATATATAATTTTGAGATGGAAACTAATTAAATGCCTGTATTTTTAAAAATATAAGTAATAAAAAAAAGAAAATGTTGATATATTTCATGAAAATACAAATTTTATTTTCTTATTTATTTTTTTAAAAAATAATGTCTAAGGCACAGACACAAGTTGACTTTTTACCCATATTTTTTTCACATATAAAATTAAAATTTTGAACAAAAGTTCTCTTCCCATTTTTACATGAAATTATGAACCATTAACATGAAGTAGAGTTTTAAATATTTTCTTAAAAAAATTCTTTTTCAATCACAAAAAAAGACTTTTAGAAAACAATATGCTATTTGAAACATAGAGAGAGAGAGAGAGAGAGAGAGAGAGAATTAGAGATTTTTTAACAATGTGTAATGATGGCTTTTCATGAAGTCTTTTGTTCATTGATAATCAATTCATTAATCCGATGGTTTTAAGTTTTGAAATCTAACTATTAATTTAATTTTTAGATAAATTTTAATTATTATGAGATAATCGAATTTATAAATAGGATAACATAAATAAGTGTATTTATTATTTGTCCTAATATATGATATAATGTGAACATGCTACAACCCTAAGGATTCAATATATTTTTTATCTTAAAAAAAAAAAGAAAAAAAATGAACACAAAAAATATTACTATAAAGGTGAAATTTCAATGATTGCCAAAAATGGTGAAATTTGAAAAAAAAAAATTCCTTTTCTTTATACAAAAGTAATTCTCAATAATGATATCATATTTTGATTGAAACACCTGACATAGTTTTGAACCTAGGAGAAAGCAATTAAAAGATATGAGTGTAAACTCATGGTCCGAATGAGTACTATGGAGGGAGGCGTGTGTGCATGTGAGAGAGAGAGAGAGAGAGATAGAGTGAGATTGAATCAATGTCATTGACTGAACATTTTAAAGACAATACATTAATACAATAAAGGTCTTTGCATAATTGTCCTCCTAGGTACTTCAGAGGAGTAAAGACAATACACTAATACAATAAAGGTCTTCACATAATTGTCCTCCTAGGTACTTCAGAGGATCCAACTAAAAGAGTTCAAACAGCATCTTCTCCCTCTTCTTCCCCAGACAATACGCCTATAAGGAACTTTTCCATACCCCCTGCTTCTCTTTCTACGGCATTTCTCTTTAATTGTGTCCTGATGCCCTCTACTTCAACAGCATTAACCTCTCTTCTGTTTATATTATCTCCACCATTTCATCCAAGCCTTCTTTTTGGTGTGCAGCTTTGTGCTGGTTTATAGTCTTCATCTTTTTCGTCCTTGGCCGATTCATCATAGAGGGTTGATGGTGGTCCACGACGCTTCTTTCTATCATGTTCCCTCATTTCATAGGGTGGTTTATTAGGTGAAGTACTAGGAATAGTCATACCACCTAGGTCATCAAAAGAATGGTAAAAACAATGGTAAAAAGATGAATCCATCAAGAAAAGATAACTGCGAACTTTGAAGAGATCATCAATCGAAAGGTATTTGCATCTGAATAAAAGGTACCATCACTTATTGCCATTATGATTCTAATTTTTTGCTCTTCTCTTTCAATAAATATTAAGATTGATGTAATTGAACTTTCAGGAATCAACTCCACAGTGATTAAAGGTGTTGCTTGTGATTCTGAACTTTTGCCCTTCTCCATAAACATTGCAAAATCTTACACCATGACCATAGTTGCCCTTCCAAGGTTAAATTTGCATTCAATCTCTAGGAATAAGATGATTAATTTTTTTATTGGTCAACTTTATATGTTACAACAAAAACTAGTGATGCAGTAGCATGTTAAAATTAGAAAGTTACTAATTTTTTAGTTTTCTATTAGTTTTACTTCTTTATTGAAGTTTCTATTTAAAAACTTTCTATTATTTCTTATTTCTTTTATTCCATTTGATTTAACTATTTAAGAATTTTAAAGTAATTAGAAAGTTTTTAAATTAGAAATATGGTTTGTGCTAACTAGTTTAAAAGGACAATAGTAGTCGCATTATAAGGGTATTATTTTAGAATTATAATTGAAAGGCTTGAAACACTAAATCTAGGTTTTTCAAATGCTAAACCTAGTTTTTTTATTCCATCTTCAATTAATTTTGAATTTCAATTAATTTCTTCATTCAATTTTGGTTTCCTTGTCTTTTCCATGCATCAACTTGGTATCAGAGCAAAACAGGTCATAGATTTGTCCATCAATTTTAAGCCATGATTGGGCGTGGTACAGGCCATGGAAGAGGAAACTAAGGTTATCAGACAAAATTGATTAAGATGAGATGTATGATTGATAAGTTGTATGATTCAAAAGTTGTTGTGGGCAGCAGGAATTTATGGAAGACTGCATTTAAGACTCGAGATGATCTTTATGAGTGGTTGGTGATGCCCATTGCTGTTTCTAATACCCCTGGTACATTCACGAGGGTCATGACCGAGGTACATAAACCTTTTATGAAGTCTTTGTTATCATTTATTTTGATGATATTTGGCTCATAGTTGAAGTGAGGAGGAGCATTTAATTCATTTACCCAAAGTTTTGGAGGCGTTGCAAAGTGAGAATTTGTTAGCAAACTTGAAGAAATATTCATTTCTACGAAGTGATGCGTTTCAGGGATTTATTGTCTGAAAATGGATTGAACCAGATCCCAATTAAGAACTGGCCAACACCACAACCAACCAAGAAAGTCGGAAGTCTCCACGGATTAGCCTCATTTTATAGGAGATCTATAAAGAATTTCAGCTCCATAATTAGTCCTATCGCTAAGATATGAAGAGAAACAGTTTTGAATAGACCAATGCTATTCAGAAATTCTTAAAACAAATCAAGACAGATTTGACAGAAGCATTGGTTCTTGCTTTACCAGATTTTGAAAAGGTATTTGTTGTGGAACGTGATGCTTCCGATATCGGAATTAGGGATGTTCTTACTCAAGAAGGGAAACGAGTGGAGTTTTTCAATGAGAAGTTATCCAATTCTAAATAAAAGTTTTCTACTTATGATTTGGAGTTTTATGTTTTGGTGCTGACAATTCATCATTGGCAACACTACCTAACTTACAGAGAGTTTGTTGTTTATTCAAACCATCGGTTTGAAATATTGGAGTTCACAAAAGAAACTTAATGAACGTCATGTCAGGTAGATCTCCTTCTTGGATGAATTCAATTATTTATTGAAATATAGGACAGGAAAGCCGCCGAAGCTTTGAGCAGAGGACCGTTGATCCTAACTACTATGTTCACTTAAGTTGTTTGCTTTGTAAAGTTAAAGAATCAATATGTGACCGACCCATATTTCAGTCAAATAGTGAAGGAGTTGCAAGGACCCCAAGCTACTGAGAAATCGTCATATAGGTGACATGATGGTTATCTGTTCGAAGGCAACCATGGTTCCTTTCCGAGGGATCATTTTGGGAACAAATTCTGAGAGTTTCATGGAAATGGTCTAGGAGGCTATTTTGGGAAGGACAAGACAATGGCATTGGCAACAGATCGTTATTTTTGGCTGAGGACATACAACGATGTGAGTATATTTTGTCGGTGTTTTGTTTGACAGTTTGGCAAAGGAAATTCTCAAAATATAAGGTTGTCGAGTCATTTACCAGAACTAGAAGCACCATGGACTCATTTGATCATGGATTTTGAGTTAGCCTTTCCAAAAGCTATACAAAAGGCTATTATTCCATTTTCATTGCAGTGGATAGATTCTCAAAAATATAACACTTTATTACTTGTTCCAATGATGCAACACACATTGTAGATTTGTCCTTCATGGAAGTGGTGAAACTACATGGTGTTCTATCATTTCAAAGAGAGATGTCAAGTTTTTGGGACACTTTTGGAGAACTTTACAGTGGAAATTAGGGATTAAACTGAAATATCCAGCACATCATCCAAAGCACAAGTCATCCATAAAAGGACGGACAAAAGGAAGTAGTTAATCAGAGTTTGGGCAATTTGTCAAGATGCCTCGTTAAGAACCATGTAAGGAGATGAGATCATGCTATACCCGAGGCTGAATTTTTATACAATAATTCAATCAACAGAACTATAAATAAGTCATCTTTTAAAGCAGCATGTGGCCTCAAACCTCAAAATGTGCTTGATTTGGTGCCATTGCCACAACAAGCCAGAGTGAATGATGATGCAGAAGCATTTGCTGATCATATTTGGTGGGTTCACGGGAAAGTGCAAGCTGCCGTGAAAACCAGCTATCAGGCTTATGCAAATGCTGCCGCTCAACATAGATTTGTCAAAGAATTTGAAAAAGCATATTTGGTGCTTGCACACTTGAGGCAAGAGAGATTGAAAAGGCACTAATCATAATCAAGGAAGTCTAAATCTTATACGGTGCTGAAGAAGATTAGCTCCAATGCTTATTTAATAGAGCTTATTTAATGCTGAAGGTTCTGATCTATATTCATTTGATGGGTTTGATTAAGACGTGGCTACGGTTGCAGAACAAGTTAGCCAATTTCATGAAAAAACAACCTGATACCATCCAAGAAGTTCTTGATATCAAAGAGGTGAAATCAGAAGAAGAAATGCTTGTAGGAACTTTTGAAGTGGTTGGGCAAACCAGCTAGTGAAACTACTTGGATTGCAAAAGATAAATTGAAGAAAATTAATCCAGAGATTGCAGAGGCTGCAAAAGCTTTATCATCAGATGTAACTATCTTTCAAGGTTCTTTTAACATGGGGAAAATGATGCTGAAGTAACTTAAAATTAGAAAGCTTCTAATTTTGGAGTGTTGTATTAGTTTTCCTTCTTAAGTTTCTATTATTTTTTTATTTAACTATTTAATAATTTTTGAATAATTAAAAATTTCTTAAATTAGAGAGTTCGTCGTAACTAGAATAAAATGACAATAGTAGCCACATTCAAGGGTGTTAATTTAGAATTATAATTGAGAAGTTTCAAACCCTAAACTAAGGTTTTTCAACTCTAAATCCAGTTCTTCTATTTCAACTTTAATTAATTTTGAAATTCAGCTAATTTCTTTTTTCAATTTTGGTTTTCTTATTTTTTTTTTCCCTGCATCAAGCAAATATAAAGATCGGACCTTTTCTCTTTTCATCATTCAACATTTGAATAGGCAATCTTGTCTTGTGGAAACACTACAAAATACAACAAAAACTTTTTATTGCTAGCCAATGGAAATACAGCAAAATAAGACTCAACACACTAACTTTTAATCAATATTTCAATTAAAAATAAAAAAACCCATTTTAATACACATTTATCATACTTGTGTCCTATTAGTTATTAGTATTTGAGTTGATACTTATTTAATTTATTGACTCTAAAAGATTACGCCTCAATGGTAGACTTATGCCTTGTCTCTGGACATGTAAAATATGCTGCTTTACAATTTTTGCAATTAAAAACTATGCATACACTATTGAAAACAAGTCCTCCCTATTTAAAGATCAATAAGCAGATAAGAGGGAATAGGGCAGGCAGCTTGGGATGAAGCCCAAGGCCACATGAGTGAACATGGACATACACCATACATCTTATGGAGATCTTTCCATCGGATTGCAAACTATGCTATCAACAACAGTACCTGGTAAAATGTTTCCACTCTAGTCCCATTCCTTTTTAGCTCACAATCCACATGTTCTGCAGGAGAAAGTCATGTCACATCTCTTTTGCACCAAGATAAAAGTCATAGGAGGAAAACATAATTCTTTTAATGGCTTAGAAGTATAAATCTATTAAGAACACCAAAAATTTGGCAACACCACATGGTATATTCAATACAATGTAAGTCCGAAATACAAGTTCCATTTTTATATGCTTCATTGAGCAGCTCTTAGGCATAAATGTTCTCATATATATGAATGCGAAATTATATTATACGTAAGAAGTACAGCCCCGATAAAAATCAATTTAGATAAAATAAAAGAATACCTGGAAAGTACCTTCTTCTCTACGGAGCATAAAATCTTTTGTATTTGGTAACTTGCTGATCTGATCCTTAATCCATGTAAGCTCTCTGTTCATAAGCTCATTTTTCATATCAGTGCCAAAGAGGCAAAATGAGTTATTCATGGAATCAAATTTCATCTGCAAATGCCAAAATTGAGGTCAAACTTTATAATAATGTGCATTAAATGCCACATTTTGGCTTAAAAAAAAAAGAGCAAAAACGAGTATGCATATCTAATATCACATTGCACCATCTGTAAGATAATTCTAGTAATTGTAAAATATTCTAAGTTGCTTTTGGCTTGATTTTGGTTATTTTTCATGTTTTTCTAAGCAACAAATGGTGAATTTTTGCCAGATGCTAATGTTGCCTGAATCTCACTTGAAATCTTAGGAGTTTTTCTCGGAAGCAACCCGTTTCACAAAAATATGATCCCTAGAGAAGAACACCTATTAACTATACAAATTAAAAGCTTAGTCCACCAAATAACACTGGCCAATATTACAATGTTCAAATACGTAGCCAGTCTCTTTCAACCTCTCTTATGTTAAGCAAGATGTTAGGATAGATTATCACCAAAAGGAACTGCACAACAGAATAAACATATATAGATATTCAAGCTGGAATAGGCACGTATTTATATGAGAAATGCAATGTTTCAAATTATCAGGTGCAATACAATTATTTCTTTTGGCAAATAAAAAACAAGAATGTTCTAACAATAACAAAAAGACAAGAATGAGTAATAAGCATTCTTAGATTTTGTGGTCTATAATATAAACTAGAAGATCATAAGCCAACCACTTACCACCTTTCTTTATGTGTTCACTATTAAACTGAATAACGTTATTTCGACCATAAAGTCAATATCAAAATAACAATAGCTCAATGCAGCAGAGTTTTGTTCATGCACCATCAACTTGTTGGCCTGAAAAAGCATTAATAAGATAAGAAAAACTGATTCCAAAAATCTGACCTCCTCTGCTATTTATTTTTCTTTTGTTACATGCACTCTCCCTCCCTCAAATTTAAACCAGAATTCCACAATCTAAAGAACTCAACTCAATTTTTCTTGTGTTTTTTTTCTCTCAATACAACCCTTCACTATAAACTTCAATGTAACAAATTTCATTAAAAAGAAAAAAGAACAAATATTTAAAAAGTCATTTAATCAATATAAATGCCCCTTTTAGTCCACTTATGTCCTCTATAATGGGTCATATTTCAAAATTTGCAAAAATTTTATTCAACAATAACAAGAGAAATCATATAAGTTTGACTCAAAGAATGAAACAATTCATTGGGCTTGGTGCACATTCCACTGTTACAGACAAATTCAACACACAAGCATCAATTTATTCATCAGATGTGCAAAATGCACATCTCATTCTTCCCCTACTCCTTCACCAGAGAATCCTAAAGCCAGTGTCTACATTGGTCTAATTGGAGAGAGAAATCCGCGGAAAGGTAGGATGGAGTACAGAAATACCCTCACTCATAACGCCTAGCTCTCCCTAAATGACATGTTTTTAACTGCATAATTTCCGTCATGTTTATGAAAATGGGTATGTTATTTTAGAGATACAGGAGGTCTTTATCTTGATATCTTCACTAAACCTTTTACCATTGGATATCTGATTCTCTTACTGCTTTCAATTCATTCTACTTTTGTTATAAATTTATTATGTATATTATTCATATATTTGCAAAAAAAATTTTAAAAAATCTTTCATTCGTTACTTTCTACTATTTGTATTAATATTATCAACCCATAGCCTTACTTTCTTAAATTATGTTCATAATACCGTTAATAGCCAAAATTCCCTAAAATTTGGGTAATGAGAGAAGAAAAGTCACTTTCTTTAAATTGGTAGTCATTCCTTCACAGAAATATTGAAAACCCTCATGTTAAAGAAGATTAACATTTATTTTCACCATAAGAAATTGTATATTTTAAACACAACAGATTTTCAGCACGGGATGTTTAAGGTATAATGAGAAATAGTAATGCATAAATATTTTGAAATGAACAAATGCAATAGGGTTTTGTATTGTGACAATAAGAAAAAGAAATAAAAAAAAAAAGGCAAGAACGGCTAGCAAATGCTCAGGTATTTCAAACCAAAAAAAAAAAAGGCTCAAGTATTGTTTCTGCCAAAAATAACTAAATATGACTCATACAATGAAATTCTTCTGTAATATGTTATAAGAAATCGATACTAACTTGGCAGTTGTCAACGACTAGATTTACCATCAATGACCCCCATCCCTATATAAAAGCTCGTAAAGCACAATTTTTTCGGCTATCTTCCAAAGATCAAAATAAGAAACAGAAAGTAAATATGGAGACAGGATTCTAACCTAACAAATATATAGATCTTCCGGTATCGAAAAGATCATAAATTAACTACCTCGTACCTTTCACCACGGTCTCTATCCACGGTCTCTATCATAAAATTAACACCATTTGGACCCACAAATTCAATCATTGAAGTCACAAAAGTTTAAAGAGGCACAATTTTATTGGTCAGTATTGGTATTCTCAATCCAACTAGCATTTTAATGACTGATAAAAAATATTTAACTTCTGCAATTAAGGTCCTTTGTTATCTCTTATATTCATTCTCTTACCTTCCCTCCGTCAAGTTCCAACCCAAAATTCCAAAATCTACAGAACCCATCTCAAATTTTCTCCTATATTCTTGTATTGACAAATCTCTGAAAATATCAAATCTAGCAGATCAAAAGAGGAAGAAAAAAAAAAGCTTTCGATTTGGTTGAAAGCTTGGGATTCATCTACCGATGTTGTCTTTAAAGCGCATGTTATGAAAAGTTGATTCGACAATATCAAGATAGAGAATATAATTTCAGCTTAAGAACAAAAATCATGGGGTTCGGTGAACATCTGATTGTCACAGACAAATTCGCAAACACATAGAGATAGGTTTCATTCAACAGATCTTCAAAATGCATACCTCGATCGTCCCCTTGGTGCTCCACCAGGAAACCCTAAAACCAGTGCATTGAGTTCGTCAGCGTGGGAGGAAGGGAGGAGAGAGGGAAGAGGGGGCTATTTAAACCGGGGCAGCGTAATCTTTGGTGATCATATTTTCTCCAAAAATAAAAATATTTATTTAATAATTTTAATAATTTTCACATTTATATTTTTTCCTCACGTTGACAAAATTATTTTGAATTATGAGAAAAAGTTTTAAATATTTAATAATTATTTTTACAAGGAGATTTTAGACATAATTAATAAAATTATGTTTTGAGCCCCAATGAGCCACACTCAACCCTAATCTAACTTTTATTTATAAAATTAATTACAAAATTTGCATTTTAAGTAATATTTTTTAAAATTCCTACCCATAAAATATTCTGTTTTTCTATTTACTATTTTATTTTATTTTTCCAAAGTTTTCCTCTCAAAATAAGTATTTCATATTTATGTAATTAGTTCGAAATTGGAATAAAAGAATTTATTTTCTATTTTTAGTATTAAATTTTATAAAAACAGAGTTCAATCAAATAGTATATTAATTGATATATTTTGCTCACCATTCAACTCTTATAAACTAAAAGTATCGTCGCATGTATTACCACTTCTATAGAATAGCTTACTCTTCTTTGGTGACCCCTTCATCTTTCTAAATCCAGAAATAAATTTCTTGAATACGTAAAATTTATCGTAAAAAGGTTTGGTTATTGAAATACTTGTTTAAATTTGAAATTTTTGTATCATAATTCATAGTTAACATTTTATTGTCCTAATTCCCTAATTTGCCCTTTTCTTTTAATTGCATCACTTTGCTGCTTTGATTTTATGTTCGTAAATCAGTAATTTATTTGACTATGAGAATATTTTTTTCTTCTATATTTGTAATAATATTTTTTTATATAAATCATATATGTTGTAATATTTTATTGAAATAATTATTAATTTATTCTAATATATAAGATTTTTTAATAATTAATGAATTATGTTGTGACCCAAAAATTTCAGACAAAAAAACTAAAATACACAGGTTCTTTTTTTCGCGCTTCACACTCATGTTTTGTGAATCTGTATGTATAAGACAAAATTTGTCCTTAACAAATACTTGTGTAATTGATTATATATTATAATTTTGATGTTCAATTCGATTAAAGGAAAATACGAGTATACCCAAAATTTTTAAATTATAAATGGTATTGTATTTTTTTATGAAATTATTGTGATAAATTCGTTTTCATTTTAAATCGAAAATTTAATATAGATGGAAATATTATACAAAAAATCACCCTATTACGAAATGGGAGGGGGAAAAAAAAGAAGGAAAATTTGTTAAGGAATTGTGTGCAGCTACGGAAATACAAATCATATGGCTTCTTGGGTTTTGGCACTTCTTATGGCCATGGGGAATTAAATTCATTTGAAGTTTTGATTTGGGTTGAGATGTAATGCGATTTAATTATCAAGATCGTAAGAAATTTATAAAATTTAATTCAAGTTTCAGTTGAGCCGGTGACAAAGGCTTGAGTTAAAAAATTCAAAATAACACTGAATAACTTAATTTAGGGAGTTTTACAACAAGAAATTGGAAATCAAATAAATAAAGAACCAAAAAGGGTCTTAGTTATATTCATATAAGTCCAGTTGAAAGAATAAAAGTTCCAAAACTACACAAAACCAATGGAAGACAAAAATAAAGAAAAATAGTAGTAAAATTTGGTCAAAATAGTTTGATTTATTTAGTTTCCTAATTTTTTATTTTTTTTGTAATTTATGTTTTAGTTTCCTAATTTTTTATTATTTAGAAAGTTACTAAATTTTTAATTGTCAATTAAATCTTTACATTTAGGCTATAAATATGTCATTACACATTGTGTAAAAAAAACACAACACTTTTGGAGAGAATTAATAAAATTGTGAGAGTTCTTCACACAGATTTTGTTCTTTTGAGAATTTTGAATTTATTCAAAATAAGAGTCTTGTTTAGTTCTTTGACTTATCAATTTAGGTTTCGAACCACTTAGGTTGTAGCGTCATTCATTTTATCTTTATACCAAAGTTCTTGATCTAGTGAGAAACGGGTTTAAGATCATATACCTTAGGTTCTTCCTCCTTTAGGACAAGAGTTGAGGTCTTTAATTTTACCGGTTCAAATAATTCATTAGAACGATTTTTTTTTGGCAAAACTAATTGTTCGTGGGTTTTAAGATTTCTATACCTAACAGGTTCACATTAGTTGGTATCAGAGCAATTTCGGGTTATCTTTCGAATTGTTCATACTTGTCTATAATTGTTCATATTTGTCTATAATTTTTCATTTTTCTTTGTTCTTATTTGTATTTTGATCTTAATATTATCTCTAATTTCAATTTATTACAAAGAACAAAATTCTTCGTTCATAGGTTTAATTTATTTAATTTATTTATTTTTGGTACCTTTCATACTTGATATTTTTCTTGTGTTGTCGTAGTTTCAAAAATAAAAAAGGGCTGTGAAAAAAAATTGATTAAAAAAAGATAGCTTCCAATTTTTTTCTTTTCTTTTATTGTTCTTTCTTTATTTCTTCTTTTTTCCTTATTTATTCACCTTCCTTATTTTCTTTCTTTATTCACCTTTCTTATTCAATTTATTCCATATTTGTTTCTTTCTTAATTTGGAAATTTTCCAAATTTGCAACTTTCTTATTTCACACTTATTTTCTTTCTTTATTTTTCTTGTTATTCTTTTTTTGAATTTCACGAGAAAATTATTTTTTAGTTAAATTCAAAGAGTTGTTAATTTATTAAGATGGTAAGAGACATGTTCGATGGATTGAATTCATTGAGACTTTTCCTAAGCAAAATGCGATTGCGGATGCATTTTCACACAGGTGATGATTTGTGGACAAATCGTTGTCAAGAAAGGGAGAAACTGATGTGAACCCGTTGGGTGTGTGAACCCGTTGAACCCACGAACAATTAATTAAGCCCAAAAAAAATCGGTCAAACGAATTATTTGAACTGGTGAAATTAAAAACCTCAACTCTTGCCCTAAATGAGGAAAAACCTAAGCTATATGATTTTAGACGCGTTTCTCACTAGATCAAGAACTTTGATATAAAGATGAAATGAATGACGCCATAATTTAGGTAGTTCGAAATCTAGATTGATAAGTCAAAAAACTAAACAAGATTCCTATTTTGAATAAGTTCAAAGTTCTCAAAAGAACAAAACCTGTGTAAAGAACCCTCACAATTTTATTAATTCTCTTCAAAAGTGTTGTTTTTTATACAATATATAATGACCTATTTATAGTCTAAAGGTAAAAACTTAATTGACAACTAAAAATTTAATAACTTCCTAAACAATAAAGAATTAGGTAACAAAAATATAAATTACAAAAAATAAAAAATAAAAATTAAGAAACTAAATAAACCAAACTATTTTGACCAAATTTTGTTGCTATTTTTCTTTATTTTCGTTCTCCCTTGGTCTTGGGTAATTTTGGACATTTTATTCTTTCAACTGGACTTGTATGAGTATAATTAAGGCCCCTATTGATTTTTTATTTATTTGGGTTCCACTTTCTTGTTGTAAAACCCCCTGAATTAAGTTATTCAGTACTTTTTTGAATCTTTTAATTTGAGCTTTTGTTACCGACTCAACTAGAATTTGAGTTGAATCTTGTAAATTTCTTGCACTCTTGATGATCACATCATTCCCCCTTCTTGACAACAATTTGTCCCCAAATCGTCATCTTTGTGAAAATGCATCCGCAACTACATTTTGTTTGGAAAAAGTCTCAATAAATTCAATCCATCAAACATGTCTCTTACCATCTTAATGAATTAACAACTATTTGAATTTAACTCAAAAATAATTGTCTTGTGAAATTCAAAAAAAGAATAACAAGAAAAATAAAGAATGAAAATAAGTGAGAAATAAGGAAAGTCGCAAATTTCAAAAAATTCCAAATTAAGAAAGAAACAAATATGGAATGAATTAAATAAGAAAAGTGAATAAAGAAAAAAAATAAGGAAAGTGAACAAATAAGGAAAAAGAAGAAATAAAGAAGGAACAACAAAGGAAAAAGAAAAAAATTGGAAGCTGCCTTTTTTTTTAATCAATTTTTTTCATAGCCCCCTTTTTTTTTTGGAACTACGGTAACATAAGAAAAATATCAAGAATGAAAGGTACAAAAAAAATAAATTAAATAAATTAAACCCACGAACAAAGAATTTTGTTCTTTGTGATAAATTGAAATTAAAAATAATATTAAGATCGAAATACAAATAAAAACAAAAAAAGATGAAAATTATAGACAAGTATAAACAATTCGAAGGGTAATCCGAAATTGCTCTAATATCAACTGATGTGAACATATTGGGTATAGAAACCCTAGAACCCACGAACAATTGATTTAGCCCAAAAAAAATCGTTTCAACGAATTATTTAAACTGTTAGAATTAAAGACCTCAACTCTTGCCCTAAAAGAGGAAAAACCTAAGGTATATGATCTTATATTCGTTTCTCACTAGATCAAAAACTTTAATATAAAGATAGAATGAATGACGCCACAACCTAAATGGTTCGAAACCTAAATTGATAAGTCAAAAAATTAAACAAGATTTCTATCTTGAATAAGTTCAAAATTCTGAAAAGAACAAGACCTGTGTGAAGAACACTCACAATTTTATTAATTCTCTCCAAAAGTATTGTTTTTTACACAATGTATAATGGTCTATTTATAGTATAAAAGTAAAAACTTAATTGACAACTAAAAATTTAGTAACTCTCTAAATAATAAAAAATTATGAAACTAAAATATAAATTACAAAAATTAAAAATTAAAAATTAGGAAACTAAATAAACCAAACTATTTTGACCAAATTTTGCTGGCATTTTTATTTATTTTCGTCATCTCTTAGTTTTGGATAGTTTTGAGTTTTTTATTCTTCCAACTGGATTTGTATGAGCATAATTAAGCCCCCTCTTGGTTTTTTATTTATTTGGGCTCCACTTGCTTGTTGTAAAGCCCCCTAAATTAAGTTATTCAGTATTTTTTTGAATTTTTTAACTCGAACTTTTGTTACTGGCTCAACTGGAATTTGAATTGAATCTTGTAAATTTCTTACAGTTTTGATGATCACATCATAATGTGTCAAATAAAACTCGAGAGACATGAGCTTAAGTCAATATATAGATTGTTGGGTGAACTAATAACTAGTTGATTTAGTAACCGGATATTGATATATCTTAAATAAGGTTTCGGATTTGAGTATTTTATATAACAAAAATGAATTTATACTATTTAATCTAAGTCGAATCGAATTTAGTCAGAGTCACATAGTTATTAGATATAGATAGTTTATAAAAAAAATATATAAGTGAATTTTAAGGTTAGTTTTGACCGGTAAATATTTTTGTGGTATTTGTGTCGGCATTTGCTTCCTAGTTATATAATGCAAGTGTCATGCTAAACTTATTATAAACATATTATAAATTTCTAAAATTTATAAAATATTTTTGAAATTTATAAGTTCATATATCATCTTTTCAAAATAATTTATTAAAGTATTTAAATAAAATAAGACTAAATAATTTATACTTTTTTTTATATACGTCAAAATAAAATTGTTTATGAGCTGTACGAAAAAAAAGGATGAAACTATTTTTTTATATAATTTATAAACTCTTAAAATCTTATTTTTTAGATTTTAATTCCTTTTAAAATATATCAAATGAATTTTATAAGTTTATGAATTTAATTATCTCTTAATATAATATTTTTCTTAGGGAGGGGGGAGATGAGAATAAAATAATATTGTTTTTATGAGCCACATGACAGAGGAGTCCTCCAATGTATTGCAATTCATCTCTTTTTGTCTGTTTTTGATTGCTAGCAACCTCTATTTTCACTTATAGCATTCTTTTTTACCATCGGATATGACTTTCCAGTGATTTCTTTTTTATTTTTTAAATAATTCGGTTACTTAATTATTCTGATTTGAGCACTGTAAAACTAATTTAAAGAATTAATTTTTTCGATACTTATTTTTCTATTTTATAACTATCAAGTGATTACGTAAAATAAAAAAGAGTTTTTTAAATATTATCGATGTAAAAAAGATTTTTTTAATTAGCATGAAGGTGGGTATTTGTCCACATTGGTGATGCGCGCTTGATGATGACGGGCCAAGATTTTGACCATCTAAAATTTCATTGTGTGTTGAAAAATATTAGATGGCTAGGGTTTTGATAATGATCGTGATTTTTTCATTACTATTATTTAATGATTATCATTCTGTTAGATATAATTGTAATATATTGTGAGTATTTGTCTTACATTAAAAAATTAAAAAAAAATTGATCGGTTTGTAACCCATCAAATTTGAAATCATTTGGATTTGATTGAAATGATGTGTTGGAGGGAAAATATGATTTTCATCGAAGGACTCTTAAAAAATAAAAAAATGATTATTTATTTATCCAAAAAACACAATTTTAAAAATTAAATAAATTGATATCTTTGATTAAAATATCATTTTCTAATAATTAAGAGATGTCTATTATATTCGTTATGCCCTTTAGGGATATCTCATAATTACAAATTTTTATTTTCTATAAATACTCTTTCTTTGGGAAATTTCATTTAAAAATTTTTCATTATCAGTAATAAAACAAACTCTTTGTTTTCTGAAAATTTCTACTTCATTTTTTAGAAAAATTTAAGATTTTATTGTCTCAAATTTCTGTTTCGACCTATATATTCTGAAAGAATTTGTCATCACCTCAGTTAACAATATAATGGAGGTATAATTTTCTTAAAAATATTATGCGTAAGTGTCTTCAAATTTTATATTTTCGTAATTCTTCAAACTTTCCCCAACACATTCCCGTGTATATATATCCATGGACATAGTAAAAATTTTTGGACGTGGCATGATAGTGAGGACAAAAATCCTTAATATCCAAATTTTTACTATGCTTAAAAACAATGATGGATGGTGAAGATCTAGCCATAGGAAAATTTTTAGTAAAAATTCGGACGGTCAAGATTTAATATCAAACATTATCCAATAGGCATAATTTTTATGGGTATATCCATAGGAACGGTAAAAATAAAATAAAATAAAATAAAATTCTAAACTTTTTAAATAATCAAGACATTTTGAGCTATTTTAATTACCGGTTAAATTGTTATTCCTCAAGATATAAGCTAGAAAATTAAATAATTAGAGCGTGATGAACCATCCTTCCTAAGCTATCAGCTAAACAATTTTTATTCATACGGTATTGTCCATGGAGTGATAGACGTTGGATGCTCAAAGACAAAATCCAGACCATTCAAAATCTTACAAACTTAGAAATCACACGGTTCGTAGGTGTTAGATGATGATCCGAATAAATCTTGATCATTTAAAATTTTTAAACAAAAATTTGTGGGGATTTAATCTTGACCATTATCTTACAGACTCACACGAATGGTAAAAAATTACAAACCTTTGATTCATCGAGACGATTTGAGATAATTTAGATATCAGTAAAATTATTATTTCTCAACGTATCAACTTGAAAAAGAAATAATTAGAGCACAATGAACCATCCTTTCTAAATGATAAACTAAATAGTTTTTATTCCCATGGTATTGTCCATGTGATGGTAGGCTTTGGATACACAGACAAAATTCCAAGTATCCAAAATTTTATTAGCTACAAATCACAAGAATGGTATGTGTTAGATGATGGTTAGAATAAATTTTGACTGCTCAAAATTTTTTAATAAAAATTTGAATGGCGAAGGTTTAATCCAGACCATTATCTAATGGGCGTCATCCCCCTCGGTATACCCACGCGAATGGTAAAAAAATTCCAAAACTTTGAATTGTTAATGTGATTTGAGCTAATTTAGATATAAGTTAAACTATTATTTTTCAAAATATTGGCCTAGAAAAGAAATTATTAGAGATTAATGAATGCCTTTTTTAAATTATAAGCTAAACAATTTTCATTCTCATGATATTGCCCATGTGATAGTAGGCGTAAGATAATAATCGAGACGAAATTTCAATTATTCCTGATTAGGATTTTAATTTGATTATTATTTCATGGGCGCCCCTTGTAATTTGTATATATATATATATATATATATATGATTATTATCCAATGGACGTTTCTTGTAAATATATCTACATTCATAAACGGTATTTTCTAACTCATAACTTAGACAAATTATTGAAAAACATACCTAATACGATAGTTAATTCCTTTAGATGACACAATATTTGTATGATGGATTCGTTTTATAGAGGCATCAAGCTGTGGTGGTTTAATTGTGTACTCTATAAGAGATGGTGAAATTTTATGAGAAAATGGTGAAAATCCAAACAAATACAAAGTCGACGTGAACGACGTCGTTTTATAATCGGGTCGGATCTGAATCCAGGTAGAGTCGTCATCCTCTTCTTCCCCTTTTCTCCTTTCCTTTGTCTGCATTTTATTTCCGTTCCTCTTTTCTCATCTCATCTCGACTGATTCAGGTTACCCTTAGACGCACGCTCTCCTGTCTTGATTTCTCTCCCCTCTTTCTCTTCTCTCTCTACCTCTCTATTTCTTCTTCCTCCCTCAGCTTTTACGATCAGGAAACCCTAGTTTCTCTCTCCGGACCTCCCGATCATTCATCTGCTCATTCAGGTCTCTCTCTCTCTCTCTGTGGCTAGATGAGTACCTATGTCTGTAATTTTTTAGGGCCTTTTGCAATTCCTGAATGGTCACGCATTCACCCATTCACCTACTGATTATTAGGTTTTTTGGCGTCGGTAACACAACGCAATTCTTTGAGTTTCTGTATTACGCAATTACACATTTTGCTTTTTCCCCATGTATATATGTATATTTGTTGATGATCAGATGGCTGTGCAAGTATTCGTTTTAATTAATTTGAGTGATTTTGGGCTGTCTATGTTGCTAGATAAGTTTTGCTTTTTTTTTTTCTCTTTTTTTTTTTATGATATGGGATGTGATTATTTTCATTGAAATTTTTGGTTTTAGAATTATTACTATTTTTTTATGATCAGGTTGTTCGAATGCTTTGGGAGTATAATTTTGCGGGTGGATGATTTGAACCCTTTCTAGGATGAATTTGGATCGGGGGATTGTAATTGATTATATTGAAGTGGGGTTTATGTACATATGATCATTTGAATTTTGTGAATGTTCCAATCTCCATAACATGGGATATGTTTCGGGCCAAAAAAGACTTAGCTTTGCTTCTTGGGGGGCCATGATTTACCTTACAATTGCATGTGGGGCTTTCCAATAAAAATATAGAAAATGTGGTGTTTGAAGGCAGTGATGGCAGCTGATGGCAAAGGTTGGTCAGACTGGAGTGAGATGTTGAAATTGTGGCAATCATGGACAATTTCCATGATGTGAAGTTTTTGGTGAATTCAATTTGAGTGATGTTCTTTTTATGGAGGAGAAGTGAGTTTATACATTATAGAAGCCAAAAGAGTGATAATTAACCTCCAGGGTCCCAGGGGTTGAGGGGATAGGGAGGCAATCATCTGTGCTTGGTAATTGATCTATGTGGCCCTTCTTTGAGAAAGGTATTTTCCGGCTTTCAGAAAAGGAATATTCTGGTTTACTTGTTGCTAACTCGCTGCATCAGAAATTGACATAATTATTATTTACTTAGAGTGAGTATATTATATATATACACAGGCACAGACACATATATTTCCCATCCTATCTCTGGTCATCAAGTATCTTGATTTTGGAAGGTAACCGTGGAAAATATAATTGCTTTTGTGGCATCAAAATGCATTTCCCATGTTACTTATGCTACATTGCCCCAAGCCTTCACAGTGGATACCCTTCCATTTGTATTTAGCTCTCCAATTGAGTGGTTGGAACTGCATATGATCTTGTATTAACTTTTGATACCCTGATATGATCATTTTCTTTTCCTTTGAGGACGTTAGTTTTGTAGAAGTGTGAATCTTCTTAACTAATTTACGTGCATTCTTAGCTTATCCCCTTTTCCATCGTGTGCAGGAATTGATCTTATATACATGCTAGCACATGCTATTATATAATGTCGGTTCAGGCCTGCTCCAATTCTGTTTTTGATGACGATGATGACGGGCCTGTTATTTTCAAAAGGAGTAGCACAGTGTCAAAGCAAAATAAGTCCAACTCAGAAGTAAAAAGGTCATCATCCCAAAAGAATGATGGACAGTTGAAGCGGCTGGCTCCCAGTGGTCCAGCGTCCATTAGCCAAAAGAATAAAGAACCTTTGCCTAAACCATCGCTGGTAAAGTCATCTGTAACCGGCACAAAAGCATCAACTTCATCAGGTAGTGTTTCTCCCTTGAAGTCTCCTGTCACAGGCACAAAAACATCGACCTCAGGTAAAGTTTCACCCCTGAAGTCACCTGTAGTGAATTCAAAGGCCTCAGTCTCAGCAGCTGATCAATCAAAACAGTCCTTAAAGCAGAATATATCCTCTGTGAAAAAGGAGGAGAAACATTTGGTTAAATCTTCAGCTGAACCAGACAATGACTCTGCTGATTCTGAAGATGATAAACCTCTTAGTGCTAGACTTTCTTCTGGACTGCTAAAGGGATCATCCAACAATGTGTACAAAGGGCCCACAGCTTCTCCCAGCTCATCAATGATGCCAAAATCAAAGCTTAGTTTGAAGAGACCATCTGATGATTCAGATGATGAAAAACCCTTGTCTTCAAAGTTCCAATTAAAGCCCCATACTGGCACATCTGCAAGCAAGTTATCTGATGATGAAGATGAGAAACCTTTGGCTTCGAAACTTCAACTAAATGGCTCTAGTGCAAAGGCTGCTCAACCAGGGAAATCAAATTTAAAAGATAATAAGAGACCTCTAGATGCTGTGTCTTCTCTAAGTCAGTCTTCATTTAAAAAGCCTAAGGTGGAGTCATCTATCCCAACCAAAGTTAAGTCAGTGTCTGTTAAATCAGAACCGAAGTTGGAGGATGATGATCAGATTCCTATAGCTCAAAGGATGAAGAAGGCTGGCACAGGTACTAAGCCGTTGCCCACAAAGCAAAAGGTGACTAAAGTTGTTTCTACTCCACCCAAGAAAACAATCATGAAAACAAAAAAAGTCACAAAAACTTCAAAATACTCAAAGTCCACTAAAGTGCCCCCTAGCTCTGGTGAAGGGCAGAAATGGACTACTTTGGTTCATAATGGTGTGATTTTTCCATCTCCATACAAGCCTCATGGGATTAAGATGCTCTACAAGGGTGACCCAGTTGATTTGAGACCTGAACAGGAAGAGGTTGGTGTTCTCTCTGTGTGTGTGTGTGGGGGGGGGGGGGGTGGGGAGCAGACACAACACGTGCACACATCCACACACAGTTGTAAAGTTTATTTTTTATTATTGTGATTCTAATACTTCTGTAGTTTGTCATTTGATTATTATTGTGTTTGTAATATTTCCTCCAGGTTCTTGCTATAAGGTCTATAACATACCAATATCACTTTTTTTTTTCCCCTTTTAGGTTGCAACCATGTTTGCAGTGATGAAAGATACTGATTACGCTACCAAAGAGAAATTTATTGAGAATTTTATGACTGATTGGAAGAAGATCCTTGGGAAAGACCACATTATTAAAGAATTTAAGTATTGTGATTTCACCCCCATATATGAGTGGCATCAAAGGGAAAAAGAGAAGAAGAAACAAATGACTTCAGAAGTAAGTTGGCTTAACTTGAAAATGTCAGTGAACTATTTTTGGGCCTATTGAGATACTGTCTTCTATAAGATGATTTTTGTTCCAAGTATAGTATTCATTGCTGAGATGCTCTTGGATTTAAACAAAAAACTCGGTATTTATGAGCTTACCAATGTAGTCAATGCTATTATTCTCCAAGGTATTAAGGTCAGTGCTTGCTTGCTTGCAATTTTTATTCAAGTTGTCAACATGGTTAAATTTCTGGTGCAAATAGTTGAAATTTCATTAGGTTTCCTATAATCTTTGAACAAGCTTTGTGACATTGATAATTCTGGCTACGATTTATTAGGGAACTGAGCTATGCTTCTCTTCCTGTGCTTGTAACAGTAAGTTTGGGCTTAGGTTCCTGTAATTTGAAATTCCGGGCAGACTTAAAGTAACCTTCATGTTGGTTCATTGTTTGTCACAGCAGTACATATTTGAGCACACAAACACACAAGCATGACATTTAGACGGAGGGGTTGATTGTGATTCTAAGACCCTCATTTTTTTTTTTTTTGGTTATGAGCCCATAAAGGCATCCTATTTTCATAAAATAATCGGAAATGACCTCCCCTTCATATGCATTATTACGGCTTCAAAATGACAAAACCTACAAGGTGGCATCACTAGTTCAAGAAACACCAAAATACCATTGTTTTAATGACCCCCTAAATGTGAGGTGAGGTCTATTCCCATCTTAAGCATGATAGTGTGGTAGTCAACCAAACTGTTGGAATCAAGGTTTTTCATGTAATTTATGTATTTAAACCTACACTGCACACTTCCTTGCCGAGCGTAGTCTTGGATTGTATCTTATAGTGTAGAATTTTGTAACTTGGCGTGTCACTGTGTCAGTGTTGTGGCATGCAGTATGCTCTATGACATTGTCAATAATTGGATTTAAACTGATGCAAATGCAATGCATTGGCTTGTGGTATGTATGCCTATTAGGAGTGAATATGAGCTCTTGCTGCTCTAATAGCTTTTTCTTGAAACATGCTGGGATTTTATTTTATTTTATTTTTTATTATTATTTTATTTTTTGACAGGAGAAGAAGGCCCTCAAAGAAGAAAAGCTAAAACAAGAGGAGAAGTATATGTGGGCTATTGTTGATGGCGTCAAAGAGAAGGTCATACCTTGCTTTTAGTTTTTGTGCTTCTAGGACCATTTGCAAGCTAAGCTTGCTCTGATAGATTTATATTTATATTTGTCTCAAACTTGTCAAAGCACGCACTATACTGATTATCTTCTCAATCTTAGGTTGGAAACTTTAGAGTGGAACCTCCAGGGTTGTTCCGTGGGCGTGGAGAACATCCAAAGGTTCTACTTTCAACTTTCTCCCTCTGAACTCTATTTTGTGTGATTGTTGTGATCACCTATGAAAGCAGATTTAGCAGTTCTAAGATGTGAATTTGTGGCTTATATATGCTCTTTGTGGTTGCAGATGGGAAAGCTTAAAAAACGCATCCTCCCTAGCGATATAACCATCAATATTGGAAAGGGTGCTCCAGTCCCAGAGTGTCCAATTCCTGGTCAAAGGTTGTTTAGTTTATTTTCATACAGAAATGTCGATATGTTTATAAATTGTCAGCAATGGGGATGCAGTGAATACTTTTCAATGTGCTAAACCTGATTCAAGTTTCTTTGTACTGGGCATTTTCATATGTTTTTGTTTCACCATTTTGGCAGCTGGAAAGAAGTCAAGCATGACAATACAGTTACATGGTTAGCTTTTTGGAATGATCCTATCAATCCAAAAGAATTCAAGTACGTATTTTTGGCAGCAAGTAGTTCCTTGAAGGGGCAAAGTGATAAGGAAAAGTATGAGAAAGCAAGGAAGCTCAAGGTAACTTAGCGTCAGGTAGTTGGCAATCTTAATATTTAATCAGTTTGTGATTGTAATGATCTGCTATTTTGAGTTCAGGACTATATACACACCATCAGGGTGAATTATACAAAGGATTTCACTAGTAAAGATCTGGCGAAAAGGCAAATAGCAGTGGCTACCTATCTTATTGACAAGCTTGCTCTTAGGGCCGGCAATGAGAAGGTATACTTTTGCACCAATCATTTAATCAATGCTAAAAGTGTTCTAGTTTTTGGTTTCGGAATTTGGAAGATATGGAATTAATGGACTGGAAAAAGGGATTTGTTCACATCTTTTTGGTGGGAGACATTGGATTTGCTTCAATGACTTTCATATTTCAACTTGGAACTTAGAACCTTAAATGTGGCACCACAGATATAGCTTTCAAATATTTGGTCAATGTTCCAAGGGTGGTGAGCTCAACTAGTGAAAATTTGTGTCCCTATGAATATTCTAGTTATATGATTGTCTCCATATCCTACCTATAATATATGGTAAATTTTGGGTCATTTCCCATGCATATCCATAACCTGGCACCTTATATTAGAGGTTTCCTTTTCCAACTCAATGTGAAATACTTTTGGTCATGTATATCTTGATTTACCTCAGCCTATCGTTGAAATTAACTTGGCCTGCTGGCTAGAGTATTTGCAACCAATAAGCTGAGTAATGTGAATTGGTTTTCTGACATTCTTGTGCTACAAGTCAAATAATTTTCCCTGCTCTGTTTTATTTCTTTTCATATATGTCACTGTTCATATAATTAGATTCTCACAGCTTCATGAGATGAAGATTGAAAAGAAAGACAAATATATAGTCCTCTTGCTTCTAAGATGTAATTTATACTTCATTTATGCCTTCTAGCCCATGGTTTCATGTTCGGAGATATATCTGTATTTATTGATCACTTCCCTATTTAAACAATCATATATATATATAAAGATGTAGCCTCCCCCCTCCCAAAAAAAAAAAAAATAGAATAATGGTTTCTTGGTTGGTTTCCATTAAATTCTTGTAACTCCACCCTTTTATTAGCATCTTGTCTTGGATATGTAATCTGTAGACAGCAATTGGCGGGGGGGAATGCACTGCACCTCCCTGGATTATCTGATAAAAAACTTGATTGCCTTTTTTGCAGGATGATGATGAAGCTGATACAGTTGGTTGCTGTACTTTGAAAGTAGAAAATGTGAATCTGATTCCTCCAAACAGTTTAGAGGTATTAGTATGGCTACAAGGTTTTGTGTTATTCAATATTCATTACATGTTAAACAAATGCACAATGTATTCTGGTGTTCAGAATTAATCGTCCACTGAGCCCAGCCCTTATTTATGCTGGCCGAATCAATTTAGAGTTGAGGAAGCTTGTAGAAACTCATGACTATGCTGCATGTTTCTCTTTCTCTTGCTGGTTTTGAGTGATTTTAATTTCTAATGACTGCAATTTCCAGTTTGATTTCCTTGGTAAAGATTCAATCAAGTACCATAACATTGTTGAAGTTGAGCCTCCAGTATACAAAGCAATTGGACAGTTTAAAACTGGTGAGTACCTTCTGACAAGTTGTCTTTCGAATTTATGTGTGGCTTCTCTGTGTGAATTGTTCCCTGTTTTCTTTAGGTAAAAGTGATGGAGATGATCTTTTCGACAAGCTTGATACCAGTAAATTAAATGCCCATCTGAAGGAACTCATGCCTGGCCTCACCGCCAAAGTTTTCCGTACATACAATGCATCCATCACTTTGGATGAAATGGTAAGCTTCAACTCCGGTCTTATGAATTTGAACTAAAATGTTGTCAGGCTTTGTCATGAATATGTGGGAGGACTACCATATTTTCAAGAAACATTCTTTCCATGTTTCTTTCCCTTTATGCCAGCATTCTTTTCTGAATTTTTTCTTGTTATTTTGTGTGGGGGTGGCGGTGTTCAATTACAGTTGCACAAGGAAACAAGGGGTGGAGATGTTGCCGAGAAACTTGTAGTTTATAATAGTGCAAACAAGGAGGTAAATACAACATTTTACTCGTCTGAATATGGTTAGTATTCACGGTAAATTTGTTCTCTGAGCTCACACTTGTTGGTTGACTAATTCAGGTTGCCATTATATGTAATCATCAACGAAGTGTCTCAAAGTCTCATTCTGCACAAATGTCTAGATTGACTGAGAAGATTAATGAACTGAAGGTAATACCCTTTTGTTTGTGATAAATTTTGGCTCCCATATTTGTGTCGGTTCATTTTCTTCTGAGAGTTCTTTTGTCATTGGTGGACAGAACCAATTGGATAATTAATTTTTACTTTCTTTTAAATGCCTGGGTAACCCTCCTGCTCTCTTTTTTGTGTGTATCTGATGAGGACATCTGCGTTTGACAAAACATTTATCCATTTTCTTGAGCCTTATCAGGATTGGATTTATTTTGCCTTCTCATGTCGTGTAGGGTGTACTTGATGGGTTGAAAGTGGACTTGTCCAGAGCAAAGAAAGGCAAAGCCCCGTTAAAGGATGCAAGTGGGAAGCCTAAGAAGAATTTGGCTCCTGAAGCGTATGGATTTTCTGCAATCCCTGGGTCTTTTTTTTTCCCCTCTCATTTTAAGTTGATTTTCTTTTTTAATTGTTTATGCCGAGAAAATGTGCAGGCTAGAGAGAAAAATAGCTCAAACAAATTCTAAGATTGAAAAAATGGAACGGGACATGCAGACCAAGGAAGATCTGAAAACTGTGGCATTGGGCACATCAAAGATTAACTATCTTGACCCTAGGATCTCGGTTGCATGGTGCAAGCGACATGAAGTTCCCATTGAAAAGGTGAATAAAAAAGCACCTTCTTCTATCTTTTATCTGAGAAGTCATCCCTGGAAATATCATCTATTTCTAGGTTGAAGAGAGAAGAACAAAAACTTTGCTTAATAACCTTTTTCTTTGGCAGATCTTCAACAAGTCTCTTCTTGCAAAATTTGCATGGGCTATGGATGTAGATCCCGGCTTCAGATTCTGATATTTCTAGTAATTTGGTGCGCAGGCTCCTTGCTCCTCTTTCCCCCAGTTTCGTTGAAGGCAAAAGATTTTTCCTTTTTCAGAGAAAATTCATGCTGTACTTGGTTTCATGTTCTTAAGCTAATGGTGGATGTGTTGAGTTGACATCTCTTCTTATTTCCTCCCCCATATTCTGAAATTACATGTCCGGCTGACATAGGAATGGTCTGCTGAAACATTTTCAGCATTTTCATGGTTGTATTACTAACATTTCAAATGTTTTCAATACATTGAAAATATTTATCCATGTGATGTGTCAATTTCTCTTTTGCTTTGTATGCTTCAGGAGTACTACTCTACTTGTGGCTGCAATGAGCATGACCTGTGTTCAACTCTTATAGCACTAGTGAGGGACCTAGTTAATATTTATACGTGGATGTACTAAATATACTAGGTGTCACATAGGCATGGTTATGAATAACAATGTCATCACCAAGCAAGTGATACCATCAAAGTACACTGAGAATAAACCTGTTTTGTACACCACCTTGACATTCATGATTTTTTGGTATAACCGATTGGTATATGAAGTATGGTTCTGACTAATCTGGTTTGAACATTTTTTTGTCTAATTCAAGGGAAAATTTTTTCAACGTAATTTTTTTTATTTTCAAATTTCAAATTCGAAAGTTGATTAAGAGATTTAGTATTTTTATCCTTTCGACTTTTCAATTGGTACCTGGCCATTCATGATTGCTAAAGGCAAAAAAGGGGCTGTGGTTGCCTGTCATGAAACTTATTGACCAGTACTTCCCCCATCTGCGAAGCCACTATTAGAGAGGTAATGGCTTGTTCAAGGAAGCCTAAAACACTCAACAATGGGAGTGAACGCTACCTGTTGTGGTTGCATGGATAAAAACGAGTCCGACCTAGCTGAGTAATGGGCAGCCGTGGCTTGAGTCATGCAAAAGATCTAGGTCCGATCGGCTTTGGATCATTTATCATAAGAGTTGAGCTTCAGCAGTTAAATTTGAGCGAGACTCAAATGGTATAATTAAAAAATGCTTAATAATCAAAGTGTAGATCTAGCTTAAATTCCCATACTTAGCCTGTCTAATAAATGAGAACCTCTAAGATCACAAATTAGAAATGCACAAGTTTTATCGGATAAAATACCAGAGTTATTTATTTTTTTTAATAAATCACTGCTATTGAATTTGACTAGATATAATTCAAATCAGGTTAAACGTTTAAGAAGCAAAACTCTCTCATAACCTAAAGTGATCTATCACAAACATTTGGATTGTACTCAGAATTAAATAAAATCCATAAATTGTGAAGTTTAATGTAATTTTCCATTTTGTTACTTAGATTTTATATAATTTATTAATCAATTTTTTATTGTATAAGGATTTGAATTTAATCTATGCTATTGAATAACAAATTTATAATTGAACTCTATAATTACTTTGATTGTTTCAAACAGTAGATTTCAATGGAATTTTACATTTTAAATTAGTCTTCCAACAAAAAGAAAAATCATTTCAAGATTAAAATGAATTAAAGAATTCAGCTGTCTTTCTTTTTTCTTTTCTTTTTCCTTTCTAGGGTCGCAAAGCAACTAATCTAGTTAGAAGTGGTTTAAAGGCCAATTGTGTTTTTCTGCAGTTTGGGAAAACAACGTGAATGCAAGAAGAACCCTATTTCATGGTCTAACATATTAACGGATAGTCAGTTTAGTAGATAAAAATACTAAATTCAATAATCAAGTCTCTAATTCGAAATTTAAAAATAAAAAAAATTATATCGGGAGAGCTCCTTCTTAAATTAAGTCTAATAACATTCGAATCGGATTAGTAAGCTAATGGCTCCAAATACTGATAGGTTATAAAAAAGAAAAAAATGGTCCAACATATAAGTTCCATAGAAAGGCCAGAAAAATACAGCTATCGCATTATGCAATAACACATTAGATTGTTGAGGAGAGATCACTTCTCTGATTTCTAACACAGTACCAGTAATGTTGGAGCACTTGTCCATGAAAATTTAAATTTGAATATAACACTGTACACAATCTAATGTTGGAGCACTTGTCCATTTATATTTCTAACACTGTACACAATCTAATCTTTCATGGACAAATTATAGAAATATAAATGAGTGTACAACCTGAAAATCACAATGAACCTGTGACCATAAAGATAAAAGTCTTATCAAACTCTTTTAGATTGAGTGGTTAGATATTTTATCCCCTTAACCAGAGGTTTCAAGTTCAAGTTTGGAAACAGAGAAAAAGGATTTAGGAGAGCAACCTCTTAATGGGCCTTATAATACTCAAATCGGATTAATCAGGAAAAATCTGAATAACGTTTTGTGCGGTACCAAAAAAAATGATGAAAGTCTTTACGGAACAAAGATTAGAGTAAAACATTTATGAAATAATGTTGGATATAACTTGAATTTTGCCATTTAAATTTGAATATTATGAAATTGGATTGTTTATTCCTAAGAGTGTTGATTCCTTGTAAGCATGGAAAACCATGGATACAAAAATGTTTAGAAGAACTGCATTTTTCAGAATATGTAAAATAAATTATCTCACAGTTGCTCTTGCTTCCCCCCCCCCCCCCCCCCAAAAAAAAAGAAGGGCCACGCCAAGAGTTTGAAGTGCCTTCTTTAGCATTCCAGCGCTTGAATGCATATGACAAAGGCTTTACATGAATCTTCAAAGGAGTCTCCCCCAACTGAGCAATCTTTCCCACCATTTGCTCAACTGCATCAAAGGCTCAAGTCCAACTTTCATCATGTGGTCAAAGTTAATTTGGGTCTGATCAGGTTCACCAGCCTGTCCATGTGAATGCCTTGTTCAGCAAGCAAATAAAGCAACACCATCTAATTCTCTTTTTTGTGGGTTTTGATGTCCCTGGTCTCCATCTCCCTCATCAACGTTGGCCACCATTCACATTGGGTTGTATAACTTAGTGGTTGGAACCTCAAACCTTTCAAATGCCTATTCAGCAAGTAGTAGAACTTCCAAATACCTTTCAAGTTTATCAAGCAAAGCCATCCAGCTAGGCCAAGGAAACTCAACCCACTCCTCTTTCAGCAACATTATTCTCTACTTGTTTGCACTTCCCAGATACAGGTCAGGTCTTCCATATCATAAATTTTATCAGGCACTTGAGCCCATCTCATCCGACCCACAAGTCGATACAATCTTGTGCTGAGTCTTCCCATGTCTCTGATAAAAATGCGTGTCTTCTATTTTCTCTCTAGCCCACTGGAATCTAACTTGTCTCAGCATATCTCCTCTGATACCCAGATCACCAGCAATCCTACACATCTCATTAACTTGAAGAAAACCCTTTATTTTCTCCACCTTTTCGGCCTTAGCTTGTTCATAGCTTCCAACACCATGTTTTCCACAATGTTTTCACTTAAATCATGTGAAGCCACAGACCCATAATCCCCAGTCATCTGTTGTAAATTTCTTTTTTCCACTTCAGACACAACTTTTTAACAATGATCAAAGGCATACCATCACGCGTTTGCTTATCATCACAGCAGTCAGTATAAACTAGAGAGAGGTTTCCTCTCATAACCCAAACGAAACGTGATAAGAATTCCTTCATAGCCGAGAGAGAGAGAGAGAGAGAGAGAGAGAGAGAGATTTAATAATTAATATATCAACATCGCCAGTGCGGGGATGATGCCTGCAGCAATATGGGTTCGAATGCTTTGACTAATTAATGAGTTCATAAAACCGGTCTCGCTTATGATTGTCAAATTAATTTAATTTAAAACTAAAATAGGGAAAGAAAGAATAAAAATGAAAAATCTCTGCCACTTGAATTTAAAACTAAGTATATTTTAACTAAAAATGATCTCTTGAAGTTATATATTAAATTATACTCAAAATCAATTGAAAAATTGAAAACTAAAATCATGTATTGGACTATTATCATGAATCTCTGCCTTTTATTTATTATTATTATTATTTTTTTTTTTGCAAATCTGAATTTTGTTAATAGCTTATATTTTTGTAAGCATTATTATTATTTTTATTTTTTACTAACAAAGAATTGAAAATGGTAAGTACTAAAAATCAGTTTTGAAATTAATCTCATAATTTAAAGCCAATTGTATTTAAGCCTAATCTAATATGGTTTTAAAATTTGTATTTAATTTAATATTTTATTCCCAAATTTTACCTCTACACAATACAAACATTAGATTCCCCAAAAACATCTTTCATCTCAAGAAAGCTCCAAACAACAGACTCAAAACACATTCTCAAAATTGGAAATGAGAAGGAGAATTATCCTGATCTAATATTTCCACAGGCAATCCTAATGAGACCTAGATTGATTTGATGGCATGATTCCATCATTCATAACATGAAAAACATGTGCATACCTTTGGGATTTTTTTTTTTTTTTTTTTGGTTATACAAAGATTTAAATTTAGGATCATTAAATTGAGAGAAGAAATTTATACCACTATACTATCTCCCCGAAGATATACACTTGTATTTTTTTTTTAATAACTAATCGATACTCATAATTATACTCCAATTAATTCAATTCAAACGTTTTTATATCCAATTTAAGCAAAAGCTCTCCTAACCAAATTTTTTCTTCCTCAAATTTCAAATATGAGATTTGGTTAAGAAATATAATATTTTTACCCATCAGACTAATTGTCTGTTAATATACACTCTATGATGAGGAAGACTTGTACCCATGAAATGTCTGCTTTGAAATTTCCTCATAACATCGTCGTAAGCACAAAATTTGTTGTAAGAATCCTAAGAGATTATCAGAATTATATGAATGTTCAGCTTCATGTCAAGCTTACAGATAAATTTCCAAACAATATTTTCCTCCTCACATTAAGGCCTAGATAAACAAAAAGCACCGCCTTGGGTGTTGCAGAATGTGCTGGTTCAAAGGCAACAAATCATTTCTCATCCTCTTTAGCATTTACCTGCAGCGGTTTCAAACAGGCCAAAAGCATTAAAAACTTGGCCACTGATGTAATTTCAAGGTCCAGCGTTACTGTTGTTGCTCATAAATTTGCATGTAGGCCTCTGAGAGCGCAACCATCTGAGGAAGAGTTTCTGCAACATGAAGGTCCTGCATTTCGTACCTGAAAGATACGGATAAAATGGCAAGAGTCAGACCATTGGAACACTGTTTTCCTGATTACACTAGATTTCAGTCCAAGATAGCAATGTAGAGTTACCAGAGTTCTTCAGACTTTCTCTGAACGAACACTCTATAGGAACCTTCACCAGGTTTTCCATCATGAACAATATTGGCAATCAAATCATACTTGGAACGCAATTTCTCATTCTCTTTAGGTGCTGGCAATGGAATATAATCCTTCAACTCCAGATTCTTCACAGGGAAATTGACTGGTTTGCAACCATAAAGACAATAAAATATCAGACGGGCTAATTGGGCCAAGAATATGGCAGCAAAGAATATGCACATAATTGTATATTAGGAACATCGCATTATTGATCCCGACTCCACAAACCCCTCACCAATATCACTAGGAACTGTCTAGGCTAACATGTAAATAAAATCTCCCCATGTTCGAGTTAGTCATACCCTGTCCCACTGAAAGATTTTTGGTTCATTGGGAGACTAATCAAGGCTGCTCAGAAGGCTGGAAAATTTATGGTTAGAATCAGCAATCTCTTGACTAAGAACAGAAAAACTACCTTCCTGGTCAGTTAGTAATGCAATTGAGGTAAAATGAACTGGAAGGAAATTATAGCAGGTCCATCGTAAAGGAAGCAATCAAAAGAGAGAATCTGCTTTCTCATTTCCAAAAAAATTTGGAAGTAGAATTGCAACTAGACTCACAACACCTTTTACATAAGAAACACACAAAAACCTATTCCACTCTATCTGCTTTATTCAAGGTAAATGCTCATTCTATACTGATTCTCCTTTTCATCTAGATAGAGACAACTATATAAAATACTAAGCTTCGGATAGCAGCAGATGCCCAAAGTTATTTAGAAATACGATAGTTGGGAGAATAAAATAACTCAGCAATTGTAGGATTCTTTTCCACACAAAAGCCTATTCCACTCTATCTGCTTTATTCAGAGTAAATGCTCATTCTATACTGATTCTCCTTTCATGTAGATAGAGACAACTACATAAAATACTAAGCTTCGGAGAGCAGCAGATACCCAAAGTTATTTAGAAATACAATAGAAAGGAGAATAACATAACTCACCAAGTGTAGGATTCTTTTCCACAAAGAAGTTGTTCTTTGTAAATCGCCGCATATGGAGAATTAGATATTGTGGAAGCCTCGTAACACGATATCTCATCCTTGCTAAACGAGGACGCACCACTTCTGTAACAGACTCGCCATCAAACTTCTTCAAAATGTTGAAAAGGGGGACCTAAGAATAAGCCATGTATAAAATATATGTCAAACAACACTTAGAACCCACAGGATTTTCCCTACGATAATACCCATTTGGTCTTGTGAGTAACAAACTTCCTTTACAGCCACACCAATAACTTATGATCTTTATAGTGTTTATGTCTATCTCTCTCCTCTCAAACTTCTAATGATCCAAACAATTTAAAGTTATAGCATGCTTACTCCTAAACCAAAATTTTGTTCCCACCTACACCTATGAGCAATGAAGAGTACAGAAGAAAAGAGGTATAAAGAGTTATCGGACATCTCTAAAAGAATTTTGCATAGAACTTGTGAGAAAATATTGATCAATTTAAAATAACCTATATTTTTTATCATGTGTTAACTCCAGTAAAAAAAGCATTAACTTTGACTAGCCTAAGGGCACATGCAATGGGCGTGCAATTATATTCATAATCATCAAAACCTAAAGTAACTCCAATTTTGGAACTAATTCATAAAGTACATACAATAAAAAAAAAGAAAAAAAAAGACAGAGTCGTTAAAAAGCCCTAATACTTACAAATAGCTTATTAGTAGTACATATAAAGCTCTAAAGAAATAATACCAAGCAGCCAAAGAAATTATTGATATTTTAGTCTTGACCTTGACCTCTTTGCCTATTTAGAAATATTGCTTAAAAGGGAAAGAAATTAGTTTTGAAAAAAATAAATGGAAAGTTTAAATTCTAAAAAAAAAATAAGAACAACAATCAATAAGCTCTATTTGCCATCAAACACACCCTAAATGATCCTTCAAATGAAAAATGCTACAAAATGATCAAAAGATATTTGGAGAACAAAGAAAGAAAAGGAAATGGTAAAAGTTTTATTACTTCATGTAGAACCACCCAACTCTCTATCCACCAACACCATGTTCTCTCATTTGGTGAGATTTAATGAATACTGGGAATCCAACCACAACCAGTGTAGGGTAATCCAATTTCGAGACGGCCCATGAAACAGACAACCAACAGGGATGAAATGTCCGCAGGAAAGAGTAAGGAACTATAAATGATGGGAAGAAGAAGGGGGAAGGGGGAAGGAGGAAGGGGGAAGGAGAAAAGCAGAATTATATTGCCCATTCAATGAAATGAAGGTAGCAGTAAGGATTAGCAAACCAAACCACTGCCCAGGCCGCCGCTTTTTGGTGAGAAAAAAGAAGCAATTCAATTTGAGGGTTGATTTGTGTTTTTCCTGAAATTATTTGTGAAGATTCTGAAATTAGCAGCCCTTGAAGGATTGTGAGATGACAATAAACCCCAACCTTACTGGGAAGTTAGGTTCCAGGACATCAAAACTGTTTGGTGACAAGTGAAAACTAATTTTTGTCTTCCCAATCCTACTAATATTATTTAAGTCAGAAAATGTAGAATAAGCATATATATAGTTTAAAAAAGTTGCCAGAATCTAAAATCACCCAAAAGCCCTGTTCACATTATTAATAGTTATAGATTATACTCTGGAGTCACTCAATATAAATTCAAGCCTACCAGTTTGGTGAGAGTGTATCAATCTATAAGCATTATAAATCCTCAGGGAATATGACCTATCCAAGTAACTTTATTATAAAAATGGATACCATAATTTTGAAAATAAGAAACATAACACAGAGTTCATCAAGACCTGAGGGATTATATTTTTCTCCATCACATCTTTGAAAAGTGGAGGTGGCGGGAGATCCAAACCAAGCATCAAGAAAGGCATTCTGTAAGTCTCTGTCAAAACATTATCATTTTCAGCGGCACCATCAGTGCCAACAGCTTTGTTCTGGTCATCACCATTTTCTTTCTTCTCTGACAAAGCTTTGCTTTGATATTCTTTCACAACTTCCAACTCACCCTATTAAGTAGGGGAAAAAATACTTAGCACGGTTGGACTGCATAGTGAAAAAAATTACCAGTAGAATAGTGCTTAGAACCTGAAAGCATTTGTAGATGATGCTGCTGCCTTTCTTCGAACTTTTCAGATCTGTATGTAGTGTGTTGAGAAGCCAGGACATGAACTCCACTGGATCTGACTGAGCACCAATTCGGAACCGTTTTTTACTTGCTTTCATAACTGCCTGCAGGAACTCATGTGGGCTCACCTGTCCAAATAGTAATATATTGCTTCAGTAATCATCACCCCAAAGCCAAAGTAAGAACTTAGAAGTTCTTAAATGCAAGATCAAACCTGTCCCTTGAAATTCCGTGCATGCCAGATCTTTCGTGTAAGCTCCCCAAATCTATGAACAAGGGGAGATTTACAGTGTTGATAGTTCTCAGGAATAAGGAAGAAGTTCCTCAAGGGAGTTACTCGCATCAGAGATTGAATAGTGACGTTCACAAAGTCGGTCTCCTTTATGTTATTGAGGCCAACCTAAAAAAAAGGACAAAATTAGACAATAAGATTAAGAATAAGGTGAGTTTACAATATTGGAACTTCTAATTCCTACTGTGACATAGGAATAATGAGAATACAAGTATAGTGAGGGTATCAATCAATCAGAGCAGAGGTGAACACCATTCCAGGAAGGTAGTCAGAGCCATCAAGTGCCCGAGCCCATAGCTTGTTCTTGTCAAGCTGTTCAACTTGTTCTCTTGTAAACCTGTATTAAAATTAAATTGGGAATAAGAAAGAAACAAAGAACAGGAAAAGAAGAAAATTAATAAAAATGTTACTGAAAAATAAAGAACTTTCAATATAATTAAGTATTGTTGCATTAATTATCATTTAAATGATCAACCTCTCCCATAATGATATCTATGCTATGTAATATCATCATAAGATCAGCTAATATCATTCTTTTAACTAACTGCAAAAGAATTTGTAGATTGATCAAGCCCAGCAGGCAAATTTTCCATCTCCAAGGAAAAACACTCTGATCTGCTATCAAAAAAGGACAAGGCTTCGATTCTTACATAAAGTTCCTGTTTTAACTTTTCAAAAGTAGGGGATGGCCTTTTACTAATAAATCAATATTCAGATTCATAAGGAAGAGATGTACATCTACCAAGTTATGTAGCTAAACTTAGTCTTGACTCCAGATAGAGAACCAATTCAGGTCAAATCAATGGTATTGAAAAGAAAAGCAATAAAAAAAAATCGGCAAACCTTGGATTTAAAACATGCCGGATGTCATCTAATGATGGATCATTGATTTCATATCCATCAGGAAGACAATAAACTTTCTCTGTTCGAAGATTGATGTAGACATGGTGTCCTGCTTCGAGACTATGAGTATATGCATGAGATTTATATCCTCTTCCTTGGTAATACTTCCCACATACTAAGCATGCATACACATTCAAATTTGACAGAGACACTGAGCAGAACTTCTCAAAATCAAAATCCAAAACCTGCAAAAACCAAATCAACAGCTTTTATTGTCCTTGAAGAAACGAAATTGAACATCAAAACAGTGATTGTGAGATAAATATTCAAATATTCAACAATACTAAGCCTTAGGTCCCAAACCAGTTGAGGTCACCACATATGCCTATTCAGCGCTATTCAGACCATTTCAGGAATTAAATTAAAAATTTGCATACCAGTCTAGACAAAATTTTGGCCAATTTTAATCATCCTTAATGCTAGTTCAAGTTCTAATATCATGTAGTTAGATGTGGTTTTCCTTTTGCATGCATTGGAATAGGTTCCCCCCCCCCCCCGCGATGGGGAGAGAAGCATGGATTGGAATAGTTGCATTCAACATAAATCAGAAGCACAATTTTTTCACAAAACAGCCATTTTCCTATTGCATTTTACTATGGTGTGAAATTGTTTTTAATGTTTTTCAAATTAAACAGCCATCATGTAGTTAGATTGTTTTTAATATTTCTCGATGGGGCTCATGTTGCAGGTACCTATAGAGACCACAGTTTGGAGGAGTTGAAGAGGGATTGGAGAGCTGTCCTCTATTAGACTTTGTTTTGCACTTTTTTTTTACTCTCTCTCTCTCTTGTTCATGATGATAATACTATTTGTTAATATCAAATGCCCCCTTTTCAAACCATTTTCTATGCCAAGAAAAAAAACTTCACCAAGATTTCCTTACCTGAACATCTCCAAATTTCTTTGTCTAGATTTATTGCACACACACTTCTAGATATCATACACGAATTTTTATAACATTATCGTGTCACTATGTATTGTCTCTTGTGATGTATCTTGTGACCGTGTCTATATCCATGATTTATAGTAAATTACTTAATTGTGACAAAATGGTGAGAATTTCAACCATGACACATAGTATTGCCACTTTCCTAATCAAACATAAACAAGCCAATTAATTAACTTAAACAAAATAAAATAAAGTACTTGTATGGGCAAATGGGCAATATTTTTTTGCCTCTCCTTTCCATTCTACATATAGGTAAAGGATTCGCAAGCTTCAATAAACTAAAAAATTAATAATAACAACAATAATAAATGAAAAACTATGACCCTTGGTTCCTTAGATTGGCTACAAGCGAAGCTACTCTGCATCCATTACAGCTTATTGAATACAGAAAAGAAAATGCAAAACCCCATCATTGTATTTTGTTCATAAAAACACAAATTTCCCATAAAACAAAAATCAAACAGGAAGGAACTGTTGCAAGGCAAAGAGAGATCAAGTACAATGTTTGATTTGACTACAATTCACACAATGCATAAAGCATTTTGCAATTCAAAGACCAAATTTCAACTTTCATATGGTGGTTTTTTTGTTCCACTCTTTTTTTCCCTAACATCACAAGATTGTTCAAAAATTGAAGGGGAAAAAAAAAACCCAAACATCAAACAGATTTGTAGAAACAATTAAACCCCAAACCAAGGGATCATCAAACCCACGTCATATATTAAACAAAGCAAGAAATGGAACACAATGAACAAAATGGAAATTGCAATCAAACCAAAAATTTTGAAGAAAGTGTATAAATACCTGGCGATTAACAGTATCAAGATAAGGGCAATCCCTCCTAACTTCAACCATTCTAGTACGCTTTATTTGATTCACTCCTTCTTCCTCATCCTCATCATCTTCCTCCATTTCTTCGTCTTTGACACCATTCTGCTCAATTTTTTTCCCATTAATAACTTCTGAAGGTTTTGTTTCTCTTCTCTCATCATCTTCGTCTTCGTCATCGTCGTCGTAAGAAGCGAGAGGAAGAAGCGAGTTCTCAAAAGCTAGGGCATTCGATTGATGCTCCAATTTTTGCCTCTTCGAGTTCTCTATCTCTTCTTCTTCTTCTTCTTCTTCTTCTTCTTCTTTGCCTCTCTTCATTCTATAAATACTTTCTTCGAATCGGATGGAATTCAAATCGGCTTCTTCGCCTACTGATGACACAACCACGAAAAGCAAAATCGAAAATGAAGAAGAAGATACTTGCCAACTGAGGATTAATAGTCGAGCTTCGAAGAATTTGTCACGGATTAAACCCTAGAGAGAGAAGGAGAGGGAGAGAGGGAGAGAGCGAGAGAGCGAGAGAGTGAGAGAGCCATTGCGGCCTTTTCCCGGAACGTTCCAACGTAAGTGAGGCCACGTGATTGATTTTTGTTTGGAGGACTCTTTGAACATTTATTTTTGTGAATACAAGACCAAAAATAATTGGAAAAGACCCCCTTTTTTTAGGAAAATTTCATAGAAAACCCCAAAATTATTCTATTTTCTAATGAAATTTCCCTTTTAAAACTTGTGGTTTTTTTTCTTTTATCGATGCATGAAAATCTGTGACAATTAATATTTTGGAATTTATGTAAATTTTTCTATCCAAAAATAGATAAAAATTATAAATATATTGAAAATTATATTATCTGTGTCTTCTTAAAAAATATCAAAAATTTATTAAAAAATAAATAAATAATTTTATCATATTAATTCGGACTAAATTTAGTTCAGATCGACTTGAGTTCTTGAGTAGAACTCTTCAAAGATATTTTTTTTTTCATATATAAGACTCAAATATGTAATCTAATTTAAAGAAAATCAGTATCTATCATTAAACTAACAAGATATTAACCTGAACAGTTTGGCTCAATAAATTTAATTCGACTCAATTGAGTTTTATTTTATTTTTAAATAAAAATTTAGAACTTACAAATATAAACAAATTTTCATACACAAAGAGTTTAAATGATTGTTATGTTAATACTTTTTTATTTAAAAATTCATAATTAGCTTTAATTGAAGTAACCTCAGTGGGATGATAGAGAATGGAAGAGGTATGATGTTGGGTGTTCTTTGCAATTATTTGATCAAGACAGGATCACTCTCCTTGTTGAAAGCAAGTTTTTCTAAATTTGCTTTTACTAATTATAAGTAGTTGCAAGAATCAAGAATATCTGTATTTGGTAGCCTTTAATGGTGTTCCAACAGAGAAATTCTCCATCTATTAGAGAAAGAAGCGTGCCTGGAAGGGTTACCTTGTGCCTTGGAATCAACTTCCACAAACCCTAATTCTGATTTAGGGGACCCTAAAAATAACCTCTTTTGAAATTCCATCGCCAAGGGAAATTGAAGAGGTCAATGTGCAAAATTGATCTATTTTCATTTTTACGAATCATAGATATCTAAAATCATATTTCAACTGATTCGAATTAAGTGTTTACAAAACTCTATTTAGAGAGCAACTCTTTCGATATAATTTTTTTCATTTTCAAATTTCGACTCAAGACTTGTTAAGTAACTTAATAATCTATTACACTGAACCGACTATTCATCGATAAATCGACCTATTTTTCCAGTAACATTTGTAAATACAATTGATATCCCAGCAATTGAAACTTCGGTATTTAAAATAATAACATTCTTTAAGGGTGGATCGGACCAATCACGTGCATGGGGCAATTAGGTCATCAAACCATCAGAACCAAAGCCAAAACAAAATCCCTTCTCCAAGTTGAGTACCCTTATCATTCCAGCAAAATAGTTGGCAAAGAAAATTGAAAATGATAGAAAAGCTGGCACACTTGAAGGGCCAAATTCTGCGGTTTCTTGTTGACAATGAAATAAGCCTAAAGCAATATCCCACAAGCTTATGCAGGGAGAGAGAATCAAAATAAACATCACCACCATGATCAAAATTGCCATGAAAGACATTGATTGGGTACATCAAGACAATACTATCAAAATGAAAGGAACAGAAACAAAAGGAGACCAAATCTAAATCACTTAAAAAGTAAACAAAACAACATATTATTATAGTTGTGGCCCTACCCTTCAGTCCACACAACAGCCACGGCTGTATCTCCCACTAACCATAGTCCTCACACAGTTTCCATGATCCTTCAACTAGGCAACACACTCGGGAACTATGAACTATGATTTGTGTATCTGTCGGAGAATCAGCAGGAAAGCAACCCATCTCGTTGTGCAATTTATAGCTTCACTTCTCTGTCAAAAATCCAACTGAAAGGTTTTGTGGTTGCTTGCTTGGCCCTTGCATGAGCCCTCTCCTCAAGTCTTCTAATTCTTGCAGGCAACCCACAAACGTATTCTTGTGCCTTTTGCCCCTCGCCAGAAAGTCCTGTTAGCTTCTCCACCTGCCATCTTCCAACCAAAAATTCCAATATATCTGCGTAGTCCCTTGCAGTGTAGACTCCAAGCCTCTGAGCAACAGCTGAGAAGTTCTCAAAAAGGTTGTCATCACGGCCGTCATACATCAAGTGAGCTGGCATAGATATTTTCTTCCTCATCATATCCTCAAGAGCCAGAACAGTTCCATTTGGGTCGATCTCAAAGAGCTTCTCCACTATCTTGGCGTAAGCAGTTTCGTGACGCTTCTCATCAGCAGCAATTATACCACATATCTGAGCCAATTTCATATCACCATGCTCTTTGGCAAGCCTTGCAGTGTTCCCATGGGAGATGAAGGTTGCCCTTTCTTGGAACGATGTATATATGAATCCAAGGTAAGGACTATTTTCAGTCCGAGGATCCTACAAGATTTGAAATTGGAATTCAAGAATCAAGACATGTTTGAGCATCATTTCTCGTAATGAGCATAAAACATAAATAGAAGTTCATTTTATATAATTCCTATGTGATACTTGTTAACATTGATGTGAAGAGGTGGCAATGCAATGCAAGCATGCATGCCAACTCAGAGTTCATGTTCAAGCTGGAACTTCCTACTCATCTAGTGAGGTGATGAAAGCAGGTCCATTCATCATCGTCTGAATATAATCCAGAGCTTGCTAAAGCTGCCTCACTGGTTTTAGAAATTATTAATACCGATGAAAGAAGAAGGCAGTAAGTAACATGGAAATCAAACTTACCATTCCTGATCCAATCAGATACTGAATCGTCTTTTCTATTTGCCTCATGTCTACTCGTCCAGACAAGTAGAGGTACTTATTCAGAAGATCTCCATGCCTATTCTCTTCAGCAGTCCATGCCCTGGTCCATATGGCCCAAGAAGTAGGGCTTGCACCAGTTTCATCTCTAACACCGTCTAGAGTGTTAAGCATTGTCTGGTAGGTAGGTAGAGCTTCTTCAGTGATCATATCTCCAACCAAAACAACAAAATACTCATCTGGAATCTCCTTTGCCCTTGCCCTTAGTTCCCTAACTTGCTCATCAAATCCATCCGAGGCAGGATCAGGCAAGAAATCTTGCGGTTGCCAACATTTCTCAACTGGCTTTAAATGAACCAATATGTTATCTTCAGCCCAATCCTCCAAGGATTTGAAGATCTCAATTTTCTGAGGTGGCATGGTGTGCATGACTTGAACATGCACTTCACGAGGCGGGGTAAAGGGCTTCTTGATACTTTCGACCTCCCTAGATGAACACAGAAAAATCATTGTCAGGACAAGAATTCAGAAAAGTTGTATCGACATTATAAGCACAAATAACGGCAAGAGATCTTAATATAACTCCAGTAAAGCCTTGGTTGACGGGATGAATAATATATACATTTATCTATACACCAACAATCTGACCATTAACTCTAGCAAAGCCATTGTACACAGGATACACCTTACATGATGAACATGTGATACTCCACAATAAAATTGAGCTTCCATGCCAATTTTTACAAATCATATTTCTCAACATCAGACACATATTCAGAAAGAAGATGAGTCCAGTACCAATACTAAAATGTACTTACAGGTTTAAATGCTTTACCTGGTTCTCCCACAAAGAAAAATTATAATTGCTTTAATGTTCGAAGAAATATGGAGAAACTGAGAAAAAAAATGCAAGCCATGTAACCTCTATGAATTTCGCTACAAGTCCAGTGAAGCCGAGGTGTCCCCAGACAATAATACCACATAATGAACAAAGAAGCATCAAGAAGGAATTCCCATGACCATGACATGCATTGAGTTCCCAGGAACATGACATGGATGGATATCAAAGAACAAGGCAGCTATTCATGACCACAACGCAAAGGATACATTTAGGTGATAGGACCATTTGACCCTCCCACAAATAGAAATCACCAAATTTATGCCAGATGGTACTCATTGTATTGACAACAGTTATCTCGACATAGGGGAATCAGGTCATCGCATTGCCTATATCTGAATCCTATAGAATTAACTGCACATAATATCTAAAAATAGCATCTCGCCCCAAGCAACACGCATCACATTAAAATTTTATCATCTACTAGTACAGGACCAAATGATGAAGCTTCAATAATCCCAATAACTCCAAGGCATCACTACCATGTTGCACCACATATCTCACTATTACAGCGATTTAGTACGTAATCCAATCCCAATGTCAAATTACTGAAAAATTTACAATTTCCTTGTCATGCCCACAAAGGAAATCGATCTAGTTCAAGTTGGAAAGGCCCTACTGCGGATCCTTGAATGCTAATCACTAGGATCACAGCACCAATAAAATTTGGTACCTTGCTACTTCTGTTATATCACCTCTAAATAATAATTATTATAATCATTTGGGGGGTGGGTGGCGACACTAATATTAGATAGTTTAGAAAAACCTTAAGCATCATCCTCAAATGGGACAGGTAAGATTTAATAAGTTCCGAATTTTGTACACACTAGTTTCCACAATCCTGAGAAAACTCTCAAAAATAATTAAAAACACACTGCTCCACACGGAATAAACAGAGAACATCATGATTTCCAACATGTTTTCATTATAGGCATATTTTAAGATGTCGCTGCACCGCTATGACCAAAATCCATACGCAAGAAGCAACTAACAAATTTCACACGTACAAGTGGTGTAAAACCAAAAACCGTTCTATGGGACTTGACTGCCAACTGGAGATTTATGTAATCAAAAGTTTATCTTTAAGCTAAAATATTAGAGAAAGGGATAGAGAGGTAAGCAATAAAGAAAAGTTGAAACCGCCATTTGAGTCAATTGAACTATAGAGTCGGCATCCCTGGAATACCTTAAATTATCTTAGTCATACATCGTAGTGAAGTTTAAAATAAGTGACATGCACAATACAGAACCAACAAGCAACATGTAAAACAAACGACTCATAAAATAAAATAATAATAATAATAATAAAAGAAATCCAGTTTTCTGCATCATCTGATTAACAATGAATAGACAAACCCCAAAAAGCCCCACTATTGAAATAAAAAAGCAGGGAATTTCATTTCAATCACCAATTAAACAAATCCATATCAGTGAGAACGCAACCAAATTTATAGTTTCAAAATAAAATAAATTATGCCTCATTTAACAAAGAAAGGCACAACACATACACGTTTGTAAACAGTGGTTTTGAAAAATTAAACAAATGACAAACTCAACAACGAATTTGGAATTAAGGATTGAAAACCACCTTGACTAGATTGCTTTGCTAAAACAGACAAGAAAATGAAACCAAAAAGTCTCAACAAGTTAAACAAACAAAACTAGTGACTAGGGCTAATTCTGTCCAAAAGATGCTGAGAATAACAATTTAATATCCCACGCGTACCCATGCCACCTAATTGAAAAGGACAAACAAGAAAATAACACAAAAACACAGAAACCAGAAACTGCACCAGCACATAGAAAAATACAAATTTAATAAAACCATTCCAACTACTAAAATTCTAATCAAGATCATACAAAAATTTAATGGGAATAGGCAAAATCTACCACACATAAAGCAATGATAGCACCAAAATCAAATTTCTTAATTATGCAAAGCATGATTTCATATATCTCCAGATTCCTAAGATCAAAAGATACAATCCAATTACCTCATATTTCAACAGTGAGAGAGAGAAAGATGCATTTGAGAGACCAGAAACAATGAGATTACAAAAAACCCAGAAAATTAAAGATAACCTTAGGCAAAAATACATCAAAACAATAGAAACCCGGAAAGATTAAATCGAATTTAATCCAAAATACATCAAAATAGCACAAAACCGGAAAAATTAAATCCAATTTCAGACAAACTATATCATTATTCAATACATACATGGTTCATTAGAGAGAGAAAAGAGCATTGGAGAGACAAGAAACAATGAAACCACGATAACCCCAGAAAAAAAGAAAGCAAATTTAAGCAAAAACACATCAAAATAATACAAACCCTGAAAAATAAAATCAAGATTAATGACTAAATACATCAAAAATTAACAACCCAGATCCAAGAACAGCAAAAATACATCAAAGAATGTAAAGATCCAACCCAATAATAAGCAAGGAAAGAAAGACTTGAATAGAAATGATTACTCACTTGGAACCAGAACGTAAGGTGGAAGCCATGAAAAATTTGGGAGATCTGAGACTAGCCATTGGTGGAAGAGCAAAAGATGGGTACTTGTTAGATTGAAAAGGCAGATTATTCAGCTTCAAAGCCATGTCTCTTTTTTTGGGGTTTCTTTGAAAAGCACTACGGGTTATGCCTCCTCCACAGAACAGAGAGAAGGAAGGGAATGCGACGGGAGAGAGAGAGAGAGAGAGAACAAGTGACTAGGAAACCACCATAGATGGTTATTTATATCAACATGGAAATTTTCACCCATTAAATTCCAAAAATACCCTTTTGTTTTTAGCAGATAAATGAAGCGAAGGGGGAGTTTTAATTCAAACAAAAAAATGATAATAATTATTTAATCTATTTTAATTAAATTATTTAATTTATTTTTTAAAACAAAATATTTTTAATTAAAATAAAGTACCAAACTATGAATCTAAATTAAAATTGTAACCAAAATAATTTGATATAGAAAATAACTAAAATAATATTAAAGTTATTTTAAAATTGTTATTTATTACCATTAACAAAAAAATTATATAAAACTCATAACTTTTACTAAGTAAATTTTTAAGTTCTCAATTTTTTAACGTTTGAATTTATTTTTCCAATTATACCAAAAGTAAAATTTTAAATCATTATATAAAAATATAGACAACTCTTATTTTAAAATTATTTTTAAATTAATTTTAA